>CM061531.1:98058258-98624213 GCA_030545055.2 Neoaliturus tenellus
CAATGGTAAACAACGAATCATATCAAATGATCTCGGATCGGAGTACTCAAAATCAGTCAGCCATAAAACTCAAGAGAGAATAGTAGGAAGCCATCGTTATGATCCACTCTCAACAACAGTCGACACTAAAATGAGCTAAGATAGCCTATGTACTTCCTCCAGGGTGTCGATGCGTTAAACCGGAAGTTCCGGTTGCCGGTCCGCTTAAATAAATTTGTTTCAAGCCAGTAAAACGTTATTTAAGGTATAATGAATGTTTTATAATATTTAAGATAGCAAATTTTAAATGTTTAACAAGTTTATTTATTAAAGTTACTATACTTCAAATCGTCCAATCAGAAAATAGGAAAGTACAACAAAATGGCGGCTCTAGTTCCTTATTGGCTACGTTAAAATGAACGAATATCTTCTATAAAACTATTTTGTGTGTGACATTTTTTTCTATTTCAGTTAAGTATTTGTTGATTAAATAATAAAATCTGCTAATCAATCTGATAAACTTGTATTTGAGCGTTCATTCCCTGACTCAAGGCAAGGATTTGGTTGGTAGAAATAATAACAAGAAATTCTGTAAATAACGATATTTATTGTAAAACATGAATAATAATTAACATAGGATACATGGTAAAATTCACATCCTTAACATGCTTCGTGCATGATTGTTTTCTACGACATTTGGTCTGTTCCTTTTCCTTGAAGAGTTTCCTCTTGTGGTCACAACCTCCCGACGATATGGCATGTACCTTGTGGAAATCGGACCGTTGGTAGACACTAAAAAAAAACATAAACAATTGTTATTAATTACATAGTAACATTAGGTAACCGGCTAATAATAAAGTGTATAATTTGAACTGTAGACAAAATCTGTTAAACAATCCTACTTACCAGTATCTCGTGAAGCAGCAGGTATTCTAGTGTTGGCAACATTCACCATCGCAGGCCTATTTGTAAGATTTCTTGGTCGTTTACACTTCTGGTTCCAAAAATCGTTCGGCAATTGTAGCCCTCCTCTGCTGTCTGAGATGTCTTCTAATCTTCTGACGAAGCTTGGCATCACTTTTGCAAATATATCGTCCAATCAGAAAATAGGAAAGTACAACAAATGGCGGCTCTAGTTCCTTATTGGCTACGTTAAAATGAACGAATATCTTCCATAAAATTATTTTGTGTGTGAAATTTTTTTATATTTCAGTTAAGTATTTGTTGTATTAAATAATAAAATCTGCTAATCAATCTGATAAACTTGTATTTGAGCGTTCATTCCCTGACTCAAGGCAAGGATTTGGATGGTAGAAATAATAACAAGAAATTCTGTAAATAACGATATTTATTGTAAAAACATGAATAATAATTACATAGGATACATGGTAAAATTCACATCCTTAACATGCTATGCTTCGTGCATGATTGTTTTCTACGACATTTGGTCTGTTCCTTCTCCTTGAAGAGTTTCCTCTTGTGGTCACAACCTCCCGACGATATGGCATGTACCTTGTGGAAATCGGACCGTTGGTAGACACTAAAATAAACATAAACAATTGTTATTAATTATATAGTAACATTAGGTAAACGGGCTAATAATAAAGTGTATAATTTGAACTGTAGAAAAAATCTGTTAAACAATCCTACTTACCAGTATCTCGTGAAGCAGCAGGTATTCTAGTGTTGGCAACATTCACCATCGCAAGGCCTATTGGTAAGATTTCCTTGGCCCGTTACACTTCTGGTTCCCAAAAATCTGGCGGCAATTGTAGCCCTCCTCTGCTGTCTGAGATGTCTTCTAATCTTCTGACGAAGCTTGGCATCACTTTTGCAAATATCGAACCACTTCTTGCTTACACAGGCCGCATTTAAAAGGTCCTTCCCGGATAACATCCTGAAGCAAAAATAAAAAATAATTTAATTTAACTGTAAACAAACCGATCTTATGGCTCCACAGGTACAAGTTGCATGTATAAATAAATTGTGTATGTTTTTTTCTGACAAAAAAACATTTATACTAAATCCAAGTTTTGCTTACCTCATTATTGTAATAGCCATTTCCAATGGTAAACAACGAATCATATCAAATGATCTCGGATCGGAGTACTCAAAATCAGTCACAGCCATAAACTCAAGAGAGAATAGTAGGAAGCCATCGTTATGATCCACTCTCAACAACAGTCGACACTAAAATGAGCTAAGATAGCCTATGTACTTCCTCCAGGGTGTCGATGCGTTAAACCGGAAGTTCCGGTTGCCGGTCCGCATAAATAAATTTGTTTCAAGCCAGTAAAACGTTATTTAAGGTATAATGAATGTTTTATAATATTTAAGATAGCAAATTTTAAATGTTTAACAAGTTTATTTATTAAAGTTACTATACTTCAAACGTCCAATCAGAAATAGGAAAGTACAACAAAATGGCGGCTCTAGTTCCTTATTGGCTACGTTAAAATGAACGAATATCTTCCATAAAATTATTTTGTGTGTGAAATTTTTTTATATTTCAGTTAAGTATTTGTTGTATTAAATAATAAAATCTGCTAATCAATCTGATAAACTTGTATTTGAGCGTTCATTCCCTTACTCAAGGCAAGGATTTGGTTGGTAGAAATAATAACAAGAAATTCTGTAAATAACGATATTTATTGTAAAACATGAATAATAATTAACATAGGATACATGGTAAAATTCACATCCTTAACATGCTTCGTGCATGATTGTTTTCTACGACATTTGGTCTGTTCCTTCTCCTTGAAGAGTTTCCTCTTGTGGTCACAACCTCCCGACGATATGGCATGTACCTTGTGGAAATCGGACCGTTGGTAGACACTAAAATAAACATAAACAATTGTTATTAATTATATAGTAACATTAGGTAACGGGCTAATAATAAAGTGTATAATTTGAACTGTAGAAAAAATCTGTAAACAATCCTACTTACCAGTATCTCGTGAAGCAGCAGGTATTCTAGTGTTGGCAACATTCACCATCGCAGGCCTATTGGTAAGATTTCTTGGTCCGTTTACACTTCTGGTTCCCAAAAATCTGGCGGCAATTGTAGCCCTCCTCTGCTGTCTGAGATGTCTTCTAATCTTCTGACGAAGCTTGGCATCACTTTTGCAAATATCGAACCACTTCTTGCTTAACAGGCCGCATTTAAAAATTCCTTCCCTCATAACATCCTGAAGCAAAAATAAAAATATTTAATTTAACTGTAAACAAACCGATCTTATGGCTCCACAGGTACAAGTTGCATGTATAAATAAATTGTGTATGTTTTTTTCTGACACAAAAACATTTATATTAAATCCAAGTTTTGCTTACCTCATTATTGTAATAGCCATTTCCAATGGTAAACAACGAATCATATCAAATGATCTCGGATCGGAGTACTCAAAATCAGTCAGCCATAAAACTCAAGAGAGAATAGTAGGAAGCCATCGTTATGATCCACTCTCAACAACAGTCGACACTAAAATGAGCTAAGATAGCCTATGTACTTCCTCCAGGGTGTCGATGCGTTAAACCGGAAGTTCCGGTTGCCGGTCCGCTTAAATAAATTTGTTTCAAGCCAGTAAAACGTTATTTAAGGTATAATGAATGTTTTATAATATTTAAGATAGCAAATTTTAAATGTTTAACAAGTTTATTTATTAAAGTTACTATACTTCAAATCGTCCAATCAGAAAATAGGAAAGTACAACAAATGGCGGCTCTAGTTCCTTATTGGCTACGTTAAAATGAACGAATATCTTCTATAAAACTATTTTGTGTGTGACATTTTTTTCTATTTCAGTTAAGTATTTGTTGATTAAATAATAAAATCTGCTAATCAATCTGATAAACTTGTATTTGAGCGTTCATTCCTGACTCAAGGCAAGGATTTGGGTTGGTAGAAATAATAACAAGAAATTCTGTAAATAACGATATTTATTGTAAAACATGAATAATAATTAACATAGGATACATGGTAAAATTCACATCCTTAACATGCTTCGTGCATGATTGTTTTTCTACGACATTTGGTCTGTTCCTTTTCCTTGAAGAGTTTCCTCTTGTGGTCACAACCTCCCGACGATATGGCATGTACCTTGTGGAAATCGGACCGTTGGTAGACACTAAAAAAAACATAAACAATTGTTATTAATTACATAGTAACATTAGGTAACCGGCTAATAATAAAGTGTATAATTTGAACTGTAGACAAAATCTGTTAAACAATCCTACTTACCAGTATCTCGTGAAGCAGCAGGTATTCTAGTGTTGGCAACATTCACCATCGCAGGCCTATTAGTAAGATTTCTTGGTCCGTTTACACTTCTGGTTCCCAAAAATCGTTCGGCAATTGTAGCCCTCCTCTGCTGTCTGAGATGTCTTCTAATCTTCTGACGAAGCTTGGCATCACTTTTGCAAATATATCGTCCAATCAGAAAATAGGAAAGTACAACAAATGGCGGCTCTAGTTCCTTATTGGCTACGTTAAAATGAACGAATATCTTCCATAAAATTATTTTGTGTGTGAAATTTTTTTATATTTCAGTTAAGTATTTGTTGTATTAAATAATAAAATCTGCTAATCAATCTGATAAACTTGTATTTGAGCGTTCATTCCCTGACTCAAGGCAAGGATTTGGATGGTAGAAATAATAACAAGAAATTCTGTAAATAACGATATTTATTGTAAAACATGAATAATAATTAACATAGGATACATGGTAAAATTCACATCCTTAACATGCTTCGTGCATGATTGTTTTCTACGACATTTGGTCTGTTCCTTCTCCTTGAAGAGTTTCCTCTTGTGGTCACAACCTCCCGACGATATGGCATGTACCTTGTGGAAATCGGACCGTTGGTAGACACTAAAATAAACATAAACAATTGTTATTAATTATATAGTAACATTAGGTAACGGGCTAATAATAAAGTGTATAATTTGAACTGTAGAAAAAATCTGTTAAACAATCCTACTTACCAGTATCTCGTGAAGCAGCAGGTATTCTAGTGTTGGCAACATTCACCATCGCAGGCCTATTGGTAAGATTTCTTGGCCCGTTTACACTTCTGGTTCCCAAAAATCTGGCGGCAATTGTAGCCCTCCTCTGCTGTCTGAGATGTCTTCTAATCTTCTGACGAAGCTTGGCATCACTTTTGCAAATATCGAACCACTTCTTGCTTACACAGGCCGCATTTAAAAGGTCCTTCCCGGATAACATCCTGAAGCAAAAATAAAAAATAATTTAATTTAACTGTAAACAAACCGATCTTATGGCTCCACAGGTACAAGTTGCATGTATAAATAAATTGTGTATGTTTTTTTCTGACAAAAAAACATTTATACTAAATCCAAGTTTTGCTTACCTCATTATTGTAATAGCCATTTCCAATGGTAAACAACGAATCATATCAAATGATCTCGGATCGGAGTACTCAAAATCAGTCACAGCCATAAAACTCAAGAGAGAATAGTAGGAAGCCATCGTTATGATCCACTCTCAACAACAGTCGACACTAAAATGAGCTAAGATAGCCTATGTACTTCCTCCAGGGTGTCGATGCGTTAAACCGGAAGTTCCGGTTGCCGGTCCGCATAAATAAATTTGTTTCAAGCCAGTAAAACGTTATTTAAGGTATAATGAATGTTTTATAATATTTAAGATAGCAAATTTTAAATGTTTAACAAGTTTATTTATTAAAGTTACTATACTTCAAATCGTCCAATCAGAAAATAGGAAAGTACAACAAAATGGCGGCTCTAGTTCCTTATTGGCTACGTTAAAATGAACGAATATCTTCCATAAAATTATTTTGTGTGTGAAATTTTTTTATATTTCAGTTAAGTATTTGTTGTATTAAATAATAAAATCTGCTAATCAATCTGATAAACTTGTATTTGAGCGTTCATTCCCTTACTCAAGGCAAGGATTTGGTTGGTAGAAATAATAACAAGAAATTCTGTAAATAACGATATTTATTGTAAAACATGAATAATAATTAACATAGGATACATGGTAAAATTCACATCCTTAACATGCTTCGTGCATGATTGTTTTCTACGACATTTGGTCTGTTCCTTCTCCTTGAAGAGTTTCCTCTTGTGGTCACAACCTCCCGACGATATGGCATGTACCTTGTGGAAATCGGACCGTTGGTAGACACTAAAATAAACATAAACAATTGTTATTAATTATATAGTAACATTAGGTAACGGGCTAATAATAAAGTGTATAATTTGAACTGTAGAAAAAATCTGTTAAACAATCCTACTTACCAGTATCTCGTGAAGCAGCAGGTATTCTAGTGTTGGCAACATTCACCATCGCAGGCCTATTGGTAAGATTTCTTGGTCCGTTTACACTTCTGGTTCCCAAAAATCTGGCGGCAATTGTAGCCCTCCTCTGCTGTCTGAGATGTCTTCTAATCTTCTGACGAAGCTTGGCATCACTTTTGCAAATATCGAACCACTTATTGCTTACACAGGCCGCATTTAAAAATTCCTTCCCTCATAACATCCTGAAGCAAAAATAAAAAATAATTTAATTTAACTGTAAACAAACCGATCTTATGGCTCCACAGGTACAAGTTGCATGTATAAATAAATTGTGTATGTTTTTTTCTGACACAAAAACATTTATATTAAATCCAAGTTTTGCTTACCTCATTATTGTAATAGCCATTTCCAATGGTAAACAACGAATCATATCAAATGATCTCGGATCGGAGTACTCAAAATCAGTCAGCCATAAAACTCAAGAGAGAATAGTAGGAAGCCATCGTTATGATCCACTCTCAACAACAGTCGACACTAAAATGAGCTAAGATAGCCTATGTACTTCCTCCAGGGTGTCGATGCGTTAAACCGGAAGTTCCGGTTGCCGGTCCGCTTAAATAAATTTGTTTCAAGCCAGTAAAACGTTATTTAAGGTATAATGAATGTTTTATAATATTTAAGATAGCAAATTTTAAATGTTTAACAAGTTTATTTATTAAAGTTACTATACTTCAAATCGTCCAATCAGAAAATAGGAAAGTACAACAAAATGGCGGCTCTAGTTCCTTATTGGCTACGTTAAAATGAACGAATATCTTCTATAAAACTATTTTGTGTGTGACATTTTTTTCTATTTCAGTTAAGTATTTGTTGATTAAATAATAAAATCTGCTAATCAATCTGATAAACTTGTATTTGAGCGTTCATTCCCTGACTCAAGGCAAGGATTTGGTTGGTAGAAATAATAACAAGAAATTCTGTAAATAACGATATTTATTGTAAAACATGAATAATAATTAACATAGGATACATGGTAAAATTCACATCCTTAACATGCTTCGTGCACGATTGATTTCTACGACATTTGGTCTGTTCCTTTTCCTTGAAGAGTTTCCTCTTGTGGTCACAACCTCCCGACGATATGGCATGTACCTTGTGGAAATCGGACCGTTGGTAGACACTAAAAAAAACATAAACAATTGTTATTAATTACATAGTAACATTAGGTAACCGGCTAATAATAAAGTGTATAATTTGAACTGTAGACAAAATCTGTTAAACAATCCTACTTACCAGTATCTCGTGAAGCAGCAGGTATTCTAGTGTTGGCAACATTCACCATCGCAGGCCTATTAGTAAGATTTCTTGGTCCGTTTACACTTCTGGTTCCCAAAAATCGTTCGGCAATTGTAGCCCTCCTCTGCTGTCTGAGATGTCTTCTAATCTTCTGACGAAGCTTGGCATCACTTTTGCAAATATATCGTCCAATCAGAAAATAGGAAAGTACAACAAAATGGCGGCTCTAGTTCCTTATTGGCTACGTTAAAATGAACGAATATCTTCCATAAAATTATTTTGTGTGTGAAATTTTTTTATATTTCAGTTAAGTATTTGTTGTATTAAATAATAAAATCTGCTAATCAATCTGATAAACTTGTATTTGAGCGTTCATTCCCTGACTCAAGGCAAGGATTTGGATGGTAGAAATAATAACAAGAAATTCTGTAAATAACGATATTTATTGTAAAACATGAATAATAATTAACATAGGATACATGGTAAAATTCACATCCTTAACATGCTTCGTGCATGATTGTTTTCTACGACATTTGGTCTGTTCCTTCTCCTTGAAGAGTTTCCTCTTGTGGTCACAATCTCCCGACGATATGGCATGTACCTTGTGGAAATCGGACCGTTGGTAGACACTAAAATAAACATAAACAATTGTTATTAATTATATAGTAACATTAGGTAACGGGCTAATAATAAAGTGTATAATTTGAACTGTAGAAAAAATCTGTTAAACAATCCTACTTACCAGTATCTCGTGAAGCAGCAGGTATTCTAGTGTTGGCAACATTCACCATCGCAGGCCTATTGGTAAGATTTCTTGGCCCGTTTACACTTCTGGTTCCCAAAAATCTGGCGGCAATTGTAGCCCTCCTCTGCTGTCTGAGATGTCTTCTAATCTTCTGACGAAGCTTGGCATCACTTTTGCAAATATCGAACCACTTCTTGCTTACACAGGCCGCATTTAAAAGGTCCTTCCGGATAACATCCTGAAGCAAAAATAAAAAATAATTTAATTTAACTGTAAACAAACCGATCTTATGGCTCCACAGGTACAAGTTGCATGTATAAATAAATTGTGTATGTTTTTTTCTGACAAAAAAACATTTATACTAAATCCAAGTTTTGCTTACCTCATTATTGTAATAGCCATTTCCAATGGTAAACAACGAATCATATCAAATGATCTCGGATCGGAGTACTCAAAATCAGTCACAGCCATAAAACTCAAGAGAGAATAGTAGGAAGCCATCGTTATGATCCACTCTCAACAACAGTCGACACTAAAATGAGCTAAGATAGCCTATGTACTTCCTCCAGGGTGTCGATGCGTTAAACCGGAAGTTCCGGTTGCCGGTCCGCATAAATAAATTTGTTTCAAGCCAGTAAAACGTTATTTAAGGTATAATGAATGTTTTATAATATTTAAGATAGCAAATTTTAAATGTTTAACAAGTTTATTTATTAAAGTTACTATACTTCAAATCGTCCAATCAGAAAATAGGAAAGTACAACAAAATGGCGGCTCTAGTTCCTTATTGGCTACGTTAAAATGAACGAATATCTTCCATAAAATTATTTTGTGTGTGAAATTTTTTTATATTTCAGTTAAGTATTTGTTGTATTAAATAATAAAATCTGCTAATCAATCTGATAAACTTGTATTTGAGCGTTCATTCCCTGACTCAAGGCAAGGATTTGGTTGGTAGAAATAATAACAAGAAATTCTGTAAATAACGATATTTATTGTAAAACATGAATAATAATTAACATAGGATACATGGTAAAATTCACATCCTTAACATGCTTCGTGCATGATTGTTTTCTACGACATTTGGTCTGTTCCTTCTCCTTGAAGAGTTTCCTCTTGTGGTCACAACCTCCCGACGATATGGCATGTACCTTGTGGAAATCGGACCGTTGGTAGACACTAAAATAAACATAAACAATTGTTATTAATTATATAGTAACATTAGGTAACGGGCTAATAATAAAGTGTATAATTTGAACTGTAGAAAAAATCTGTTAAACAATCCTACTTACCAGTATCTCGTGAAGCAGCAGGTATTCTAGTGTTGGCAACATTCACCATCGCAGGCCTATTGGTAAGATTTCTTGGTCCGTTTACACTTCTGGTTCCCAAAAATCTGGCGGCAATTGTAGCCCTCCTCTGCTGTCTGAGATGTCTTCTAATCTTCTGACGAAGCTTGGCATCACTTTTGCAAATATCGAACCACTTCTTGCTTACACAGGCCGCATTTAAAAATTCCTTCCCGGATAACATCCTGAAGCAAAAATAAAAAATAATTTAATTTAACTGTAAACAAACCGATCTTATGGCTCCACAGGTACAAGTTGCATGTATAAATAAATTGTGTATGTTTTTTTCTGACACAAAAACATTTATATTAAATCCAAGTTTTGCTTACCTCATTATTGTAATAGCCATTTCCAATGGTAAACAACGAATCATATCAAATGATCTCGGATCGGAGTACTCAAAATCAGTCAGCCATAAAACTCAAGAGAGAATAGTAGGAAGCCATCGTTATGATCCACTCTCAACAACAGTCGACACTAAAATGAGCTAAGATAGCCTATGTACTTCCTCCAGGGTGTCGATGCGTTAAACCGGAAGTTCCGGTTGCCGGTCCGCTTAAATAAATTTGTTTCAAGCCAGTAAAACGTTATTTAAGGTATAATGAATGTTTTATAATATTTAAGATAGCAAATTTTAAATGTTTAACAAGTTTATTTATTAAAGTTACTATACTTCAAATCGTCCAATCAGAAAATAGGAAAGTACAACAAAATGGCGGCTCTAGTTCCTTATTGGCTACGTTAAAATGAACGAATATCTTCTATAAAACTATTTTGTGTGTGACATTTTTTTCTATTTCAGTTAAGTATTTGTTGATTAAATAATAAAATCTGCTAATCAATCTGATAAACTTGTATTTGAGCGTTCATTCCCTGACTCAAGGCAAGGATTTGGTTGGTAGAAATAATAACAAGAAATTCTGTAAATAACGATATTTATTGTAAAACATGAATAATAATTAATATAGGATACATGGTAAAATTCACATCCTTAACATGCTTCGTGCATGATTGTTTTCTACGACATTTGGTCTGTTCCTTTTCCTTGAAGAGTTTCCTCTTGTGGTCACAACCTCCCGACGATATGGCATGTACCTTGTGGAAATCGGACCGTTGGT
This sequence comes from Neoaliturus tenellus, assembly GCA_030545055.2. NCBI lineage: Eukaryota > Metazoa > Arthropoda > Insecta > Hemiptera > Cicadellidae > Neoaliturus > Neoaliturus tenellus. The sequence continues at coordinate 98,069,023 of CM061531.1, forward strand.
AGACACTAAAAAAAACATAAACAATTGTTATTAATTACATAGTAACATTAGGTAACCGGCTAATAATAAAGTGTATAATTTGAACTGTAGACAAAATCTGTTAAACAATCCTACTTACCAGTATCTCGTGAAGCAGCAGGTATTCTAGTGTTGGCAACATTCACCATCGCAGGCCTATTAGTAAGATTTCTTGGTCCGTTTACACTTCTGGTTCCCAAAAATCGTTCGGCAATTGTAGCCCTCCTCTGCTGTCTGAGATGTCTTCTAATCTTCTGACGAAGCTTGGCATCACTTTTGCAAATATATCGTCCAATCAGAAAATAGGAAAGTACAACAAAATGGCGGCTCTAGTTCCTTATTGGCTACGTTAAAATGAACGAATATCTTCCATAAAATTATTTTGTGTGTGAAATTTTTTTATATTTCAGTTAAGTATTTGTTGTATTAAATAATAAAATCTGCTAATCAATCTGATAAACTTGTATTTGAGCGTTCATTCCCTGACTCAAGGCAAGGATTTGGTTGGTAGAAATAATAACAAGAAATTCTGTAAATAACGATATTTATTGTAAAACATGAATAATAATTAACATAGGATACATGGTAAAATTCACATCCTTAACATGCTTCGTGCATGATTGTTTTCTACGACATTTGGTCTGTTCCTTCTCCTTGAAGAGTTTCCTCTTGTGGTCAACACCTCCCGACGATATGGCATGTACCTTGTGGAAATCGGACCGTTGGTAGACACTAAAATAAACATACACAATTGTTATTAATTATATAGTAACATTAGGTAACGGGCTAATAATAAAGTGTATAATTTGAACTGTAGAAAAAATCTGTTAAACAATCCTACTTACCAGTATCTCGTGAAGCAGCAGGTATTCTAGTGTTGGCAACATTCACCATCGCAGGCCTATTGGTAAGATTTCTTGGTCCGTTTACACTTCTGGTTCCCAAAAATCTGGCGGCAATTGTAGCCCTCCTCTGCTGTCTGAGATGTCTTCTAATCTTCTGACGAAGCTTGGCATCACTTTTGCAAATATCGAACCACTTCTTGCTTACACAGGCCGCATTTAAAAATTCCTTCCCGGATAACATCCTGAAGCAAAAATAAAAAATAATTTAATTTAACTGTAAACAAACCGATCTTATGGCTCCACAGGTACAAGTTGCATGTATAAATAAATTGTGTATGTTTTTTTTCTGACACAAAACATTTATATTAAATCCAAGTTTTGCTTACCTCATTATTGTAATAGCCATTTCCAATGGTAAACAACGAATCATATCAAATGATCTCGGATCGGAGTACTCAAAATCAGTCAGCCATAAAACTCAAGAGAGAATAGTAGGAAGCCATCGTTATGATCCACTCTCAACAACAGTCGACACTAAAATGAGCTAAGATAGCCTATGTACTTCCTCCAGGGTGTCGATGCGTTAAACCGGAAGTTCCGGTTGCCGGTCCGCTTAAATAAATTTGTTTCAAGCCAGTAAAACGTTATTTAAGGTATAATGAATGTTTTATAATATTTAAGATAGCAAATTTTAAATGTTTAACAAGTTTATTTATTAAAGTTACTATACTTCAAATCGTCCAATCAGAAAATAGGAAAGTACAACAAAATGGCGGCTCTAGTTCCTTATTGGCTACGTTAAAATGAACGAAAATCTTCTATAAAATTATTTTGTGTGTGAAATTTTTTTATATTTCAGTTAAGTATTTGTTGTATTAAATAATAAAATCTGCTAATCAATCTGATAAACTTGTATTTGAGCGTTCATTCCCTGACTCAAGGCAAGGATTTGGTTGGTAGAAATAATAACAAGAAATTCTGTAAATAACGATATTTATTGTAAAACATGAATAATAATTAACATAGGATACATGGTAAAATTCACATCCTTAACATGCTTCGTGCATGATTGTTTTCTACGACATTTGGTCTGTTCCTTCTCCTTGAAGAGTTTCCTCTTGTGGTCACAACCTCCCGACGATATGGCATGTACCTTGTGGAAATCGGACCGTTGGTAGACACTAAAATAAACATAAACAATTGTTATTAATTATATAGTAACATTAGGTAACGGGCTAATAATAAAGTGTATAATTTGAACTGTAGAAAAAATCTGTTAAACAATCCTACTTACCAGTATCTCGTGAAGCAGCAGGTATTCTAGTGTTGGCAACATTCACCATCGCAGGCCTATTGGTAAGATTTCTTGGTCCGTTTACACTTCTGGTTCCCAAAAATCTGGCGGCAATTGTAGCCCTCCTCTGCTGTCTGAGATGTCTTCTAATCTTCTGACGAAGCTTGGCATCACTTTTGCAAATATCGAACCACTTCTTGCTTACATAGGCCGCATTTAAAAGGTCCTTCCCGGATAACATCCTGAAGCAAAAATAAAAAATAATTTAATTTAACTGTAAACAAACCGATCTTATGGCTCCACAGGTACAAGTTGCATGTATAAATAAATTGTGTATGTTTTTTTCTGACAAAAAAACATTTGTACTAAATCCAAGTTTTGCTTACCTCATTATTGTAATAGCCATTTCCAATGGTAAACAACGAATCATATCAAATGATCTCGGATCGGAGTACTCAAAATCAGTCACAGCCATAAAACTCAAGAGAGAATAGTAGGAAGCCATCGTTATGATCCACTCTCAACAACAGTCGACACTAAAATGAGCTAAGATAGCCTATGTACTTCCTCCAGGGTGTCGATGCGTTAAACCGGAAGTTCCGGTTGCCGGTCCGCATAAATAAATTTGTTTCAAGCCAGTAAAACGTTATTTAAGGTATAATGAATGTTTTATAATATTTAAGATAGCAAATTTTAAATGTTTAACAAGTTTATTTATTAAAGTTACTATACTTCAAATCGTCCAATCAGAAAATAGGAAAGTACAACAAAATGGCGGCTCTAGTTCCTTATTGGCTACGTTAAAATGAACGAATATCTTCCATAAAATTATTTTGTGTGTGAAATTTTTTTATATTTCAGTTAAGTATTTGTTGTATTAAATAATAAAATCTGCTAATCAATCTGATAAACTTGTATTTGAGCGTTCATTCCCTGACTCAAGGCAAGGATTTGGTTGGTAGAAATAATAACAAGAAATTCTGTAAATAACGATATTTATTGTAAAACATGAATAATAATTAACATAGGATACATGGTAAAATTCACATCCTTAACATGCTTCGTGCATGATTGTTTTCTACGACATTTGGTCTGTTCCTTCTCCTTGAAGAGTTTCCTCTTGTGGTCACAACCTCCCGACGATATGGCATGTACCTTGTGGAAATCGGACCGTTGGTAGACACTAAAATAAACATAAACAATTGTTATTAATTATATAGTAACATTAGGTAACGGGCTAATAATAAAGTGTATAATTTGAACTGTAGAAAAAATCTGTTAAACAATCCTACTTACCAGTATCTCGTGAAGCAGCAGGTATTCTAGTGTTGGCAACATTCACCATCGCAGGCCTATTGGTAAGATTTCTTGGTCCGTTTACACTTCTGGTTCCCAAAAATCTGGCGGCAATTGTAGCCCTCCTCTGCTGTCTGAGATGTCTTCTAATCTTCTGACGAAGCTTGGCATCACTTTTGCAAATATCGAACCACTTCTTGCTTACATAGGCCGCATTTAAAAGGTCCTTCCCGGATAACATCCTGAAGCAAAAATAAAAAATAATTTAATTTAACTGTAAACAAACCGATCTTATGGCTCCACAGGTACAAGTTGCATGTATAAATAAATTGTGTATGTTTTTTTCTGACAAAAAAACATTTGTACTAAATCCAAGTTTTGCTTACCTCATTATTGTAATAGCCATTTCCAATGGTAAACAACGAATCATATCAAATGATCTCGGATCGGAGTACTCAAAATCAGTCACAGCCATAAAACTCAAGAGAGAATAGTAGGAAGCCATCGTTATGATCCACTCTCAACAACAGTCGACACTAAAATGAGCTAAGATAGCCTATGTACTTCCTCCAGGGTGTCGATGCGTTAAACCGGAAGTTCCGGTTGCCGGTCCGCATAAATAAATTTGTTTCAAGCCAGTAAAACGTTATTTAAGGTATAATGAATGTTTTATAATATTTAAGATAGCAAATTTTAAATGTTTAACAAGTTTATTTATTAAAGTTACTATACTTCAAATCGTCCAATCAGAAAATAGGAAAGTACAACAAAATGGCGGCTCTAGTTCCTTATTGGCTACGTTAAAATGAACGAATATCTTCCATAAAATTATTTTGTGTGTGAAATTTTTTTATATTTCAGTTAAGTATTTGTTGTATTAAATAATAAAATCTGCTAATCAATCTGATAAACTTGTATTTGAGCGTTCATTCCCTGACTCAAGGCAAGGATTTGGTTGGTAGAAATAATAACAAGAAATTCTGTAAATAACGATATTTATTGTAAAACATGAATAATAATTAACATAGGATACATGGTAAAATTCACATCCTTAACATGCTTCGTGCATGATTGTTTTCTACGACATTTGGTCTGTTCCTTCTCCTTGAAGAGTTTCCTCTTGTGGTCACAACCTCCCGACGATATGGCATGTACCTTGTGGAAATCGGACCGTTGGTAGACACTAAAATAAACATAAACAATTGTTATTAATTATATAGTAACATTAGGTAACGGGCTAATAATAAAGTGTATAATTTGAACTGTAGAAAAAATCTGTTAAACAATCCTACTTACCAGTATCTCGTGAAGCAGCAGGTATTCTAGTGTTGGCAACATTCACCATCGCAGGCCTATTGGTAAGATTTCTTGGTCCGTTTACACTTCTGGTTCCCAAAAATCTGGCGGCAATTGTAGCCCTCCTCTGCTGTCTGAGATGTCTTCTAATCTTCTGACGAAGCTTGGCATCACTTTTGCAAATATCGAACCACTTCTTGCTTACACAGGCCGCATTTAAAAATTCCTTCCCGGATAACATCCTGAAGCAAAAATAAAAAATAATTTAATTTAACTGTAAACAAACCGATCTTATGGCTCCACAGGTACAAGTTGCATGTATAAATAAATTGTGTATGTTTTTTTTCTGACACAAAAACATTTATATTAAATCCAAGTTTTGCTTACCTCATTATTGTAATAGCCATTTCCAATGGTAAACAACGAATCATATCAAATGATCTCGGATCGGAGTACTCAAAATCAGTCACAGCCATAAAACTCAAGAGAGAATAGTAGGAAGCCATCGTTATGATCCACTCTCAACAACAGTCGACACTAAAATGAGCTAAGATAGCCTATGTACTTCCTCCAGGGTGTCGATGCGTTAAACCGGAAGTTCCGGTTGCCGGTCCGCATAAATAAATTTGTTTCAAGCCAGTAAAACGTTATTTAAGGTATAATGAATGTTTTATAATATTTAAGATAGCAAATTTTAAATGTTTAACAAGTTTATTTATTAAAGTTACTATACTTCAAATCGTCCAATCAGAAAATAGGAAAGTACAACAAAATGGCGGCTCTAGTTCCTTATTGGCTACGTTAAAATGAACGAATATCTTCCATAAAATTATTTTGTGTGTGAAATTTTTTTATATTTCAGTTAAGTATTTGTTGTATTAAATAATAAAATCTGCTAATCAATCTGATAAACTTGTATTTGAGCGTTCATTCCCTGACTCAAGGCAAGGATTTGGTTGGTAGAAATAATAACAAGAAATTCTGTAAATAACGATATTTATTGTAAAACATGAATAATAATTAACATAGGATACATGGTAAAATTCACATCCTTAACATGCTTCGTGCATGATTGTTTTCTACGACATTTGGTCTGTTCCTTCTCCTTGAAGAGTTTCCTCTTGTGGTCACAACCTCCCGACGATATGGCATGTACCTTGTGGAAATCGGACCGTTGGTAGACACTAAAATAAACATAAACAATTGTTATTAATTATATAGTAACATTAGGTAACGGGCTAATAATAAAGTGTATAATTTGAACTGTAGAAAAAATCTGTTAAACAATCCTACTTACCAGTATCTCGTGAAGCAGCAGGTATTCTAGTGTTGGCAACATTCACCATCGCAGGCCTATTGGTAAGATTTCTTGGTCCGTTTACACTTCTGGTTCCCAAAAATCTGGCGGCAATTGTAGCCCTCCTCTGCTGTCTGAGATGTCTTCTAATCTTCTGACGAAGCTTGGCATCACTTTTGCAAATATCGAACCACTTATTGCTTACACAGGCCGCATTTAAAAATTCCTTCCCGGATAACATCCTGAAGCAAAAATAAAAAATAATTTAATTTAACTGTAAACAAACCGATCTTATGGCTCCACAGGTACAAGTTGCATGTATAAATAAATTGTGTATGTTTTTTTCTGACACAAAAACATTTATACTAAATCCAAGTTTTGCTTACCTCATTATTGTAATAGCCATTTCCAATGGTAAACAACGAATCATATCAAATGATCTCGGATCGGAGTACTCAAAATCAGTCACAGCCATAAAACTCAAGAGAGAATAGTAGGAAGCCATCGTTATGATCCACTCTCAACAACAGTCGACACTAAAATGAGCTAAGATAGCCTATGTACTTCCTCCAGGGTGTCGATGCGTTAAACCGGAAGTTCCGGTTGCCGGTCCGCTTAAATAAATTTGTTTCAAGCCAGTAAAACGTTATTTAAGGTATAATGAATGTTTTATAATATTTAAGATAGCAAATTTTAAATGTTTAACAAGTTTATTTATTAAAGTTACTATACTTCAAATCGTCCAATCAGAAAATAGGAAAGTACAACAAAATGGCGGCTCTAGTTCCTTATTGGCTACGTTAAAATGAACGAATATCTTCCATAAAATTATTTTGTGTGTGAAATTTTTTTATATTTCAGTTAAGTATTTGTTGTATTAAATAATAAAATCTGCTAATCAATCTGATAAACTTGTATTTGAGCGTTCATTCCCTGACTCAAGGCAAGGATTTGGTTGGTAGAAATAATAACAAGAAATTCTGTAAATAACGATATTTATTGTAAAACATGAATAATAATTAACATAGGATACATGGTAAAATTCACATCCTTAACATGCTTCGTGCATGATTGTTTTCTACGACATTTGGTCTGTTCCTTCTCCTTGAAGAGTTTCCTCTTGTGGTCACAACCTCCCGACGATATGGCATGTACCTTGTGGAAATCGGACCGTTGGTAGACACTAAAATAAACATAAACAATTGTTATTAATTATATAGTAACATTAGGTAACGGGCTAATAATAAAGTGTATAATTTGAACTGTAGAAAAAATCTGTTAAACAATCCTACTTACCAGTATCTCGTGAAGCAGCAGGTATTCTAGTGTTGGCAACATTCACCATCGCAGGCCTATTGGTAAGATTTCTTGGTCCGTTTACACTTCTGGTTCCCAAAAATCTGGCGGCAATTGTAGCCCTCCTCTGCTGTCTGAGATGTCTTCTAATCTTCTGACGAAGCTTGGCATCACTTTTGCAAATATCGAACCACTTCTTGCTTACACAGGCCGCATTTAAAAATTCCTTCCCGGATAACATCCTGAAGCAAAAATAAAAAATAATTTAATTTAACTGTAAACAAACCGATCTTATGGCTCCACAGGTACAAGTTGCATGTATAAATAAATTGTGTATGTTTTTTTTCTGACACAAAAACATTTATATTAAATCCAAGTTTTGCTTACCTCATTATTGTAATAGCCATTTCCAATGGTAAACAACGAATCATATCAAATGATCTCGGATCGGAGTACTCAAAATCAGTCACAGCCATAAAACTCAAGAGAGAATAGTAGGAAGCCATCGTTATGATCCACTCTCAACAACAGTCGACACTAAAATGAGCTAAGATAGCCTATGTACTTCCTCCAGGGTGTCGATGCGTTAAACCGGAAGTTCCGGTTGCCGGTCCGCATAAATAAATTTGTTTCAAGCCAGTAAAACGTTATTTAAGGTATAATGAATGTTTTATAATATTTAAGATAGCAAATTTTAAATGTTTAACAAGTTTATTTATTAAAGTTACTATACTTCAAATCGTCCAATCAGAAAATAGGAAAGTACAACAAAATGGCGGCTCTAGTTCCTTATTGGCTACGTTAAAATGAACGAATATCTTCCATAAAATTATTTTGTGTGTGAAATTTTTTTATATTTCAGTTAAGTATTTGTTGTATTAAATAATAAAATCTGCTAATCAATCTGATAAACTTGTATTTGAGCGTTCATTCCCTGACTCAAGGCAAGGATTTGGTTGGTAGAAATAATAACAAGAAATTCTGTAAATAACGATATTTATTGTAAAACATGAATAATAATTAACATAGGATACATGGTAAAATTCACATCCTTAACATGCTTCGTGCATGATTGTTTTCTACGACATTTGGTCTGTTCCTTCTCCTTGAAGAGTTTCCTCTTGTGGTCACAACCTCCCGACGATATGGCATGTACCTTGTGGAAATCGGACCGTTGGTAGACACTAAAATAAACATAAACAATTGTTATTAATTATATAGTAACATTAGGTAACGGGCTAATAATAAAGTGTATAATTTGAACTGTAGAAAAAATCTGTTAAACAATCCTACTTACCAGTATCTCGTGAAGCAGCAGGTATTCTAGTGTTGGCAACATTCACCATCGCAGGCCTATTGGTAAGATTTCTTGGTCCGTTTACACTTCTGGTTCCCAAAAATCTGGCGGCAATTGTAGCCCTCCTCTGCTGTCTGAGATGTCTTCTAATCTTCTGACGAAGCTTGGCATCACTTTTGCAAATATCGAACCACTTCTTGCTTACACAGGCCGCATTTAAAAATTCCTTCCCGGATAACATCCTGAAGCAAAAATAAAAAATAATTTAATTTAACTGTAAACAAACCGATCTTATGGCTCCACAGGTACAAGTTGCATGTATAAATAAATTGTGTATGTTTTTTTCTGACACAAAAACATTTATACTAAATCCAAGTTTTGCTTACCTCATTATTGTAATAGCCATTTCCAATGGTAAACAACGAATCATATCAAATGATCTCGGATCGGAGTACTAAAAATCAGTCAGCCATAAAACTCAAGAGAGAATAGTAGGAAGCCATCGTTATGATCCACTCTCAACAACAGTCGACACTAAAATGAGCTAAGATAGCCTATGTACTTCCTCCAGGGTGTCGATGCGTTAAACCGGAAGTTCCGGTTGCCGGTCCGCTTAAATAAATTTGTTTCAAGCCAGTAAAACGTTATTTAAGGTATAATGAATGTTTTATAATATTTAAGATAGCAAATTTTAAATGTTTAACAAGTTTATTTATTAAAGTTACTATACTTCAAATCGTCCAATCAGAAAATAGGAAAGTACAACAAAATGGCGGCTCTAGTTCCTTATTGGCTACGTTAAAATTAACGAATATCTTCTATAAAACTATTTTGTGTGTGACATTTTTTTCTATTTCAGTTAAGTATTTGTTGATTAAATAATAAAATCTGCTAATCAATCTGATAAACTTGTATTTGAGCGTTCATTCCCTGACTCAAGGCAAGGATTTGGTTGGTAGAAATAATAACAAGAAATTCTGTAAATAACGATATTTATTGTAAAACATGAATAATAATTAATATAGGATACATGGTAAAATTCACATCCTTAACATGCTTCGTGCATGATTGTTTTCTACGACATTTGGTCTGTTCCTTTTCCTTGAAGAGTTTCCTCTTGTGGTCACAACCTCCCGACGATATGGCATGTACCTTGTGGAAATCGGACCGTTGGTAGACACTAAAAAAAACATAAACAATTGTTATTAATTACATAGTAACATTAGGTAACCGGCTAATAATAAAGTGTATAATTTGAACTGTAGACAAAATCTGTTAAACAATCCTACTTACCAGTATCTCGTGAAGCAGCAGGTATTCTAGTGTTGGCAACATTCACCATCGCAGGCCTATTAGTAAGATTTCTTGGTCCGTTTACACTTCTGGTTCCCAAAAATCGTTCGGCAATTGTAGCCCTCCTCTGCTGTCTGAGATGTCTTCTAATCTTCTGACGAAGCTTGGCATCACTTTTGCAAATATATCGTCCAATCAGAAAATAGGAAAGTACAACAAAATGGCGGCTCTAGTTCCTTATTGGCTACGTTAAAATGAACGAATATCTTCCATAAAATTATTTTGTGTGTGAAATTTTTTTATATTTCAGTTAAGTATTTGTTGTATTAAATAATAAAATCTGCTAATCAATCTGATAAACTTGTATTTGAGCGTTCATTCCCTGACTCAAGGCAAGGATTTGGTTGGTAGAAATAATAACAAGAAATTCTGTAAATAACGATATTTATTGTAAAACATGAATAATAATTAACATAGGATACATGGTAAAATTCACATCCTTAACATGCTTCGTGCATGATTGTTTTCTACGACATTTGGTCTGTTCCTTCTCCTTGAAGAGTTTCCTCTTGTGGTCACAACCTCCCGACGATATGGCATGTACCTTGTGGAAATCGGACCGTTGGTAGACACTAAAATAAACATACACAATTGTTATTAATTATATAGTAACATTAGGTAACGGGCTAATAATAAAGTGTATAATTTGAACTGTAGAAAAAATCTGTTAAACAATCCTACTTACCAGTATCTCGTGAAGCAGCAGGTATTCTAGTGTTGGCAACATTCACCATCGCAGGCCTATTGGTAAGATTTCTTGGTCCGTTTACACTTCTGGTTCCCAAAAATCTGGCGGCAATTGTAGCCCTCCTCTGCTGTCTGAGATGTCTTCAAATCTTCTGACGAAGCTTGGCATCACTTTTGCAAATATCGAACCACTTCTTGCTTACACAGGCCGCATTTAAAAATTCCTTCCCGGATAACATCCTGAAGCAAAAATAAAAAATAATTTAATTTAACTGTAAACAAACCGATCTTATGGCTCCACAGGTACAAGTTGCATGTATAAATAAATTGTGTATGTTTTTTTTCTGACACAAAACATTTATATTAAATCCAAGTTTTGCTTACCTCATTATTGTAATAGCCATTTCCAATGGTAAACAACGAATCATATCAAATGATCTCGGATCGGAGTACTCAAAATCAGTCAGCCATAAAACTCAAGAGAGAATAGTAGGAAGCCATCGTTATGATCCACTCTCAACAACAGTCGACACTAAAATGAGCTAAGATAGCCTATGTACTTCCTCCAGGGTGTCGATGCGTTAAACCGGAAGTTCCGGTTGCCGGTCCGCTTAAATAAATTTGTTTCAAGCCAGTAAAACGTTATTTAAGGTATAATGAATGTTTTATAATATTTAAGATAGCAAATTTTAAATGTTTAACAAGTTTATTTATTAAAGTTACTATACTTCAAATCGTCCAATCAGAAAATAGGAAAGTACAACAAAATGGCGGCTCTAGTTCCTTATTGGCTACGTTAAAATGAACGAATATCTTCTATAAAATTATTTTGTGTGTGAAATTTTTTTATATTTCAGTTAAGTATTTGTTGTATTAAATAATAAAATCTGCTAATCAATCTGATAAACTTGTATTTGAGCGTTCATTCCCTGACTCAAGGCAAGGATTTGGTTGGTAGAAATAATAACAAGAAATTCTGTAAATAACGATATTTATTGTAAAACATGAATAATAATTAACATAGGATACATGGTAAAATTCACATCCTTAACATGCTTCGTGCATGATTGTTTTCTACGACATTTGGTCTGTTCCTTCTCCTTGAAGAGTTTCCTCTTGTGGTCACAACCTCCCGACGATATGGCATGTACCTTGTGGAAATCGGACCGTTGGTAGACACTAAAATAAACATAAACAATTGTTATTAATTATATAGTAACATTAGGTAACGGGCTAATAATAAAGTGTATAATTTGAACTGTAGAAAAAATCTGTTAAACAATCCTACTTACCAGTATCTCGTGAAGCAGCAGGTATTCTAGTGTTGGCAACATTCACCATCGCAGGCCTATTGGTAAGATTTCTTGGTCCGTTTACACTTCTGGTTCCCAAAAATCTGGCGGCAATTGTAGCCCTCCTCTGCTGTCTGAGATGTCTTCTAATCTTCTGACGAAGCTTGGCATCACTTTTGCAAATATCGAACCACTTCTTGCTTACATAGGCCGCATTTAAAAGGTCCTTCCCGGATAACATCCTGAAGCAAAAATAAAAAATAATTTAATTTAACTGTAAACAAACCGATCTTATGGCTCCACAGGTACAAGTTGCATGTATAAATAAATTGTGTATGTTTTTTTCTGACAAAAAAACATTTGTACTAAATCCAAGTTTTGCTTACCTCATTATTGTAATAGCCATTTCCAATGGTAAACAACGAATCATATCAAATGATCTCGGATCGGAGTACTCAAAATCAGTCACAGCCATAAAACTCAAGAGAGAATAGTAGGAAGCCATCGTTATGATCCACTCTCAACAACAGTCGACACTAAAATGAGCTAAGATAGCCTATGTACTTCCTCCAGGGTGTCGATGCGTTAAACCGGAAGTTCCGGTTGCCGGTCCGCATAAATAAATTTGTTTCAAGCCAGTAAAACGTTATTTAAGGTATAATGAATGTTTTATAATATTTAAGATAGCAAATTTTAAATGTTTAACAAGTTTATTTATTAAAGTTACTATACTTCAAATCGTCCAATCAGAAAATAGGAAAGTACAACAAAATGGCGGCTCTAGTTCCTTATTGGCTACGTTAAAATGAACGAATATCTTCCATAAAATTATTTTGTGTGTGAAATTTTTTTATATTTCAGTTAAGTATTTGTTGTATTAAATAATAAAATCTGCTAATCAATCTGATAAACTTGTATTTGAGCGTTCATTCCCTGACTCAAGGCAAGGATTTGGTTGGTAGAAATAATAACAAGAAATTCTGTAAATAACGATATTTATTGTAAAACATGAATAATAATTAACATAGGATACATGGTAAAATTCACATCCTTAACATGCTTCGTGCATGATTGTTTTCTACGACATTTGGTCTGTTCCTTCTCCTTGAAGAGTTTCCTCTTGTGGTCACAACCTCCCGACGATATGGCATGTACCTTGTGGAAATCGGACCGTTGGTAGACACTAAAATAAACATAAACAATTGTTATTAATTATATAGTAACATTAGGTAACGGGCTAATAATAAAGTGTATAATTTGAACTGTAGAAAAAATCTGTTAAACAATCCTACTTACCAGTATCTCGTGAAGCAGCAGGTATTCTAGTGTTGGCAACATTCACCATCGCAGGCCTATTGGTAAGATTTCTTGGTCCGTTTACACTTCTGGTTCCCAAAAATCTGGCGGCAATTGTAGCCCTCCTCTGCTGTCTGAGATGTCTTCTAATCTTCTGACGAAGCTTGGCATCACTTTTGCAAATATCGAACCACTTCTTGCTTACACAGGCCGCATTTAAAAATTCCTTCCCGGATAACATCCTGACGCAAAAATAAAAAATAATTTAATTTAACTGTAAACAAACCGATCTTATGGCTCCACAGGTACAAGTTGCATGTATAAATAAATTGTGTATGTTTTTTTTCTGACACAAAAACATTTATATTAAATCCAAGTTTTGCTTACCTCATTATTGTAATAGCCATTTCCAATGGTAAACAACGAATCATATCAAATGATCTCGGATCGGAGTACTCAAAATCAGTCACAGCCATAAAACTCAAGAGAGAATAGTAGGAAGCCATCGTTATGATCCACTCTCAACAACAGTCGACACTAAAATGAGCTAAGATAGCCTATGTACTTCCTCCAGGGTGTCGATGCGTTAAACCGGAAGTTCCGGTTGCCGGTCCGCATAAATAAATTTGTTTCAAGCCAGTAAAACGTTATTTAAGGTATAATGAATGTTTTATAATATTTAAGATAGCAAATTTTAAATGTTTAACAAGTTTATTTATTAAAGTTACTATACTTCAAATCGTCCAATCAGAAAATAGGAAAGTACAACAAAATGGCGGCTCTAGTTCCTTATTGGCTACGTTAAAATGAACGAATATCTTCCATAAAATTATTTTGTGTGTGAAATTTTTTTATATTTCAGTTAAGTATTTGTTGTATTAAATAATAAAATCTGCTAATCAATCTGATAAACTTGTATTTGAGCGTTCATTCCCTGACTCAAGGCAAGGATTTGGTTGGTAGAAATAATAACAAGAAATTCTGTAAATAACGATATTTATTGTAAAACATGAATAATAATTAACATAGGATACATGGTAAAATTCACATCCTTAACATGCTTTGTGCATGATTGTTTTCTACGACATTTGGTCTGTTCCTTCTCCTTGAAGAGTTTCCTCTTGTGGTCACAACCTCCCGACGATATGGCATGTACCTTGTGGAAATCGGACCGTTGGTAGACACTAAAATAAACATACACAATTGTTATTAATTATATAAAAACATTAGGTAACGGGCTAATAATAAAGTGTATAATTTGAACTGTAGAAAAAATCTGTTAAACAATCCTACTTACCAGTATCTCGTGAAGCAGCAGGTATTCTAGTGTTGGCAACATTCACCATCGCAGGCCTATTGGTAAGATTTCTTGGTCCGTTTACACTTCTGGTTCCCAAAAATCTGGCGGCAATTGTAGCCCTCCTCTGCTGTCTGAGATGTCTTCTAATCTTCTGACGAAGCTTGGCATCACTTTTGCAAATATCGAACCACTTCTTGCTTACATAGGCCGCATTTAAAAGGTCCTTCCCGGATAACATCCTGAAGCAAAAATAAAAAATAATTTAATTTAACTGTAAACAAACCGATCTTATGGCTCCACAGGTACAAGTTGCATGTATAAATAAATTGTGTATGTTTTTTTCTGACAAAAAAACATTTGTACTAAATCCAAGTTTTGCTTACCTCATTATTGTAATAGCCATTTCCAATGGTAAACAACGAATCATATCAAATGATCTCGGATCGGAGTACTCAAAATCAGTCACAGCCATAAAACTCAAGAGAGAATAGTAGGAAGCCATCGTTATGATCCACTCTCAACAACAGTCGACACTAAAATGAGCTAAGATAGCCTATGTACTTCCTCCAGGGTGTCGATGCGTTAAACCGGAAGTTCCGGTTGCCGGTCCGCATAAATAAATTTGTTTCAAGCCAGTAAAACGTTATTTAAGGTATAATGAATGTTTTATAATATTTAAGATAGCAAATTTTAAATGTTTAACAAGTTTATTTATTAAAGTTACTATACTTCAAATCGTCCAATCAGAAAATAGGAAAGTACAACAAAATGGCGGCTCTAGTTCCTTATTGGCTACGTTAAAATGAACGAATATCTTCCATAAAATTATTTTGTGTGTGAAATTTTTTTATATTTCAGTTAAGTATTTGTTGTATTAAATAATAAAATCTGCTAATCAATCTGATAAACTTGTATTTGAGCGTTCATTCCCTGACTCAAGGCAAGGATTTGGTTGGTAGAAATAATAACAAGAAATTCTGTAAATAACGATATTTATTGTAAAACATGAATAATAATTAACATAGGATACATGGTAAAATTCACATCCTTAACATGCTTCGTGCATGATTGTTTTCTACGACATTTGGTCTGTTCCTTCTCCTTGAAGAGTTTCCTCTTGTGGTCACAACCTCCCGACGATATGGCATGTACCTTGTGGAAATCGGACCGTTGGTAGACACTAAAATAAACATACACAATTGTTATTAATTATATAGTAACATTAGGTAACGGGCTAATAATAAAGTGTATAATTTGAACTGTAGAAAAAATCTGTTAAACAATCCTACTTACCAGTATCTCGTGAAGCAGCAGGTATTCTAGTGTTGGCAACATTCACCATCGCAGGCCTATTGGTAAGATTTCTTGGTGCGTTTACACTTCTGGTTCCCAAAAATCTGGCGGCAATTGTAGCCCTCCTCTGCTGTCTGAGATGTCTTCTAATCTTCTGACGAAGCTTGGCATCACTTTTGCAAATATCGAACCACTTCTTGCTTACATAGGCCGCATTTAAAAGGTCCTTCCCGGATAACATCCTGAAGCAAAAATAAAAAATAATTTAATTTAACTGTAAACAAACCGATCTTATGGCTCCACAGGTACAAGTTGCATGTATAAATAAATTGTGTATGTTTTTTTCTGACAAAAAAACATTTGTACTAAATCCAAGTTTTGCTTACCTCATTATTGTAATAGCCATTTCCAATGGTAAACAACGAATCATATCAAATGATCTCGGATCGGAGTACTCAAAATCAGTCACAGCCATAAAACTCAAGAGAGAATAGTAGGAAGCCATCGTTATGATCCACTCTCAACAACAGTCGACACTAAAATGAGCTAAGATAGCCTATGTACTTCCTCCAGGGTGTCGATGCGTTAAACCGGAAGTTCCGGTTGCCGGTCCGCATAAATAAATTTGTTTCAAGCCAGTAAAACGTTATTTAAGGTATAATGAATGTTTTATAATATTTAAGATAGCAAATTTTAAATGTTTAACAAGTTTATTTATTAAAGTTACTATACTTCAAATCGTCCAATCAGAAAATAGGAAAGTACAACAAAATGGCGGCTCTAGTTCCTTATTGGCTACGTTAAAATGAACGAATATCTTCCATAAAATTATTTTGTGTGTGAAATTTTTTTATATTTCAGTTAAGTATTTGTTGTATTAAATAATAAAATCTGCTAATCAATCTGATAAACTTGTATTTGAGCGTTCATTCCCTGACTCAAGGCAAGGATTTGGTTGGTAGAAATAATAACAAGAAATTCTGTAAATAACGATATTTATTGTAAAACATGAATAATAATTAACATAGGATACATGGTAAAATTCACATCCTTAACATGCTTCGTGCATGATTGTTTTCTACGACATTTGGTCTGTTCCTTCTCCTTGAAGAGTTTCCTCTTGTGGTCACAACCTCCCGACGATATGGCATGTACCTTGTGGAAATCGGACCGTTGGTAGACACTAAAATAAACATAAACAATTGTTATTAATTATATAGTAACATTAGGTAACGGGCTAATAATAAAGTGTATAATTTGAACTGTAGAAAAAATCTGTTAAACAATCCTACTTACCAGTATCTCGTGAAGCAGCAGGTATTCTAGTGTTGGCAACATTCACCATCGCAGGCCTATTGGTAAGATTTCTTGGTCCGTTTACACTTCTGGTTCCCAAAAATCTGGCGGCAATTGTAGCCCTCCTCTGCTGTCTGAGATGTCTTCTAATCTTCTGACGAAGCTTGGCATCACTTTTGCAAATATCGAACCACTTCTTGCTTACACAGGCCGCATTTAAAAATTCCTTCCCGGATAACATCCTGAAGCAAAAATAAAAAATAATTTAATTTAACTGTAAACAAACCGATCTTATGGCTCCACAGGTACAAGTTGCATGTATAAATAAATTGTGTATGTTTTTTTTCTGACACAAAAACATTTATATTAAATCCAAGTTTTGCTTACCTCATTATTGTAATAGCCATTTCCAATGGTAAACAACGAATCATATCAAATGATCTCGGATCGGAGTACTCAAAATCAGTCACAGCCATAAAACTCAAGAGAGAATAGTAGGAAGCCATCGTTATGATCCACTCTCAACAACAGTCGACACTAAAATGAGCTAAGATAGCCTATGTACTTCCTCCAGGGTGTCGATGCGTTAAACCGGAAGTTCCGGTTGCCGGTCCGCATAAATAAATTTGTTTCAAGCCAGTAAAACGTTATTTAAGGTATAATGAATGTTTTATAATATTTAAGATAGCAAATTTTAAATGTTTAACAAGTTTATTTATTAAAGTTACTATACTTCAAATCGTCCAATCAGAAAATAGGAAAGTACAACAAAATGGCGGCTCTAGTTCCTTATTGGCTACGTTAAAATGAACGAATATCTTCCATAAAATTATTTTGTGTGTGAAATTTTTTTATATTTCAGTTAAGTATTTGTTGTATTAAATAATAAAATCTGCTAATCAATCTGATAAACTTGTATTTGAGCGTTCATTCCCTGACTCAAGGCAAGGATTTGGATGGTAGAAATAATAACAAGAAATTCTGTAAATAACGATATTTATTGTTAAACATGAATAATAATTAACATAGGATACATGGTAAAATTCACATCCTTAACATGCTTCGTGCATGATTGTTTTCTACGACATTTGGTCTGTTCCTTCTCCTTGAAGAGTTTCCTCTTGTGGTCACAACCTCCCGACGATATGGCATGTACCTTGTGGAAATCGGACCGTTGGTAGACACTAAAATAAACATAAACAATTGTTATTAATTATATAGTAACATTAGGTAACGGGCTAATAATAAAGTGTATAATTTGAACTGTAGAAAAAATCTGTTAAACAATCCTACTTACCAGTATCTCGTGAAGCAGCAGGTATTCTAGTGTTGGCAACATTCACCATCGCAGGCCTATTGGTAAGATTTCTTGGCCCGTTTACACTTCTGGTTCCCAAAAATCTGGCGGCAATTGTAGCCCTCCTCTGCTGTCTGAGATGTCTTCTAATCTTCTGACGAAGCTTGGCATCACTTTTGCAAATATCGAACCACTTCTTGCTTACACAGGCCGCATTTAAAAGGTCCTTCCCGGATAACATCCTGAAGCAAAAATAAAAAATAATTTAATTTAACTGTAAACAAACCGATCTTATGGCTCCACAGGTACAAGTTGCATGTATAAATAAATTGTGTATGTTTTTTTCTGACAAAAAAACATTTATACTAAATCCAAGTTTTGCTTACCTCATTATTGTATTAGCCATTTCCAATGGTAAACAACGAATCATATCAAATGATCTCGGATCGGAGTACTCAAAATCAGTCACAGCCATAAAACTCAAGAGAGAATAGTAGGAAGCCATCGTTATGATCCACTCTCAACAACAGTCGACACTAAAATGAGCTAAGATAGCCTATGTACTTCCTCCAGGGTGTCGATGCGTTAAACCGGAAGTTCCGGTTGCCGGTCCGCATAAATAAATTTGTTTCAAGCCAGTAAAACGTTATTTAAGGTATAATGAATGTTTTATAATATTTAAGATAGCAAATTTTAAATGTTTAACAAGTTTATTTATTAAAGTTACTATACTTCAAATCGTCCAATCAGAAAATAGGAAAGTACAACAAAATGGCGGCTCTAGTTCCTTATTGGCTACGTTAAAATGAACGAATATCTTCCATAAAATTATTTTGTGTGTGAAATTTTTTTATATTTCAGTTAAGTATTTGTTGTATTAAATAATAAAATCTGCTAATCAATCTGATAAACTTGTATTTGAGCGTTCATTCCCTGACTCAAGGCAAGGATTTGGTTGGTAGAAATAATAACAAGAAATTCTGTAAATAACGATATTTATTGTAAAACATGAATAATAATTAACATAGGATACATGGTAAAATTCACATCCTTAACATGCTTCGTGCATGATTGTTTTCTACGACATTTGGTCTGTTCCTTCTCCTTGAAGAGTTTCCTCTTGTGGTCACAACCTCCCGACGATATGGCATGTACCTTGTGGAAATCGGACCGTTGGTAGACACTAAAATAAACATAAACAATTGTTATTAATTATATAGTAACATTAGGTAACGGGCTAATAATAAAGTGTATAATTTGAACTGTAGAAAAAATCTGTTAAACAATCCTACTTACCAGTATCTCGTGAAGCAGCAGGTATTCTAGTGTTGGCAACATTCACCATCGCAGGCCTATTGGTAAGATTTCTTGGTCCGTTTACACTTCTGGTTCCCAAAAATCTGGCGGCAATTGTAGCCCTCCTCTGCTGTCTGAGATGTCTTCTAATCTTCTGACGAAGCTTGGCATCACTTTTGCAAATATCGAACCACTTCTTGCTTACACAGGCCGCATTTAAAAATTCCTTCCCGGATAACATCCTGAAGCAAAAATAAAAAATAATTTAATTTAACTGTAAACAAACCGATCTTATGGCTCCACAGGTACAAGTTGCATGTATAAATAAATTGTGTATGTTTTTTTTCTGACACAAAAACATTTATATTAAATCCAAGTTTTGCTTACCTCATTATTGTAATAGCCATTTCCAATGGTAAACAACGAATCATATCAAATGATCTCGGATCGGAGTACTCAAAATCAGTCACAGCCATAAAACTCAAGAGAGAATAGTAGGAAGCCATCGTTATGATCCACTCTCAACAACAGTCGACACTAAAATGAGCTAAGATAGCCTATGTACTTCCTCCAGGGTGTCGATGCGTTAAACCGGAAGTTCCGGTTGCCGGTCCGCATAAATAAATTTGTTTCAAGCCAGTAAAACGTTATTTAAGGTATAATGAATGTTTTATAATATTTAAGATAGCAAATTTTAAATGTTTAACAAGTTTATTTATTAAAGTTACTATACTTCAAATCGTCCAATCAGAAAATAGGAAAGTACAACAAAATGGCGGCTCTAGTTCCTTATTGGCTACGTTAAAATGAACGAATATCTTCCATAAAATTATTTTGTGTGTGAAATTTTTTTATATTTCAGTTAAGTATTTGTTGTATTAAATAATAAAATCTGCTAATCAATCTGATAAACTTGTATTTGAGCGTTCATTCCCTGACTCAAGGCAAGGATTTGGTTGGTAGAAATAATAACAAGAAATTCTGTAAATAACGATATTTATTGTAAAACATGAATAATAATTAACATAGGATACATGGTAAAATTCACATCCTTAACATGCTTCGTGCATGATTGTTTTCTACGACATTTGGTCTGTTCCTTCTCCTTGAAGAGTTTCCTCTTGTGGTCACAACCTCCCGACGATATGGCATGTACCTTGTGGAAATCGGACCGTTGGTAGACACTAAAATAAACATAAACAATTGTTATTAATTATATAGTAACATTAGGTAACGGGCTAATAATAAAGTGTATAATTTGAACTGTAGAAAAAATCTGTTAAACAATCCTACTTACCAGTATCTCGTGAAGCAGCAGGTATTCTAGTGTTGGCAACATTCACCATCGCAGGCCTATTGGTAAGATTTCTTGGTCCGTTTACACTTCTGGTTCCCAAAAATCTGGCGGCAATTGTAGCCCTCCTCTGCTGTCTGAGATGTCTTCTAATCTTCTGACGAAGCTTGGCATCACTTTTGCAAATATCGAACCACTTCTTGCTTACACAGGCCGCATTTAAAAATTCCTTCCCGGATAACATCCTGAAGCAAAAATAAAAAATAATTTAATTTAACTGTAAACAAACCGATCTTATGGCTCCACAGGTACAAGTTGCATGTATAAATAAATTGTGTATGTTTTTTTTCTGACACAAAAACATTTATATTAAATCCAAGTTTTGCTTACCTCATTATTGTAATAGCCATTTCCAATGGTAAACAACGAATCATATCAAATGATCTCGGATCGGAGTACTCAAAATCAGTCACAGCCATAAAACTCAAGAGAGAATAGTAGGAAGCCATCGTTATGATCCACTCTCAACAACAGTCGACACTAAAATGAGCTAAGATAGCCTATGTACTTCCTCCAGGGTGTCGATGCGTTAAACCGGAAGTTCCGGTTGCCGGTCCGCATAAATAAATTTGTTTCAAGCCAGTAAAACGTTATTTAAGGTATAATGAATGTTTTATAATATTTAAGATAGCAAATTTTAAATGTTTAACAAGTTTATTTATTAAAGTTACTATACTTCAAATCGTCCAATCAGAAAATAGGAAAGTACAACAAAATGGCGGCTCTAGTTCCTTATTGGCTACGTTAAAATGAACGAATATCTTCCATAAAATTATTTTGTGTGTGAAATTTTTTTATATTTCAGTTAAGTATTTGTTGTATTAAATAATAAAATCTGCTAATCAATCTGATAAACTTGTATTTGAGCGTTCATTCCCTGACTCAAGGCAAGGATTTGGTTGGTAGAAATAATAACAAGAAATTCTGTAAATAACGATATTTATTGTAAAACAT
This sequence comes from Neoaliturus tenellus, assembly GCA_030545055.2. Lineage (NCBI taxonomy): Eukaryota > Metazoa > Arthropoda > Insecta > Hemiptera > Cicadellidae > Neoaliturus > Neoaliturus tenellus. The sequence goes on from CM061531.1 coordinate 98,091,080, forward strand.
GAATAATAATTAACATAGGATACATGGTAAAATTCACATCCTTAACATGCTTCGTGCATGATTGTTTTCTACGACATTTGGTCTGTTCCTTCTCCTTGAAGAGTTTCCTCTTGTGGTCACAACCTCCCGACGATATGGCATGTACCTTGTGGAAATCGGACCGTTGGTAGACACTAAAATAAACATAAACAATTGTTATTAATTATATAGTAACATTAGGTAACGGGCTAATAATAAAGTGTATAATTTGAACTGTAGAAAAAATCTGTTAAACAATCCTACTTACCAGTATCTCGTGAAGCAGCAGGTATTCTAGTGTTGGCAACATTCACCATCGCAGGCCTATTGGTAAGATTTCTTGGTCCGTTTACACTTCTGGTTCCCAAAAATCTGGCGGCAATTGTAGCCCTCCTCTGCTGTCTGAGATGTCTTCTAATCTTCTGACGAAGCTTGGCATCACTTTTGCAAATATCGAACCACTTCTTGCTTACACAGGCCGCATTTAAAAATTCCTTCCCGGATAACATCCTGAAGCAAAAATAAAAAATAATTTAATTTAACTGTAAACAAACCGATCTTATGGCTCCACAGGTACAAGTTGCATGTATAAATAAATTGTGTATGTTTTTTTTCTGACACAAAAACATTTATATTAAATCCAAGTTTTGCTTACCTCATTATTGTAATAGCCATTTCCAATGGTAAACAACGAATCATATCAAATGATCTCGGATCGGAGTACTCAAAATCAGTCAGCCATAAAACTCAAGAGAGAATAGTAGGAAGCCATCGTTATGATCCACTCTCAACAACAGTCGACACTAAAATGAGCTAAGATAGCCTATGTACTTCCTCCAGGGTGTCGATGCGTTAAACCGGAAGTTCCGGTTGCCGGTCCGCATAAATAAATTTGTTTCAAGCCAGTAAAACGTTATTTAAGGTATAATGAATGTTTTATAATATTTAAGATAGCAAATTTTAAATGTTTAACAAGTTTATTTATTAAAGTTACTATACTTCAAATCGTCCAATCAGAAAATAGGAAAGTACAACAAAATGGCGGCTCTAGTTCCTTATTGGCTACGTTAAAATGAACGAATATCTTCCATAAAATTATTTTGTGTGTGAAATTTTTTTATATTTCAGTTAAGTATTTGTTGTATTAAATAATAAAATCTGCTAATCAATCTGATAAACTTGTATTTGAGCGTTCATTCCCTGACTCAAGGCAAGGATTTGGTTGGTAGAAATAATAACAAGAAATTCTGTAAATAACGATATTTATTGTAAAACATGAATAATAATTAACATAGGATACATGGTAAAATTCACATCCTTAACATGCTTCGTGCATGATTGTTTTCTACGACATTTGGTCTGTTCCTTCTCCTTGAAGAGTTTCCTCTTGTGGTCACAACCTCCCGACGATATGGCATGTACCTTGTGGAAATCGGACCGTTGGTAGACACTAAAATAAACATAAACAATTGTTATTAATTATATAGTAACATTAGGTAACGGGCTAATAATAAAGTGTATAATTTGAACTGTAGAAAAAATCTGTTAAACAATCCTACTTACCAGTATCTCGTGAAGCAGCAGGTATTCTAGTGTTGGCAACATTCACCATCGCAGGCCTATTGGTAAGATTTCTTGGTCCGTTTACACTTCTGGTTCCCAAAAATCTGGCGGCAATTGTAGCCCTCCTCTGCTGTCTGAGATGTCTTCTAATCTTCTGACGAAGCTTGGCATCACTTTTGCAAATATCGAACCACTTCTTGCTTACACAGGCCGCATTTAAAAATTCCTTCCCGGATAACATCCTGAAGCAAAAATAAAAAATAATTTAATTTAACTGTAAACAAACCGATCTTATGGCTCCACAGGTACAAGTTGCATGTATAAATAAATTGTGTATGTTTTTTTTCTGACACAAAAACATTTATATTAAATCCAAGTTTTGCTTACCTCATTATTGTAATAGCCATTTCCAATGGTAAACAACGAATCATATCAAATGATCTCGGATCGGAGTACTCAAAATCAGTCACAGCCATAAAACTCAAGAGAGAATAGTAGGAAGCCATCGTTATGATCCACTCTCAACAACAGTCGACACTAAAATGAGCTAAGATAGCCTATGTACTTCCTCCAGGGTGTCGATGCGTTAAACCGGAAGTTCCGGTTGCCGGTCCGCATAAATAAATTTGTTTCAAGCCAGTAAAACGTTATTTAAGGTATAATGAATGTTTTATAATATTTAAGATAGCAAATTTTAAATGTTTAACAAGTTTATTTATTAAAGTTACTATACTTCAAATCGTCCAATCAGAAAATAGGAAAGTACAACAAAATGGCGGCTCTAGTTCCTTATTGGCTACGTTAAAATGAACGAATATCTTCCATAAAATTATTTTGTGTGTGAAATTTTTTTATATTTCAGTTAAGTATTTGTTGTATTAAATAATAAAATCTGCTAATCAATCTGATAAACTTGTATTTGAGCGTTCATTCCCTGACTCAAGGCAAGGATTTGGTTGGTAGAAATAATAACAAGAAATTCTGTAAATAACGATATTTATTGTAAAACATGAATAATAATTAACATAGGATACATGGTAAAATTCACATCCTTAACATGCTTCGTGCATGATTGTTTTCTACGACATTTGGTCTGTTCCTTCTCCTTGAAGAGTTTCCTCTTGTGGTCACAACCTCCCGACGATATGGCATGTACCTTGTGGAAATCGGACCGTTGGTAGACACTAAAATAAACATAAACAATTGTTATTAATTATATAGTAACATTAGGTAACGGGCTAATAATAAAGTGTATAATTTGAACTGTAGAAAAAATCTGTTAAACAATCCTACTTACCAGTATCTCGTGAAGCAGCAGGTATTCTAGTGTTGGCAACATTCACCATCGCAGGCCTATTGGTAAGATTTCTTGGTCCGTTTACACTTCTGGTTCCCAAAAATCTGGCGGCAATTGTAGCCCTCCTCTGCTGTCTGAGATGTCTTCTAATCTTCTGACGAAGCTTGGCATCACTTTTGCAAATATCGAACCACTTCTTGCTTACACAGGCCGCATTTAAAAATTCCTTCCCGGATAACATCCTGAAGCAAAAATAAAAAATAATTTAATTTAACTGTAAACAAACCGATCTTATGGCTCCACAGGTACAAGTTGCATGTATAAATAAATTGTGTATGTTTTTTTTCTGACACAAAAACATTTATATTAAATCCAAGTTTTGCTTACCTCATTATTGTAATAGCCATTTCCAATGGTAAACAACGAATCATATCAAATGATCTCGGATCGGAGTACTCAAAATCAGTCACAGCCATAAAACTCAAGAGAGAATAGTAGGAAGCCATCGTTATGATCCACTCTCAACAACAGTCGACACTAAAATGAGCTAAGATAGCCTATGTACTTCCTCCAGGGTGTCGATGCGTTAAACCGGAAGTTCCGGTTGCCGGTCCGCATAAATAAATTTGTTTCAAGCCAGTAAAACGTTATTTAAGGTATAATGAATGTTTTATAATATTTAAGATAGCAAATTTTAAATGTTTAACAAGTTTATTTATTAAAGTTACTATACTTCAAATCGTCCAATCAGAAAATAGGAAAGTACAACAAAATGGCGGCTCTAGTTCCTTATTGGCTACGTTAAAATGAACGAATATCTTCCATAAAATTATTTTGTGTGTGAAATTTTTTTATATTTCAGTTAAGTATTTGTTGTATTAAATAATAAAATCTGCTAATCAATCTGATAAACTTGTATTTGAGCGTTCATTCCCTGACTCAAGGCAAGGATTTGGTTGGTAGAAATAGTAACAAGAAATTCTGTAAATAACGATATTTATTGTAAAACATGAATAATAATTAACATAGGATACATGGTAAAATTCACATCCTTAACATGCTTCGTGCATGATTGTTTTCTACGACATTTGGTCTGTTCCTTCTCCTTGAAGAGTTTCCTCTTGTGGTCACAACCTCCCGACGATATGGCATGTACCTTGTGGAAATCGGACCGTTGGTAGACACTAAAATAAACATAAACAATTGTTATTAATTATATAGTAACATTAGGTAACGGGCTAATAATAAAGTGTATAATTTGAACTGTAGAAAAAATCTGTTAAACAATCCTACTTACCAGTATCTCGTGAAGCAGCAGGTATTCTAGTGTTGGCAACATTCACCATCGCAGGCCTATTGGTAAGATTTCTTGGTCCGTTTACACTTCTGGTTCCCAAAAATCTGGCGGCAATTGTAGCCCTCCTCTGCTGTCTGAGATGTCTTCTAATCTTCTGACGAAGCTTGGCATCACTTTTGCAAATATCGAACCACTTCTTGCTTACACAGGCCGCATTTAAAAATTCCTTCCCGGATAACATCCTGAAGCAAAAATAAAAAATAATTTAATTTAACTGTAAACAAACCGATCTTATGGCTCCACAGGTACAAGTTGCATGTATAAATAAATTGTGTATGTTTTTTTTCTGACACAAAAACATTTATATTAAATCCAAGTTTTGCTTACCTCATTATTGTAATAGCCATTTCCAATGGTAAACAACGAATCATATCAAATGATCTCGGATCGGAGTACTCAAAATCAGTCACAGCCATAAAACTCAAGAGAGAATAGTAGGAAGCCATCGTTATGATCCACTCTCAACAACAGTCGACACTAAAATGAGCTAAGATAGCCTATGTACTTCCTCCAGGGTGTCGATGCGTTAAACCGGAAGTTCCGGTTGCCGGTCCGCATAAATAAATTTGTTTCAAGCCAGTAAAACGTTATTTAAGGTATAATGAATGTTTTATAATATTTAAGATAGCAAATTTTAAATGTTTAACAAGTTTATTTATTAAAGTTACTATACTTCAAATCGTCCAATCAGAAAATAGGAAAGTACAACAAAATGGCGGCTCTAGTTCCTTATTGGCTACGTTAAAATGAACGAATATCTTCCATAAAATTATTTTGTGTGTGAAATTTTTTTATATTTCAGTTAAGTATTTGTTGTATTAAATAATAAAATCTGCTAATCAATCTGATAAACTTGTATTTGAGCGTTCATTCCCTGACTCAAGGCAAGGATTTGGTTGGTAGAAATAATAACAAGAAATTCTGTAAATAACGATATTTATTGTAAAACATGAATAATAATTAACATAGGATACATGGTAAAATTCACATCCTTAACATGCTTCGTGCATGATTGTTTTCTACGACATTTGGTCTGTTCCTTCTCCTTGAAGAGTTTCCTCTTGTGGTCACAACCTCCCGACGATATGGCATGTACCTTGTGGAAATCGGACCGTTGGTAGACACTAAAATAAACATAAACAATTGTTATTAATTATATAGTAACATTAGGTAACGGGCTAATAATAAAGTGTATAATTTGAACTGTAGAAAAAATCTGTTAAACAATCCTACTTACCAGTATCTCGTGAAGCAGCAGGTATTCTAGTGTTGGCAACATTCACCATCGCAGGCCTATTGGTAAGATTTCTTGGTCCGTTTACACTTCTGGTTCCCAAAAATCTGGCGGCAATTGTAGCCCTCCTCTGCTGTCTGAGATGTCTTCTAATCTTCTGACGAAGCTTGGCATCACTTTTGCAAATATCGAACCACTTCTTGCTTACACAGGCCGCATTTAAAAATTCCTTCCCGGATAACATCCTGAAGCAAAAATAAAAAATAATTTAATTTAACTGTAAACAAACCGATCTTATGGCTCCACAGGTACAAGTTGCATGTATAAATAAATTGTGTATGTTTTTTTTCTGACACAAAAACATTTATATTAAATCCAAGTTTTGCTTACCTCATTATTGTAATAGCCATTTCCAATGGTAAACAACGAATCATATCAAATGATCTCGGATCGGAGTACTCAAAATCAGTCAGCCATAAAACTCAAGAGAGAATAGTAGGAAGCCATCGTTATGATCCACTCTCAACAACAGTCGACACTAAAATGAGCTAAGATAGCCTATGTACTTCCTCCAGGGTGTCGATGCGTTAAACCGGAAGTTCCGGTTGCCGGTCCGCATAAATAAATTTGTTTCAAGCCAGTAAAACGTTATTTAAGGTATAATGAATGTTTTATAATATTTAAGATAGCAAATTTTAAATGTTTAACAAGTTTATTTATTAAAGTTACTATACTTCAAATCGTCCAATCAGAAAATAGGAAAGTACAACAAAATGGCGGCTCTAGTTCCTTATTGGCTACGTTAAAATGAACGAATATCTTCCATAAAATTATTTTGTGTGTGAAATTTTTTTATATTTCAGTTAAGTATTTGTTGTATTAAATAATAAAATCTGCTAATCAATCTGATAAACTTGTATTTGAGCGTTCATTCCCTGACTCAAGGCAAGGATTTGGTTGGTAGAAGATAGCAAATTTTAAATGTTTAACAAGTTTATTTATTAAAGTTACTATACTTCAAATCGTCCAATCAGAAAATAGGAAAGTACAACAAAATGGCGGCTCTAGTTCCTTATTGGCTACGTTAAAATGAACGAATATCTTCCATAAAATTATTTTATGTGTGAAATTTTTTTATATTTCAGTTAAGTATTTGTTGTATTAAATAATAAAATCTGCTAATCAATCTGATAAACTTGTATTTGAGCGTTCATTCCCTGACTCAAGGCAAGGATTTGGATGGTAGAAATAATAACAAGAAATTCTGTAAATAACGATATTTATTGTAAAACATGAATAATAATTAACATAGGATACATGGTAAAATTCACATCCTTAACATGCTTCGTGCATGATTGTTTTCTACGACATTTGGTCTGTTCCTTCTCCTTGAAGAGTTTCCTCTTGTGGTCACAACCTCCCGACGATATGGCATGTACCTTGTGGAAATCGGACCGTTGGTAGACACTAAAATAAACATAAACAATTGTTATTAATTATATAGTAACATTAGGTAACGGGCTAATAATAAAGTGTATAATTTGAACTGTAGAAAAAATCTGTTAAACAATCCTACTTACCAGTATCTCGTGAAGCAGCAGGTATTCTAGTGTTGGCAACATTCACCATCGCAGGCCTATTGGTAAGATTTCTTGGCCCGTTTACACTTCTGGTTCCCAAAAATCTGGCGGCAATTGTAGCCCTCCTCTGCTGTCTGAGATGTCTTCTAATCTTCTGACGAAGCTTGGCATCACTTTTGCAAATATCGAACCACTTCTTGCTTACACAGGCCGCATTTAAAAGGTCCTTCCCGGATAACATCCTGAAGCAAAAATAAAAAATAATTTAATTTAACTGTAAACAAACCGATCTTATGGCTCCACAGGTACAAGTTGCATGTATAAATAAATTGTGTATGTTTTTTTCTGACACAAAAACATTTATATTAAATCCAAGTTTTGCTTACCTCATTATTGTAATAGCCATTTCCAATGGTAAACAACGAATCATATCAAATGATCTCGGATCGGAGTACTCAAAATCAGTCACAGCCATAAAACTCAAGAGAGAATAGTAGGAAGCCATCGTTATGATCCACTCTCAACAACAGTCGACACTAAAATGAGCTAAGATAGCCTATGTACTTCCTCCACGGTGTCAATGCGGTAAACCGGAAGTTCCGGTTGCCGGTCCGCTTAAATAAATTTGTTTCAAGCCAGTAAAACGTTATTTAAGGTATAATGAATGTTTTATAATATTTAAGATAGCAAATTTTAAATGTTTAACAAGTTTATTTATTAAAGTTACTATACTTCAAATCGTCCAATCAGAAAATAGGAAAGTACAACAAAATGGCGGCTCTAGTTCCTTATTGGCTACGTTAAAATGAACGAATATCTTCTATAAAATTATTTTGTGTGTGAAATTTTTTTATATTTCAGTTAAGTATTTGTTGTATTAAATAATAAAATCTGCTAATCAATCTGATAAACTTGTATTTGAGCGTTCATTCCCTGACTCAAGGCAAGGATTTGGTTGGTAGAAATAATAACAAGAAATTCTGTAAATAACGATATTTATTGTAAAACATGAATAATAATTAACATAGGATACATGGTAAAATTCACATCCTTAACATGCTTCGTGCATGATTGTTTTCTACGACATTTGGTCTGTTCCTTCTCCTTGAAGAGTTTCCTCTTGTGGTCACAACCTCCCGACGATATGGCATGTACCTTGTGGAAATCGGACCGTTGGTAGACACTAAAATAAACATACACAATTGTTATTAATTATATAGTAACATTAGGTAACGGGCTAATAATAAAGTGTATAATTTGAACTGTAGAAAAAATCTGTTAAACAATCCTACTTACCAGTATCTCGTGAAGCAGCAGGTATTCTAGTGTTGGCAACATTCACCATCGCAGGCCTATTGGTAAGATTTCTTGGTCCGTTTACACTTCTGGTTCCCAAAAATCTCTCGGCAATTGTAGCCCTCCTCTGCTGTCTGAGATGTCTTCTAATCTTCTGACGAAGCTTGGCATCACTTTTGCAAATATCGAACCACTTCTTGCTTACACAGGCCGCATTTAAAAGGTCCTTCCCGGATAACATCCTGAAGCAAAAATAAAAAATAATTTAATTTAACTGTAAACAAACCGATCTTATGGCTCCACAGGTACAAGTTGCATGTATAAATAAATTGTGTATGTTTTTTTCTGACACAAAAACATTTATATTAAATCCAAGTTTTGCTTACCTCATTATTGTAATAGCCATTTCCAATGGTAAACAACGAATCATATCAAATGATCTCGGATCGGAGTACTCAAAATCAGTCACAGCCATAAAACTCAAGAGAGAATAGTAGGAAGCCATCGTTATGATCCACTCTCAACAACAGTCGACACTAAAATGAGCTAAGATAGCCTATGTACTTCCTCCAGGGTGTCGATGCGGTAAACCGGAAGTTCCGGTTGCCGGTCCGCTTAAATAAATTTGTTTTAAGCCAGTAAAACGTTATTTAAGGTATAATGAATGTTTTATAATATTTAAGATAGCAAATTTTAAATGTTTAACAAGTTTATTTATTAAAGTTACTATACTTCAAATCGTCCAATCAGAAAATAGGAAAGTACAACAAAATGGCGGCTCTAGTTCCTTATTGGCTACGTTAAAATGAACGAATATCTTCCATAAAATTATTTTATGTGTGAAATTTTTTTATATTTCAGTTAAGTATTTGTTGTATTAAATAATAAAATCTGCTAATCAATCTGATAAACTTGTATTTGAGCGTTCATTCCCTGACTCAAGGCAAGGATTTGGATGGTAGAAATAATAACAAGAAATTCTGTAAATAACGATATTTATTGTAAAACATGAATAATAATTAACATAGGATACATGGTAAAATTCACATCCTTAACATGCTTCGTGCATGATTGTTTTCTACGACATTTGGTCTGTTCCTTCTCCTTGAAGAGTTTCCTCTTGTGGTCACAACCTCCCGACGATATGGCATGTACCTTGTGGAAATCGGACCGTTGGTAGACACTAAAATAAACATAAACAATTGTTATTAATTATATAGTAACATTAGGTAACGGGCTAATAATAAAGTGTATAATTTGAACTGTAGAAAAAATCTGTTAAACAATCCTACTTACCAGTATCTCGTGAAGCAGCAGGTATTCTAGTGTTGGCAACATTCACCATCGCAGGCCTATTGGTAAGATTTCTTGGTGCGTTTACACTTCTGGTTCCCAAAAATCTGGCGGCAATTGTAGCCCTCCTCTGTGCTGTCTGAGATGTCTTCTAATCTTCTGACGAAGCTTGGCATCACTTTTGCAAATATCGAACCACTTCTTGCTTACACAGGCCGCATTTAAAAATTCCTTCCCGGATAACATCCTGAAGCAAAAATAAAAAATAATTTAATTTAACTGTAAACAAACCGATCTTATGGCTCCACAGGTACAAGTTGCATGTATAAATAAATTGTGTATGTTTTTTTTCTGACACAAAAACATTTATATTAAATCCAAGTTTTGCTTACCTCATTATTGTAATAGCCATTTCCAATGGTAAACAACGAATCATATCAAATGATCTCGGATCGGAGTACTCAAAATCAGTCAGCCATAAAACTCAAGAGAGAATAGTAGGAAGCCATCGTTATGATCCACTCTCAACAACAGTCGACACTAAAATGAGCTAAGATAGCCTATGTACTTCCTCCAGGGTGTCGATGCGTTAAACCGGAAGTTCCGGTTGCCGGTCCGCATAAATAAATTTGTTTCAAGCCAGTAAAACGTTATTTAAGGTATAATGAATGTTTTATAATATTTAAGATAGCAAATTTTAAATGTTTAACAAGTTTATTTATTAAAGTTACTATACTTCAAATCGTCCAATCAGAAAATAGGAAAGTACAACAAAATGGCGGCTCTAGTTCCTTATTGGCTACGTTAAAATGAACGAATATCTTCCATAAAATTATTTTGTGTGTGAAATTTTTTTATATTTCAGTTAAGTATTTGTTGTATTAAATAATAAAATCTGCTAATCAATCTGATAAACTTGTATTTGAGCGTTCATTCCCTGACTCAAGGCAAGGATTTGGTTGGTAGAAGATAGCAAATTTTAAATGTTTAACAAGTTTATTTATTAAAGTTACTATACTTCAAATCGTCCAATCAGAAAATAGGAAAGTACAACAAAATGGCGGCTCTAGTTCCTTATTGGCTACGTTAAAATGAACGAATATCTTCCATAAAATTATTTTATGTGTGAAATTTTTTTATATTTCAGTTAAGTATTTGTTGTATTAAATAATAAAATCTGCTAATCAATCTGATAAACTTGTATTTGAGCGTTCATTCCCTGACTCAAGGCAAGGATTTGGATGGTAGAAATAATAACAAGAAATTCTGTAAATAACGATATTTATTGTAAAACATGAATAATAATTAACATAGGATACATGGTAAAATTCACATCCTTAACATGCTTCGTGCATGATTGTTTTCTACGACATTTGGTCTGTTCCTTCTCCTTGAAGAGTTTCCTCTTGTGGTCACAACCTCCCGACGATATGGCATGTACCTTGTGGAAATCGGACCGTTGGTAGACACTAAAATAAACATAAACAATTGTTATTAATTATATAGTAACATTAGGTAACGGGCTAATAATAAAGTGTATAATTTGAACTGTAGAAAAAATCTGTTAAACAATCCTACTTACCAGTATCTCGTGAAGCAGCAGGTATTCTAGTGTTGGCAACATTCACCATCGCAGGCCTATTGGTAAGATTTCTTGGCCCGTTTACACTTCTGGTTCCCAAAAATCTGGCGGCAATTGTAGCCCTCCTCTGCTGTCTGAGATGTCTTCTAATCTTCTGACGAAGCTTGGCATCACTTTTGCAAATATCGAACCACTTCTTGCTTACACAGGCCGCATTTAAAAGGTCCTTCCCGGATAACATCCTGAAGCAAAAATAAAAAATAATTTAATTTAACTGTAAACAAACCGATCTTATGGCTCCACAGGTACAAGTTGCATGTATAAATAAATTGTGTATGTTTTTTTCTGACACAAAAACATTTATATTAAATCCAAGTTTTGCTTACCTCATTATTGTAATAGCCATTTCCAATGGTAAACAACGAATCATATCAAATGATCTCGGATCGGAGTACTCAAAATCAGTCACAGCCATAAAACTCAAGAGAGAATAGTAGGAAGCCATCGTTATGATCCACTCTCAACAACAGTCGACACTAAAATGAGCTAAGATAGCCTATGTACTTCCTCCACGGTGTCAATGCGGTAAACCGGAAGTTCCGGTTGCCGGTCCGCTTAAATAAATTTGTTTCAAGCCAGTAAAACGTTATTTAAGGTATAATGAATGTTTTATAATATTTAAGATAGCAAATTTTAAATGTTTAACAAGTTTATTTATTAAAGTTACTATACTTCAAATCGTCCAATCAGAAAATAGGAAAGTACAACAAAATGGCGGCTCTAGTTCCTTATTGGCTACGTTAAAATGAACGAATATCTTCTATAAAATTATTTTGTGTGTGAAATTTTTTTATATTTCAGTTAAGTATTTGTTGTATTAAATAATAAAATCTGCTAATCAATCTGATAAACTTGTATTTGAGCGTTCATTCCCTGACTCAAGGCAAGGATTTGGTTGGTAGAAATAATAACAAGAAATTCTGTAAATAACGATATTTATTGTAAAACATGAATAATAATTAACATAGGATACATGGTAAAATTCACATCCTTAACATGCTTCGTGCATGATTGTTTTCTACGACATTTGGTCTGTTCCTTCTCCTTGAAGAGTTTCCTCTTGTGGTCACAACCTCCCGACGATATGGCATGTACCTTGTGGAAATCGGACCGTTGGTAGACACTAAAATAAACATACACAATTGTTATTAATTATATAGTAACATTAGGTAACGGGCTAATAATAAAGTGTATAATTTGAACTGTAGAAAAAATCTGTTAAACAATCCTACTTACCAGTATCTCGTGAAGCAGCAGGTATTCTAGTGTTGGCAACATTCACCATCGCAGGCCTATTGGTAAGATTTCTTGGTCCGTTTACACTTCTGGTTCCCAAAAATCTCTCGGCAATTGTAGCCCTCCTCTGCTGTCTGAGATGTCTTCTAATCTTCTGACGAAGCTTGGCATCACTTTTGCAAATATCGAACCACTTCTTGCTTACACAGGCCGCATTTAAAAGGTCCTTCCCGGATAACATCCTGAAGCAAAAATAAAAAATAATTTAATTTAACTGTAAACAAACCGATCTTATGGCTCCACAGGTACAAGTTGCATGTATAAATAAATTGTGTATGTTTTTTTCTGACACAAAAACATTTATATTAAATCCAAGTTTTGCTTACCTCATTATTGTAATAGCCATTTCCAATGGTAAACAACGAATCATATCAAATGATCTCGGATCGGAGTACTCAAAATCAGTCACAGCCATAAAACTCAAGAGAGAATAGTAGGAAGCCATCGTTATGATCCACTCTCAACAACAGTCGACACTAAAATGAGCTAAGATAGCCTATGTACTTCCTCCAGGGTGTCGATGCGGTAAACCGGAAGTTCCGGTTGCCGGTCCGCTTAAATAAATTTGTTTTAAGCCAGTAAAACGTTATTTAAGGTATAATGAATGTTTTATAATATTTAAGATAGCAAATTTTAAATGTTTAACAAGTTTATTTATTAAAGTTACTATACTTCAAATCGTCCAATCAGAAAATAGGAAAGTACAACAAAATGGCGGCTCTAGTTCCTTATTGGCTACGTTAAAATGAACGAATATCTTCCATAAAATTATTTTATGTGTGAAATTTTTTTATATTTCAGTTAAGTATTTGTTGTATTAAATAATAAAATCTGCTAATCAATCTGATAAACTTGTATTTGAGCGTTCATTCCCTGACTCAAGGCAAGGATTTGGATGGTAGAAATAATAACAAGAAATTCTGTAAATAACGATATTTATTGTAAAACATGAATAATAATTAACATAGGATACATGGTAAAATTCACATCCTTAACATGCTTCGTGCATGATTGTTTTCTACGACATTTGGTCTGTTCCTTCTCCTTGAAGAGTTTCCTCTTGTGGTCACAACCTCCCGACGATATGGCATGTACCTTGTGGAAATCGGACCGTTGGTAGACACTAAAATAAACATAAACAATTGTTATTAATTATATAGTAACATTAGGTAACGGGCTAATAATAAAGTGTATAATTTGAACTGTAGAAAAAATCTGTTAAACAATCCTACTTACCAGTATCTCGTGAAGCAGCAGGTATTCTAGTGTTGGCAACATTCACCATCGCAGGCCTATTGGTAAGATTTCTTGGTGCGTTTACACTTCTGGTTCCCAAAAATCTGGCGGCAATTGTAGCCCTCCTCTGTGCTGTCTGAGATGTCTTCTAATCTTCTGACGAAGCTTGGCATCACTTTTGCAAATATCGAACCACTTCTTGCTTACACAGGCCGCATTTAAAAATTCCTTCCCGGATAACATCCTGAAGCAAAAATAAAAAATAATTTAATTTAACTGTAAACAAACCGATCTTATGGCTCCACAGGTACAAGTTGCATGTATAAATAAATTGTGTATGTTTTTTTTCTGACACAAAAACATTTATATTAAATCCAAGTTTTGCCTACCTCATTATTGTAATAGCCATTTCCAATGGTAAACAACGAATCATATCAAATGATCTCGGATCGGAGTACTCAAAATCAGTCACAGCCATAAAACTCAAGAGAGAATAGTAGGAAGCCATCGTTATGATCCACTCTCAACAACAGTCGACACTAAAATGAGCTAAGATAGCCTATGTACTTCCTCCAGGGTGTCGATGCGTTAAACCGGAAGTTCCGGTTGCCGGTCCGCATAAATAAATTTGTTTCAAGCCAGTAAAACGTTATTTAAGGTATAATGAATGTTTTATAATATTTAAGATAGCAAATTTTAAATGTTTAACAAGTTTATTTATTAAAGTTACTATACTTCAAATCGTCCAATCAGAAAATAGGAAAGTACAACAAAATTGCGGCTCTAGTTCCTTATTGGCTACGTTAAAATGAACGAATATCTTCCATAAAATTATTTTATGTGTGAAATTTTTTTATATTTCAGTTAAGTATTTGTTGTATTAAATAATAAAATCTGCTAATCAATCTGATAAACTTGTATTTGAGCGTTCATTCCCTGACTCAAGGCAAGGATTTGGATGGTAGAAATAATAACAAGAAATTCTGTAAATAACGATATTTATTGTAAAACATGAATAATAATTAACATAGGATACATGGTAAAATTCACATCCTTAACATGCTTCGTGCATGATTGTTTTCTACGACATTTGGTCTGTTCCTTCTCCTTGAAGAGTTTCCTCTTGTGGTCACAGCCTCCCGACGATATGGCATGTACCTTGTGGAAATCGGACCGTTGGTAGACACTAAAATAAACATAAACAATTGTTATTAATTATATAGTAACATTAGGTAACGGGCTAATAATAAAGTGTATAATTTGAACTGTAGAAAAAATCTGTTAAACAATCCTACTTACCAGTATCTCGTGAAGCAGCAGGTATTCTAGTGTTGGCAACATTCACCATCGCAGGCCTATTGGTAAGATTTCTTGGCCCGTTTACACTTCTGGTTCCCAAAAATCTGGCGGCAATTGTAGCCCTCCTCTGCTGTCTGAGATGTCTTCTAATCTTCTGACGAAGCTTGGCATCACTTTTGCAAATATCGAACCACTTCTTGCTTACACAGGCCGCATTTAAAAGGTCCTTCCCGGATAACATCCTGAAGCAAAAATAAAAAATAATTTAATTTAACTGTAAACAAACCGATCTTATGGCTCCACAGGTACAAGTTGCATGTATAAATAAATTGTGTATGTTTTTTTCTGACACAAAAACATTTATATTAAATCCAAGTTTTGCTTACCTCATTATTGTAATAGCCATTTCCAATGGTAAACAACGAATCATATCAAATGATCTCGGATCGGAGTACTCAAAATCAGTCACAGCCATAAAACTCAAGAGAGAATAGTAGGAAGCCATCGTTATGATCCACTCTCAACAACAGTCGACACTAAAATGAGCTAAGATAGCCTATGTACTTCCTCCAGGGTGTCGATGCGGTAAACCGGAAGTTCCGGTTGCCGGTCCGCTTAAATAAATTTGTTTTAAGCCAGTAAAACGTTATTTAAGGTATAATGAATGTTTTATAATATTTAAGATAGCAAATTTTAAATGTTTAACAAGTTTATTTATTAAAGTTACTATACTTCAAATCGTCCAATCAGAAAATAGGAAAGTACAACAAAATGGCGGCTCTAGTTCCTTATTGGCTACGTTAAAATGAACGAATATCTTCCATAAAATTATTTTGTGTGTGAAATTTTTTTTATATTTCAGTTAAGTATTTGTTGTATTAAATAATAAAATCTGCTAATCAATCTGATAAACTTGTATTTGAGTGTTCATTCCCTGACTCAAGGCAAGGATTTGGATGGTAGAAATAATAACAAGAAATTCTGTAAATAACGATATTTATTGTAAAACATGAATAATAATTAACATAGGATACATGGTAAAATTCACATCCTTAACATGCTTCGTGCATGATTGTTTTCTACGACATTTGGTCTGTTCCTTCTCCTTGAAGAGTTTCCTCTTGTGGTCACAACCTCCCGACGATATGGCATGTACCTTGTGGAAATCGGACCGTTGGTAGACACTAAAATAAACATAAACAATTGTTATTAATTATATAGTAACATTAGGTAACGGGCTAATAATAAAGTGTATAATTTGAACTGTAGAAAAAATCTGTTAAACAATCCTACTTACCAGTATCTCGTGAAGCAGCAGGTATTCTAGTGTTGGCAAACTTCACCATCGCAGGCCTATTGGTAAGATTTCTTGGTCCGTTTACACTTCTGGTTCCCAAAAATCTGGCGGCAATTGTAGCCCTCCTCTGCTGTCTGAGATGTCTTCTAATCTTCTGACGAAGCTTGGCATCACTTTTGCAAATATCGAACCACTTCTTGCTTACACAGGCCGCATTTAAAAATTCCTTCCCGGATAACATCCTGAAGCAAAAATAAAAAATAATTTAATTTAACTGTAAACAAACCGATCTTTTGGCTCCACAGGTACAAGTTGCATGTATAAATAAATTGTGTATGTTTTTTTCTGACACAAAAACATTTATACTAAATCCAAGTTTTGCTTACCTCATTATTAGGTAACTGATCCTGCTTCAGGTAACAAATCAGGTAACTGATCCTGATTTGGTGAGTAACATCTTCAACGACTTTTTCACACTTCAATCAAATGTAGATTCCTCCATTGTAAGTTCACAATCCACAGCCATTAACAGCAATTCCATTAGTTTTCCTTGTTTTGAACCAGTATCAGAAGCTGAACTCACTAAATTGATTTGTGAATTGCCCAAGAAAAAATCCTGCGGAGCCGATGGCATCTCAATGAATTTAATAAAAACTTGTTACTCTTCTCTCAAAACTCCGTTGTTACATTTAATTAATTTTTCTTTAGCTTCTGGCTTATTTCCTGAAAATGCAAAACTAGCTCTCATTAAGCCGCTTCACAAAAAAGAAGATCCATGTCTCATTGCCAATTACCGTCCGATCTCGCACCTATCGTCCATCTCCAAGATTTTGGAGAAAGTTGTTTGTAATAGACTAATTTCCTTTTTGACTGATAATGACTTAATTTTTTCCAATCAGTTTGGATACCAAAAGAGGAAGTCCACTAAACTCGCTTTGATAAACTTTGTAAATAAATGCATCGGTGCCTTGGAGGGTGGTGAAATGGCTATTGGTTGTTTTATTGATCTCTCCAAGGCATTCGATTGCGTCAACCATAGTATTTTGATCCACAAGCTTCAAACTCTAGGAATCTGTGGTACAGTTTTAGAGTGGTTTTCCTCTTATCTCTCTAATAGATGTCAAAGAACAGTGATTGATTTTTCTGACTCCAGCGGACTGAGGGAACAGTATACATCAAGGTTATCTCATCTGCAGGTGGGGGTGCCTCAAGGGTCGATTCTTGGCCCAATTCTGTTTTTAATTTATATTAATAATATATCTGATTATGTACCTAGTAGTTCCTTAACAATTTTTGCTGATGACACCTCCTTGTTTTTTAGCCATAAAAATCTTCAATTCTTAGAACATGGTAATTACACTCTTATTAACACTCTGTCTCAATATTTTTCTGATATTAACCTAAATATCAATCCAAGTAAAACCAATTATGTTTTTTTCTCAACTGATCAGAAAAAGAGACTTTTAGAGAGAGAAGGTTTAGAACCCCCTCTAGTCTGTCTGGATGATGAATTCCTCGATCAGTCGGATACAGTGGACTACCTGGGTGTGAGGTTGGACGGTGGTCTCACATGGAATGAACATGTGAGTAAACTTGCAAACACTTTGTCTGGGAACATTTTTGTTCTTCGGAATATAGCACTCTTGAACAATCTCCCATTGTCAAAACTTGTCTATTTTAGTTTAATTGAAAGCTACATAAGATATTCCATTGTACTTTGGGGAAATTCTAGTAAACATAACTTGAACAGGATTTTTGTAATTCAGAAGAGAGCAATTCGTTCAATGCTAAGACTTAGACCTCAAGACTCATGTAGACAACATTTTGTAGAGTTAAGAATTATGACTGTTCCCTCTCTCTTTATGTTTGAAGTAATTTGTTTTGTCAGAGAAAATAATCTCATTCAGTCTCACAATCATCTTTACAATACAAGAAATAGACATTTAAACCCTTCAGTGCAACATAGACTCACACTTTTTGAGAAGAAACCTGATTATATCGGTCGAAAGCTTTTTTCAAAATTACCCCCAAGTTTAAGAGAAATCAACGACATCAAAAAATTTAAATCTCAGTTAAAAAATCATCTGTTGGAAGAGTGCTTTTATAGTGTCCCAGACTAACCCAAATTCCTTTTCCAATCAAATTTGCCTAGCCTTTTTTATTTTCCTCACTAAGTTCCTGCCCATTGCCTTTTAATCCATTTGACAAGGCTCCTTTCGCCGCATAAGTTAGGACTATGACCGGTCTCATGCCCTGGAAGAGGGTCTAGGAGACTACAGTGGAGAAGTAAGAAGTAAGTAAGTTATTGTAATAGCCATTTCCAATGGTAAACAACGAATCATATCAAATGATCTCGGATCGGAGTACTCAAAATCAGTCACAGCCATAAAACTCAAGAGAGAATAGTAGGAAGCCATCGTTATGATCCACTCTCAACAACAGTCGACACTAAAATGAGCTAAGATAGAATATGTACTTCCTCCTTCCTCCAGGGTGTCGATGCGGTAAACCGGAAGTTCCGGTTGCCGGTCCGCTTAAATAAATTTGTTTTAAGCCAGTAAAACGTTATTTAAGGTATAATGAATGTTTTATAATATTTAAGATAGCAAATTTTAAATGTTTAACAAGTTTATTTATTAAAGTTACTATACTTCAAATCGTCCAATCAGAAAATAGGAAAGTACAACAAAATGGCGGCTCTAGTTCCTTATTGGCTACGTTAAAATGAACGAATATCTTCCATAAAATTATTTTGTGTGTGAAATTTTTTTTATATTTCAGTTAAGTATTTGTTGTATTAAATAATAAAATCTGCTAATCAATCTGATAAACTTGTATTTGAGCGTTCATTCCCTGACTCAAGGCAAGGATTTGGATGGTAGAAATAATAACAAGAAATTCTGTAAATAACGATATTTATTGTAAAACATGAATAATAATTAACATAGGATACATGGTAAAATTCACATCCTTAACATGCTTCGTGCATGATTGTTTTCTACGACATTTGGTCTGTTCCTTCTCCTTGAAGAGTTTCCTCTTGTGGTCACAACCTCCCGACGATATGGCATGTACCTTGTGGAAATCGGACCGTTGGTAGACACTAAAATAAACATAAACAATTGTTATTAATTATATAGTAACATTAGGTAACGGGCTAATAATAAAGTGTATAATTTGAACTGTAGAAAAAATCTGTTAAACAATCCTACTTACCAGTATCTCGTGAAGCAGCAGGTATTCTAGTGTTGGCAAACTTCACCATCGCAGGCCTATTGGTAAGATTTCTTGGTCCGTTTACACTTCTGGTTCCCAAAAATCTGGCGGCAATTGTAGCCCTCCTCTGCTGTCTGAGATGTCTTCTAATCTTCTGACGAAGCTTGGCATCACTTTTGCAAATATCGAACCAAAAAATAAAAAATAATTTAATTTAACTGTAAACAAACCGATCTTATGGCTCCACAGGTACAAGTTGCATGTATAAATAAATTGTGTATGTTTTTTTTTCTGACACAAAAACATTTATATTAAATCCAAGTTTTGCTTACCTCATTATTGTAATAGCCATTTCCAATGGTAAACAACGAATCATATCAAATGATCTCGGATCGGAGTACTCAAAATCAGTCACAGCCATAAAACTCAAGAGAGAATAGTAGGAAGCCATCGTTATGATCCACTCTCAACAACAGTCGACACTAAAATGAGCTAAGATAGAATATGTACTTCCTCCTTCCTCCAGGGTGTCGATGCGGTAAACCGGAAGTTCCGGTTGCCGGTCCGCTTAAATAAATTTGTTTTAAGCCAGTAAAACGTTATTTAAGGTATAATGAATGTTTTATAATATTTAAGATAGCAAATTTTAAATGTTTAACAAGTTTATTTATTAAAGTTACTATACTTCAAATCGTCCAATCAGAAAATAGGAAAGTACAACAAAATGGCGGCTCTAGTTCCTTATTGGCTACGTTAAAATGAACGAATATCTTCCATAAAATTTTTTTATATTTCAGTTAAGTATTTGTTGTATTAAATAATAAAATCTGCTAATCAATCTGATAAACTTGTATTTGAGCGTTCATTCCCTGACTCAAGGCAAGGATTTGGTTGGTAGAAATAATAACAAGAAATTCTGTAAATAACGATATTTATTGTAAAACATGAATAATAATTAACATAGGATACATGGTAAAATTCACATCCTTAACATGCTTCGTGCATGATTGTTTTCTACGACATTTGGTCTGTTCCTTCTCCTTGAAGAGTTTCCTCTTGTGGTCACAACCTCCCGACGATATGGCATGTACCTTGTGGAAATCGGACCGTTGGTAGACACTAAAATAAACATACACAATTGTTATTAATTATATAGTAACAATAGGTAACGGGCTAATAATAAAGTGTATAATTTGAACTGTAGAAAAAATCTGTTAAACAATCCTACTTACCAGTATCTCGTGAAGCAGCAGGTATTCTAGTGTTGGCAACATTCACCATCGCAGGCCTATTGGTAAGATTTCTTGGTCCGTTTACACTTCTGGTTCCCAAAAATCTGGCGGCAATTGTAGCCCTCCTCTGCTGTCTGAGATGTCTTCTAATCTTCTGACGAAGCTTGGCATCACTTTTGCAAATATCGAACCACTTCTTGCTTACACAGGCCGCATTTAAAAGGTCCTTCCCGGATAACATCCTGAAGCAAAAATAAAAAATAATTTAATTTAACTGTAAACAAACCGATCTTATGGCTCCACAGGTACAAGTTGCATGTATAAATAAATTGTGTATGTTTTTTTCTGACACAAAAACATTTATACTAAATCCAAGTTTTGCTTACCTCATTATTGTAATAGCCATTTCCAATGGTAAACAACGAATCATATTAAATTATCTCGGATCGGAGTACTCAAAATCAGTCACAGCCATAAAACTCAAGAGAGAATAGTAGGAAGCCATCGTTATGATCCACTCTCAACAACAGTCGACACTAAAATGAGCTAAGATAGCCTATGTACTTCCTCCAGGGTGTCGATGCGGTAAACCGGAAGTTCCGGTTGCCGGTCCGCTTAAATAAATTTGTTTTAAGCCAGTAAAACGTTATTTAAGGTATAATGAATGTTTTATAATATTTAAGATAGCAAATTTTAAATGTTTAACAAGTTTATTTATTAAAGTTACTATACTTCAAATCGTCCAATCAGAAAATAGGAAAGTACAACAAAATGGCGGTTCTAGTTCCTTATTGGCTACGTTAAAATGAACGAATATCTTCCATAACATTATTTTGTGTGTGAAATTTTTTTATATTTCAGTTAAGTATTTGTTGTAGTAAATAATAAAATCTGCTAATCAATCTGATAAACTTGTATTTGAGCGTTCATTCCCTGACTCAAGGCAAGGATTTGGTTGGTAGAAATAATAACAAGAAATTCTGTAAATAACGATATTTATTGTAAAACATGAATAATAATTAACATAGGATACATGGTAAAATTCACATCCTTAACATGCTTCGTGCATGATTGTTTTCTACGACATTTGGTCTGTTCCTTCTCCTTGAAGAGTTTCCTCTTGTGGTCACAACCTCCCGACGATATGGCATGTACCTTGTGGAAATCGGACCGTTGGTAGACACTGAAATAAACATACACAATTGTTATTAATTATATAGTAACATTAGGTAACGGGCTAATAATAAAGTGTATAATTTGAACTGTAGAAAAAATCTGTTAAACAATCCTACTTACCAGTATCTCGTGAAGCAGCAGGTATTCTAGTGTTGGCAACATTCACCATCGCAGGCCTATTGGTAAGATTTCTTGGTCCGTTTACACTTCTGGTTCCCAAAAATCTGGCGGCAATTGTAGCCCTCCTCTGCTGTCTGAGATGTCTTCTAATCTTCTGACGAAGCTTGGCATCACTTTTGCAAATATCGAACCACTTCTTGCTTACACAGGCCGCATTTAAAAGGTCCTTCCCGGATAACATCCTGAAGCAAAAATAAAAAATAATTTAATTTAACTGTAAACAAACCGATCTTATGGCTCCACAGGTACAAGTTGCATGTATAAATAAATTGTGTATGTTTTTTTTTCTGACACAAAAACATTTATATTAAATCCAAGTTTTGCTTACCTCATTATTGTAATAGCCATTTCCAATGGTAAACAACGAATCATATCAAATGATCTCGGATCGGAGTACTCAAAATCAGTCACAGCCATAAAACTCAAGAGAGAATAGTAGGAAGCCATCGTTATGATCCACTCTCAACAACAGTCGACACTAAAATGAGCTAAGATAGAATATGTACTTCCTCCTTCCTCCAGGGTGTCGATGCGGTAAACCGGAAGTTACGGTTGCCGGTCCGCTTAAATAAATTTGTTTTAAGCCAGTAAAACGTTATTTAAGGTATAATGAATGTTTTATAATATTTAAGATAGCAAATTTTAAATGTTTAACAAGTTTATTTATTAAAGTTACTATACTTCAAATCGTCCAATCAGAAAATAGGAAAGTACAACAAAATGGCGGCTCTAGTTCCTTATTGGCTACGTTAAAATGAACGAATATCTTCCATAAAATTATTTTGTGTGTGAAATTTTTTTTATATTTCAGTTAAGTATTTGTTGTATTAAATAATAAAATCTGCTAATCAATCTGATAAACTTGTATTTGAGCGTTCATTCCCTGACTCAAGGCAAGGATTTGGATGGTAGAAATAATAACAAGAAATTCTGTAAATAACGATATTTATTGTAAAACATGAATAATAATTAACATAGGATACATGGTAAAATTCACATCCTTAACATGCTTCGTGCATGATTGTTTTCTACGACATTTGGTCTGTTCCTTCTCCTTGAAGAGTTTCCTCTTGTGGTCACAACCTCCCGACGATATGGCATGTACCTTGTGGAAATCGGACCGTTGGTAGACACTAAAATAAACATAAACAATTGTTATTAATTATATAGTAACATTAGGTAACGGGCTAATAATAAAGTGTATAATTTGAACTGTAGAAAAAATCTGTTAAACAATCCTACTTACCAGTATCTCGTGAAGCAGCAGGTATTCTAGTGTTGGCAAACTTCACCATCGCAGGCCTATTGGTAAGATTTCTTGGTCCGTTTACACTTCTGGTTCCCAAAAATCTGGCGGCAATTGTAGCCCTCCTCTGCTGTCTGAGATGTCTTCTAATCTTCTGACGAAGCTTGGCATCACTTTTGCAAATATCGAACCAA
This sequence comes from Neoaliturus tenellus, assembly GCA_030545055.2. Classification (NCBI taxonomy): domain Eukaryota; kingdom Metazoa; phylum Arthropoda; class Insecta; order Hemiptera; family Cicadellidae; genus Neoaliturus; species Neoaliturus tenellus. Next base: position 98,114,732 of record CM061531.1, read on the forward strand.
AAAATAAAAAATAATTTAATTTAACTGTAAACAAACCGATCTTATGGCTCCACAGGTACAAGTTGCATGTATAAATAAATTGTGTATGTTTTTTTTTCTGACACAAAAACATTTATATTAAATCCAAGTTTTGCTTACCTCATTATTGTAATAGCCATTTCCAATGGTAAACAACGAATCATATCAAATGATCTCGGATCGGAGTACTCAAAATCAGTCACAGCCATAAAACTCAAGAGAGAATAGTAGGAAGCCATCGTTATGATCCACTCTCAACAACAGTCGACACTAAAATGAGCTAAGATAGAATATGTACTTCCTCCTTCCTCCAGGGTGTCGATGCGGTAAACCGGAAGTTCCGGTTGCCGGTCCGCTTAAATAAATTTGTTTTAAGCCAGTAAAACGTTATTTAAGGTATAATGAATGTTTTATAATATTTAAGATAGCAAATTTTAAATGTTTAACAAGTTTATTTATTAAAGTTACTATACTTCAAATCGTCCAATCAGAAAATAGGAAAGTACAACAAAATGGCGGCTCTAGTTCCTTATTGGCTACGTTAAAATGAACGAATATCTTCCATAAAATTTTTTTATATTTCAGTTAAGTATTTGTTGTATTAAATAATAAAATCTGCTAATCAATCTGATAAACTTGTATTTGAGCGTTCATTCCCTGACTCAAGGCAAGGATTTGGTTGGTAGAAATAATAACAAGAAATTCTGTAAATAACGATATTTATTGTAAAACATGAATAATAATTAACATAGGATACATGGTAAAATTCACATCCTTAACATGCTTCGTGCATGATTGTTTTCTACGACATTTGGTCTGTTCCTTCTCCTTGAAGAGTTTCCTCTTGTGGTCACAACCTCCCGACGATATGGCATGTACCTTGTGGAAATCGGACCGTTGGTAGACACTGAAATAAACATACACAATTGTTATTAATTATATAGTAACATTAGGTAACGGGCTAATAATAAAGTGTATAATTTGAACTGTAGAAAAAATCTGTTAAACAATCCTACTTACCAGTATCTCGTGAAGCAGCAGGTATTCTAGTGTTGGCAACATTCACCATCGCAGGCCTATTGGTAAGATTTCTTGGTCCGTTTACACTTCTGGTTCCCAAAAATCTGGCGGCAATTGTAGCCCTCCTCTGCTGTCTGAGATGTCTTCTAATCTTCTGACGAAGCTTGGCATCACTTTTGCAAATATCGAACCACTTCTTGCTTACACAGGCCGCATTTAAAAGGTCCTTCCCGGATAACATCCTGAAGCAAAAATAAAAAATAATTTAATTTAACTGTAAACAAACCGATCTTATGGCTCCACAGGTACAAGTTGCATGTATAAATAAATTGTGTATGTTTTTTTTTTTCTGACACAAAAACATTTATATTAAATCCAAGTTTTGCTTACCTCATTATTGTAATAGCCATTTCCAATGGTAAACAACGAATCATATCAAATGATCTCGGATCGGAGTACTCAAAATCAGTCACAGCCATAAAACTCAAGAGAGAATAGTAGGAAGCCATCGTTATGATCCACTCTCAACAACAGTCGACACTAAAATGAGCTAAGATAGAATATGTACTTCCTCCTTCCTCCAGGGTGTCGATGCGGTAAACCGGAAGTTCCGGTTGCCGGTCCGCTTAAATAAATTTGTTTTAAGCCAGTAAAACGTTATTTAAGGTATAATGAATGTTTTATAATATTTAAGATAGCAAATTTTAAATGTTTAACAAGTTTATTTATTAAAGTTACTATACTTCAAATCGTCCAATCAGAAAATAGGAAAGTACAACAAAATGGCGGCTCTAGTTCCTTATTGGCTACGTTAAAATGAACGAATATCTTCCATAAAATTTGTTTATATTTCAGTTAAGTATTTGTTGTATTAAATAATAAAATCTGCTAATCAATCTGATAAACTTGTATTTGAGCGTTCATTCCCTGACTCAAGGCAAGGATTTGGTTGGTAGAAATAATAACAAGAAATTCTGTAAATAACGATATTTATTGTAAAACATGAATAATAATTAACATAGGATACATGGTAAAATTCACATCCTTAACATGCTTCGTGCATGATTGTTTTCTACGACATTTGGTCTGTTCCTTCTCCTTGAAGAGTTTCCTCTTGTGGTCACAACCTCCCGACGATATGGCATGTACCTTGTGGAAATCGGACCGTTGGTAGACACTAAAATAAACATACACAATTGTTATTAATTATATAGTAACAATAGGTAACGGGCTAATAATAAAGTGTATAATTAGAACTGTAGAAAAAATCTGTTAAACAATCCTACTTACCAGTATCTCGTGAAGCAGCAGGTATTCTAGTGTTGGCAACATTCACCATCGCAGGCCTATTGGTAAGATTTCTTGGTCCGTTTACACTTCTGGTTCCCAAAAATCTGGCGGCAATTGTAGCCCTCCTCTGCTGTCTGAGATGTCTTCTAATCTTCTGACGAAGCTTGGCATCACTTTTGCAAATATCGAACCACTTCTTGCTTACACAGGCCGCATTTAAAAAGGTCCTTCCCGGATAACATCCTGAAGCAAAAATAAAAAATAATTTAATTTAACTGTAAACAAACCGATCTTATGGCTCCACAGGTACAAGTTGCATGTATAAATAAATTGTGTATGTTTTTTTTTCTGACACAAAAACATTTATATTAAATCCAAGTTTTGCTTACCTCATTATTGTAATAGCCATTTCCAATGGTAAACAACGAATCATATCAAATGATCTCGGATCGGAGTACTCAAAATCAGTCACAGCCATAAAACTCAAGAGAGAATAGTAGGAAGCCATCGTTATGATCCACTCTCAACAACAGTCGACACTAAAATGAGCTAAGATAGAATATGTACTTCCTCCTTCCTCCAGGGTGTCGATGCGGTAAACCGGAAGTTCCGGTTGCCGGTCCGCTTAAATAAATTTGTTTTAAGCCAGTAAAACGTTATTTAAGGTATAATGAATGTTTTATAATATTTAAGATAGCAAATTTTAAATGTTTAACAAGTTTATTTATTAAAGTTACTATACTTCAAATCGTCCAATCAGAAAATAGGAAAGTACAACAAAATGGCGGCTCTAGTTCCTTATTGGCTACGTTAAAATGAACGAATATCTTCCATAAAATTTTTAAATTTTTTTTTTTTTCCATAATTTTTTTTGCCTATTGGTAAGATTTCTTGGTCCGTTTACACTTCTGGTTCCCAAAAATCTGGCGGCAATTGTAGCCCTCCTCTGCTGTCTGAGATGTCTTCTAATCTTCTGACGAAGCTTGGCATCACTTTTGCAAATATCGAACCACTTCTTGCTTACACAGGCCGCATTTAAAAGGTCCTTCCCGGATAACATCCTGAAGCAAAAATAAAAAATAATTTAATTTAACTGTAAACAAACCGATCTTATGGCTCCACAGGTACAAGTTGCATGTATAAATAAATTGTGTATGTTTTTTTTTTTTCTGACACAAAAACATTTATATTAAATCCAAGTTTTGCTTACCTCATTATTGTAATAGCCATTTCCAATGGTAAACAACGAATCATATCAAATGATCTCAGATCGGAGTACTCAAAATCAGTCACAGCCATAAAACTCAAGAGAGAATAGTAGGAAGCCATCGTTATGATCCACTCTCAACAACAGTCGACACTAAAATGAGCTAAGATAGAATATGTACTTCCTCCTTCCTCCAGGGTGTCGATGCGGTAAACCGGAAGTTCCGGTTGCCGGTCCGCTTAAATAAATTTGTTTTAAGCCAGTAAAACGTTATTTAAGGTATAATGAATGTTTTATAATATTTAAGATAGCAAATTTTAAATGTTTAACAGGTTTATTTATTAAAGTTACTATACTTCAAATCGTCCAATCAGAAAATAGGAAAGTACAACAAAATGGCGGCTCTAGTTCCTTATTGGCTACGTTAAAATGAACGAATATCTTCCATAAAATTATTTTGTGTTTGAAATTTTTTTATATTTCAGTTAAGTATTTGTTGTATTAAATAATAAAATCTGCTAATCAATCTGATAAACTTGTATTTGAGCGTTCATTCCCTGACTCAAGCAAGGATTTGGATGGTAGAAATAATAACAAGAAATTCTGTAAATAACGATATTTATTGTAAAACATGAATAATAATTAACATAGGATACATGGTAAAATTCACATCCTTAACATGCTTCGTGCATGATTGTTTTCTACGACATTTGGTCTGTTCCTTCTCCTTGAAGAGTTTCCTCTTGTGGTCACAACCTCCCGACGATATGGCATGTACCTTGTGGAAATCGGACCGTTGATAGACACTAAAATAAACATAAACAATTGTTATTAATTATATAGTAACATTAGGTAACGGGCTAATAATAAAGTGTATAATTTGAACTGTAGAAAAAATCTGTTAAACAATCCTACTTACCAGTATCTCGTGAAGCAGCAGGTATTCTAGTGTTGGCAACATTCACCATCGCAGGCCTATTGGTAAGATTTCTTGGTCCGTTTACACTTCTGGTTCCCAAAAATCTGGCGGCAATTGTAGCCCTCCTCTGCTGTCTGAGATGTCTTCTAATCTTCTGACGAAGCTTGGCATTACTTTTGCAAATATCGAACCACTTCTTGCTTACACAGGCCGCATTTAAAAGGTCCTTCCCGGATAACATCCTGAAGCAAAAATAAAAAATAATTTAATTTAACTGTAAACAAACCGATCTTATGGCTCCACAGGTACAAGTTGCATGTATAAATAAATTGTGTATGTTTTTTTCTGACACAAAAACATTTATACTAAATCCAAGTTTTGCTTACCTCATTATTGTAATAGCCATTTCCAATGGTAAACAACGAATCATATTAAATTATCTCGGATCGGAGTACTCAAAATCAGTCACAGCCATAAAACTCAAGAGAGAATAGTAGGAAGCCATCGTTATGATCCACTCTCAACAACAGTCGACACTAAAATGAGCTAAGATAGCCTATGTACTTCCTCCAGGGTGTCGATGCGGTAAACCGGAAGTTCCGGTTGCCGGTCCGCTTAAATAAATTTGTTTTAAGCCAGTAAAACGTTATTTAAGGTATAATGAATGTTTTATAATATTTAAGATAGCAAATTTTAAATGTTTAACAAGTTTATTTATTAAAGTTACTATACTTCAAATCGTCCAATCAGAAAATAGGAAAGTACAACAAAATGGCGGTTCTAGTTCCTTATTGGCTACGTTAAAATGAACGAATATCTTCCATAACATTATTTTGTGTGTGAAATTTTTTTATATTTCAGTTAAGTATTTGTTGTAGTAAATAATAAAATCTGCTAATCAATCTGATAAACTTGTATTTGAGCGTTCATTCCCTGACTCAAGGCAAGGATTTGGTTGGTAGAAATAATAACAAGAAATTCTGTAAATAACGATATTTATTGTAAAACATGAATAATAATTAACATAGGATACATGGTAAAATTCACATCCTTTTGCCACGGTGCGACCCCCAGCACGTCCGGCACATTTTGTGTATCGGTGCTGGGCAAACGGAGGTTTCGGGCCCCAGAGTCCTGGGGTAGGGGTGTCTTATCTCCTACGGGGGGTAGACCTCCGAGGGTGTACCCGCTCCCGGCCAATGAAGGGCCGCCTCTTGCCGCACGATGCGCTGGTGAAACAAAAGTATGGATTTTCAAAACCAAAACACGAAATTAAAGGAGAATGAGCAGGCCGCCTTTAAGCGCAGCTCAAAACTGCAGAGGTCTCCGACCTCGAAGACTGGGACGCCGACGGGGGGAATTAAAGCCTCCCCTCCGCCGATCCCGTTCAAGGCTGCTGGTGTCGCCGGATCGTCGGCCGTAACCGGAAAGGAGAAGGATGAGGTTAAGCTGGGTATGGGGGTGACTGAGCCGGTAACACCTCTAGCCGGGATGCAAGGAATTCCTCCCCGGAAGAGTCCTCTTCGTCCGGCATTCGAGATGCAAATGCTTCGGCAGCAGCAGGACGATGCCAACGAGGAGGAAGACTCATGTCTGAAGAAAATGAACGATCTTTTGAAGGAGATGGCCAAGGCTCTCCTTATTCAGAAGAACGTCAACAAGGCGATTAAGGACGGAATTCCAAAACTCGAGGATTTCCTTGGCGAAATTGAGGAATGCCGGAAGATCAGGCTGAAGGCAGTGAAGCAGGAGCGCGACGTTATGAACCGAGTTATGTCTGCTTCGCCTCAAGCTCATCTGGCTGAGTCCCAGACTCAAGCCAGAAAGCGAAAGAAGAGGCAGAGCGGTTCTTCGCCGGAAAGCCCTGAGCTTGTTGAGGTGGACTCAGTGCCGAGACCGGTTTTTGTCACTGCGGCATCGCAGACATCTCCTGTCCAGGCTACTCAATCCGCCCCGGGCGCTGTCGCGATTCCAGCGGCTACTCCTGCAGAGGTTCCTGCTCCGGCGGCTAATCCTGCCTTGGCAGCAAACTCTGCCTCAACACCTTTGGGGGGCTGGAAGACGCGCCTGTCTAAGAAAGGAAGGAGGAGGCAGAAGCAAGTGGAGGCAGCTTCGAAAAGTGCGTCGAGGGTGGAGCGGACGCAAGTCTCAAACCCGGTGGGGGAGGCCTCTGGCAAGTCTGTCAGAAAGCCTAAACAACCCAGGCCTAAGAAGCCCAGGACGGAGGCAATCTTGATCAAGCCCTTAGGGGGGCGATCTTTTGCTGATGTTCTGGGTCAGATTAGATCGCAGGCCAAACCGGAAGAGACCGACACCGTTATCAAGTCTATTCGGCGAACCCAGAACGGGGATGTCCTCCTCGAACTGGGGAAGTCGAGTGACAAGATCGGTTTTGCCGCTTCCCTCAAGACTGCCCTTGGGGACAAAGGCTCCATCAAGGCCCTAGAACCGAAATGTTCGGTCGAGATTCGGGACCTTGATGCCCTCTCCACCGAAGATGAGGTGACCCGTGCGATCCAGGTGGCACTCCCGGAGATACCGGCTGATGGAGTGAGGGTATGGCTGACAAAGCCTAACCGAAGTCAACTCAGGATGGCTGTTGCTGAGATGGGCGAAAAGCACGCCAATAAGCTGCTTAGCCTTCAGCACCTCAGAGTCGGTTGGGTCAGTTGCAGGCTCAAACGGAGGGTGGTAGTTTCGAGATGCTTCCGCTGTCTCGGTTTCGGCCACTCCTCCCGAAACTGTAACGGGCCCGACAGGAGTGCCAACTGCTTCCAGTGTGGAGGCCAGGGCCACAAACGCAAGGAATGTTCCTCGAGCCCATCCTGCTTCCTCTGCAAGGATTCAGGCTCCAGTGCCCTCGGTCACTTACCCGGGTCTGGTCAGTGCGGTGCCTTCAGAGCCGCACTTGAACAGGCAAAAGGCAGCGGCCGGTAATTCGCATCCTCCAGGCCAATCTTCATAGATCCTGGGGAGCTGATAACCTTCTAGATCAGCTCGCCCGAGAACTTGGTGCTGACGCGCTCCTTATCAGCGAACAGTATCGGGACAGAGACCCAAACATTTGGATCTCCGACAGCCTCGGTACTGCTGCATTTTGGGCGCGTAATACACAGGATGTCTTGGTGCGGAGTCACGGGCGCGGCCGAGGATTCGTCTGGGTTCGGTGTAGGGACGTGACTATCTTCAGTTGCTACCTCACACCCAACGAGGCCGTCCAGGACTTTCGCGACAAGATAGATAGCCTAGAGGAGTGCGTTCTCGGCACCACCGGGCATGTCGTCGTTGGTGGCGATTTCAACGCCAGGGCCGTCGAGTGGGGAATGCCCTCTACCAGCTCCCGGGGGAAATACATCCTGGATTTCATCGCCAGGGCCGGTCTTGTCGTCCTCAACCAGGGCGACACACCTACTTTTCGGCGCCCCGGGCAGAGAGGCACGATCCCTGACGTCACCTTTGCGTCTGAGTCGCTCCTTCCGAGGATCTCTGGCTGGAGGGTTGTCGAGGACTACACGGGTAGCGACCACCAATACATCGTGTTTGACCTGAATGATCAGGCAAATCGTCGAGTTTCCGCATCTCGGGAAGGGCCACGCCGGTGGAACACCAACAAACTGGACGTGGTCAAGTTCACCGAAGTCATCTCTCGGGGAGCGCAGGGGAATCCTGGTGAGGCTGGAGCCGAGGCACTAGTAACATCCACGATGGAACTTATCGTCTCGGCCTGCGACCAGTCTATGCCGCGAAGGAAACCCCGACGCGACAAACAACCCGTTTACTGGTGGACTGAAGAGATTGCGGAACTCAGAAGAACATGTTTAAGAACTAGACGAGCCGCCACTAGAGCGAGAATTCCCGCAGACAGAGTTCGTAAGTCGGAGGCCTATAAAGCTGCGAGAAAATCTCTCCGCCAGGCGATCAACAGGAGCAAGGCGAATAGCTGGAGGAGACTTCGTGACGACGTTGATTCCGACCCGTGGGGCCTGGGTTACAAACTTGTAACACAGAAACTCGGCGCCCGCTCTCCACCTTCCATCATGGAGGGCGCCACCATGGGGAGGATCGTCGCTGCGTTGTTTCCTGAACATCCACAGCGACCGCCGGTTGACTTCGGACGGGTAGAGGACGTTCCACTTTTCACTTTCGAGGAGCTGGAAACCTCCGTTCTCTCCCTGAAGAGCAACAAGGCTCCTGGCCCGGATGGGATTCCCAGTGAGGCTTTAAAGAAAGTATTTTTAATCAACGCTGACTTGTTGTTGAGAATGTACAATGCCTGTTTGGTAGAAGGGGTGTTTCCGGCTCCCTGGAAAACAGCCAGGCTTGTACTGATCAGCAAGGGCAAAGGTGATCCCGAGCTGCCGTCGTCCCACAGGCCTCTCTGCATGTTGGACACGGCTGGGAAGCTGTTCGAGAAGCTGATCCGTTCCCGCCTGACTTCTGCCGTGGAAGCTGCCGGGGACTTATGCCCCCGTCAGTACGGCTTCAGAAAGGGACGGTCAACGATCGACGCTGTCACCGAAGTTCAGAGAGCTGTGGAGAGAGCCGAGAGCCACAACCATTTCTCCCGCCGAGTAGTGCTTCTTGTTACGCTTGATGTCAAGAATGCCTTCAACTCGGCGAGGTGGGTCGATATGTTGGATGCGCTTCGCAACACCTTTCGTATTCCTGCATATCTGTTGCGGCTCGTCGAGGATTATCTACGCTCTCGAAGCCTGATTTATGACACGAGGGACGGAACGCGGACGATGGAAGTCACTTCTGGTGCCGCACAAGGTTCAATACTCGGCCCGGATCTCTGGAACGTTGCCTATGACAGCCTCCTGAGGTCCGAGATGCCTGAGGAAACCACTTTGGTTGGGTACGCCGATGACGTCGCAGCTCTCATTGCTGCACGCAACGTTGAGCTGGCCCAACTGAAGTTGAACCGAGTTATGCGGGTGGTCAACAACTGGATGTCCGATCACGGTCTCTCACTTGCTCTCAGTAAGACGGAGATCGTGATTCTTACGAAAAAGAGGATCGACACCGTCGTCCCGTTTCGAGTGGGAAGGGAGGTGGTCACATCAACTCGTGCCGCCAAATACCTCGGGGTTATGGTGGACACCAAGTTAAGCTGGAGGGATCAGATCTTCGGTACGGCGGACAAGGCCGCTAAGGTAGTGACTTACCTTAGTAGGCTGATGGCCAATGTCGGGGGTCCCCGATCCAGCAGAAGACGTCTGTTGATGTCCGCGGTCCAGTCCGTGCTTCTTTACGGGGCAGAGGTGTGGGCAGGCGCTCTAGATAAGGAGTGCTACAGGTTGCGACTCGCCCGGGTTCAGCGTCAAGCTGCGCTCCGGGTGTGTTCCGCCTACCGGACAGTGTCCGAGCCTGCCGTCCTGGTGGTCGCCGGAGTCATCCCTGTCAAGCTCTTGGCAGGGGAGAGGAAAGCGATTTATCAGAGACAAGGCGAGATCGGCAAGGACACGGCAAGAACAGAAGAGCGCTCCCGAACCTACCAGCAGTGGCAACACAGCTGGGAGCACGACACCCGAGGACGATGGACTGCGCGACTTATCAAGCAGGTCCAACCATGGGTGGAACGGCGGCATGGGGAGGTGGACTACTACCTGACCCAATTTTTGACAGGTCACGGCTATTTTCGGTCGTACCTGAACCGTATGGGAAAGACCGGTTCACCGGACTGCATTTATTGCCCGGGTGTTCCCGACGATGCGGAACACACATTCTTCCGCTGTCCCCGTTGGGAAGGGCCCCGCCTGGAGGCCACACAAATCTTTGGTGCATTTTCGGTGGACTCGGTCTGCCAAAAGATTTTGGAGGATGAGGGCAACTGGGATTGTTTGTCACAGTTCGTCCGGGGCATCCTCCTGGAAAAGAAAACCGATCTGGACCGTGAAGTGGCCCAGATCCCTTGATCGAGTGGCTGGATAAGGAGCGAGCCCCACGGGCGTAAGCCAAATTTAGGCCTAGCCTGACGTAATGTGACAAACAATTCCAGGTTAGATTCCTAAAGAGTAGAGGAGGTTTTTTAGTGGGTAAACTCGTTTTTAGGGGAGCCCCACACTACAGGCTGGCCACCTGTGTGCGTAATGCATTTTTCCGCCTCTCCCTCAAAAAAAAAAAAAAAAAAAAAAAAAAAAAAAAAAAAAAAAATTCACATCCTTAACATGCTTCGTGCATGATTGTTTTCTACGACATTTGGTCTGTTCCTTCTCCTTGAAGAGTTTCCTCTTGTGGTCACAACCTCCCGACGATATGGCATGTACCTTGTGGAAATCGGACCGTTGGTAGACACTAAAATAAACATACACAATTGTTATTAATTATATAGTAACATTAGGTAACGGGCTAATAATAAAGTGTATAATTTGAACTGTAGAAAAAATCTGTTAAACAATCCTACTTACCAGTATCTCGTGAAGCAGCAGGTATTCTAGTGTTGGCAACATTCACCATCGCAGGCCTATTGGTAAGATTTCTTGGTCCGTTTACACTTCTGGTTCCCAAAAATCTGGCGGCAATTGTAGCCCTCCTCTGCTGTCTGAGATGTCTTCTAATCTTCTGACGAAGCTTGGCATCACTTTTGCAAATATCGAACCACTTCTTGCTTACACAGGCCGCATTTAAAAGGTCCTTCCCGGATAACATCCTGAAGCAAAAATAAAAAATAATTTAATTTAACTGTAAACAAACCGATCTTATGGCTCCACAGGTACAAGTTGCATGTATAAATAAATTGTGTATGTTTTTTTTTTCTGACACAAAAACATTTATATTAAATCCAAGTTTTGCTTACCTCATTATTGTAATAGCCATTTCCAATGGTAAACAACGAATCATATCAAATGATCTCGGATCGGAGTACTCAAAATCAGTCACAGCCATAAAACTCAAGAGAGAATAGTAGGAAGCCATCGTTATGATCCACTCTCAACAACAGTCGACACTAAAATGAGCTAAGATAGAATATGTACTTCCTCCTTCCTCCAGGGTGTCGATGCGGTAAACCGGAAGTTCCGGTTGCCGGTCCGCTTAAATAAATTTGTTTTAAGCCAGTAAAACGTTATTTAAGGTATAATGAATGTTTTATAATATTTAAGATAGCAAATTTTAAATGTTTAACAAGTTTATTTATTAAAGTTACTATACTTCAAATCGTCCAATCAGGAAATAGGAAAGTACAACAAAATGGCGGCTCTAGTTCCTTATTGGCTACGTTAAAATGAACGAATATCTTCCATAAAATTTTTTTATATTTCAGTTAAGTATTTGTTGTATTAAATAATAAAATCTGCTAATCAATCTGATAAACTTGTATTTGAGCGTTCATTCCCTGACTCAAGGCAAGGATTTGGTTGGTAGAAATAATAACAAGAAATTCTGTAAATAACGATATTTATTGTAAAACATGAATAATAATTAACATAGGATACATGGTAAAATTCACATCCTTAACATGCTTCGTGCATGATTGTTTTCTACGACATTTGGTCTGTTCCTTCTCCTTGAAGAGTTTCCTCTTGTGGTCACAACCTCCCGACGATATGGCATGTACCTTGTGGAAATCGGACCGTTGGTAGACACTAAAATAAACATACACAATTGTTATTAATTATATAGTAACAATAGGTAACGGGCTAATAATAAAGTGTATAATTTGAACTGTAGAAAAAATCTGTTAAACAATCCTACTTACCAGTATCTCGTGAAGCAGCAGGTATTCTAGTGTTGGCAACATTCACCATCGCAGGCCTATTGGTAAGATTTCTTGGTCCGTTTACACTTCTGGTTCCCAAAAATCTGGCGGCAATTGTAGCCCTCCTCTGCTGTCTGAGATGTCTTCTAATCTTCTGACGAAGCTTGGCATCACTTTTGCAAATATCGAACCACTTCTTGCTTACACAGGCCGCATTTAAAAGGTCCTTCCCGGATAACATCCTGAAGCAAAAATAAAAAATAATTTAATTTAACTGTAAACAAACCGATCTTATGGCTCCACAGGTACAAGTTGCATGTATAAATAAATTGTGTATGTTTTTTTCTGACACAAAAACATTTATACTAAATCCAAGTTTTGCTTACCTCATTATTGTAATAGCCATTTCCAATGGTAAACAACGAATCATATTAAATTATCTCGGATCGGAGTACTCAAAATCAGTCACAGCCATAAAACTCAAGAGAGAATAGTAGGAAGCCATCGTTATGATCCACTCTCAACAACAGTCGACACTAAAATGAGCTAAGATAGCCTATGTACTTCCTCCAGGGTGTCGATGCGGTAAACCGGAAGTTCCGGTTGCCGGTCCGCTTAAATAAATTTGTTTTAAGCCAGTAAAACGTTATTTAAGGTATAATGAATGTTTTATAATATTTAAGATAGCAAATTTTAAATGTTTAACAAGTTTATTTATTAAAGTTACTATACTTCAAATCGTCCAATCAGAAAATAGGAAAGTACAACAAAATGGCGGTTCTAGTTCCTTATTGGCTACGTTAAAATGAACGAATATCTTCCATAACATTATTTTGTGTGTGAAATTTTTTTATATTTCAGTTAAGTATTTGTTGTAGTAAATAATAAAATCTGCTAATCAATCTGATAAACTTGTATTTGAGCGTTCATTCCCTGACTCAAGGCAAGGATTTGGTTGGTAGAAATAATAACAAGAAATTCTGTAAATAACGATATTTATTGTAAAACATGAATAATAATTAACATAGGATACATGGTAAAATTCACATCCTTAACATGCTTCGTGCATGATTGTTTTCTACGACATTTGGTCTGTTCCTTCTCCTTGAAGAGTTTCCTCTTGTGGTCACAACCTCCCGACGATATGGCATGTACCTTGTGGAAATCGGACCGTTGGTAGACACTAAAATAAACATACACAATTGTTATTAATTATATAGTAACATTAGGTAACGGGCTAATAATAAAGTGTATAATTTGAACTGTAGAAAAAATCTGTTAAACAATCCTACTTACCAGTATCTCGTGAAGCAGCAGGTATTCTAGTGTTGGCAACATTCACCATCGCAGGCCTATTGGTAAGATTTCTTGGTCCGTTTACACTTCTGGTTCCCAAAAATCTGGCGGCAATTGTAGCCCTCCTCTGCTGTCTGAGATGTCTTCTAATCTTCTGACGAAGCTTGGCATCACTTTTGCAAATATCGAACCACTTCTTGCTTACACAGGCCGCATTTAAAAGGTCCTTCCCGGATAACATCCTGAAGCAAAAATAAAAAATAATTTAATTTAACTGTAAACAAACCGATCTTATGGCTCCACAGGTACAAGTTGCATGTATAAATAAATTGTGTATTTTTTTTTTTTTCTGACACAAAAACATTTATATTAAATCCAAGTTTTGCTTACCTCATTATTGTAATAGCCATTTCCAATGGTAAACAACGAATCATATCAAATGATCTCGGATCGGAGTACTCAAAATCAGTCACAGCCATAAAACTCAAGAGAGAATAGTAGGAAGCCATCGTTATGATCCACTCTCAACAACAGTCGACACTAAAATGAGCTAAGATAGAATATGTACTTCCTCCTTCCTCCAGGGTGTCGATGCGGTAAACCGGAAGTTCCGGTTGCCGGTCCGCTTAAATAAATTTGTTTTAAGCCAGTAAAACGTTATTTAAGGTATAATGAATGTTTTATAATATTTAAGATAGCAAATTTTAAATGTTTAACAAGTTTATTTATTAAAGTTACTATACTTCAAATCGTCCAATCAGAAAATAGGAAAGTACAACAAAATGGCGGCTCTAGTTCCTTATTGGCTACGTTAAAATGAACGAATATCTTCCATAAAATTTTTTTATATTTCAGTTAAGTATTTGTTGTATTAAATAATAAAATCTGCTAATCAATCTGATAAACTTGTATTTGAGCGTTAATTCCCTGACTCAAGGCAAGGATTTGGTTGGTAGAAATAATAACAAGAAATTCTGTAAATAACGATATTTATTGTAAAACATGAATAATAATTAACATAGGATACATGGTAAAATTCACATCCTTAACATGCTTCGTGCATGATTGTTTTCTACGACATTTGGTCTGTTCCTTCTCCTTGAAGAGTTTCCTCTTGTGGTCACAACCTCCCGACGATATGGCATGTACCTTGTGGAAATCGGACCGTTGGTAGACACTAAAATAAACATACACAATTGTTATTAATTATATAGTAACAATAGGTAACGGGCTAATAATAAAGTGTATAATTTGAACTGTAGAAAAAATCTGTTAAACAATCCTACTTACCAGTATCTCGTGAAGCAGCAGGTATTCTAGTGTTGGCAACATTCACCATCGCAGGCCTATTGGTAAGATTTCTTGGTCCGTTTACACTTCTGGTTCCCAAAAATCTGGCGGCAATTGTAGCCCTCCTCTGCTGTCTGAGATGTCTTCTAATCTTCTGACGAAGCTTGGCATCACTTTTGCAAATATCGAACCACTTCTTGCTTACACAGGCCGCATTTAAAAGGTCCTTCCCGGATAACATCCTGAAGCAAAAATAAAAAATAATTTAATTTAACTGTAAACAAACCGATCTTATGGCTCCACAGGTACAAGTTGCATGTATAAATAAATTGTGTATGTTTTTTTTTTCTGACACAAAAACATTTATATTAAATCCAAGTTTTGCTTACCTCATTATTGTAATAGCCATTTCCAATGGTAAACAACGAATCATATCAAATGATCTCGGATCGGAGTACTCAAAATCAGTCACAGCCATAAAACTCAAGAGAGAATAGTAGGAAGCCATCGTTATGATCCACTCTCAACAACAGTCGACACTAAAATGAGCTAAGATAGAATATGTACTTCCTCCTTCCTCCAGGGTGTCGATGCGGTAAACCGGAAGTTCCGGTTGCCGGTCCGCTTAAATAAATTTGTTTTAAGCCAGTAAAACGTTATTTAAGGTATAATGAATGTTTTATAATATTTAAGATAGCAAATTTTAAATGTTTAACAAGTTTATTTATTAAAGTTACTATACTTCAAATCGTCCAATCAGAAAATAGGAAAGTACAACAAAATGGCGGCTCTAGTTCCTTATTGGCTACGTTAAAATGAACGAATATCTTCCATAAAATTTTTTTATATTTCAGTTAAGTATTTGTTGTATTAAATAATAAAATCTGCTAATCAATCTGATAAACTTGTATTTGAGCGTTCATTCCCTGACTCAAGGCAAGGATTTGGTTGGTAGAAATAATAACAAGAAATTCTGTAAATAACGATATTTATTGTAAAACATGAATAATAATTAACATAGGATACATGGTAAAATTCACATCCTTAACATGCTTCGTGCATGATTGTTTTCTACGACATTTGGTCTGTTCCTTCTCCTTGAAGAGTTTCCTCTTGTGGTCACAACCTCCCGACGATATGGCATGTACCTTGTGGAAATCGGACCGTTGGTAGACACTAAAATAAACATACACAATTGTTATTAATTATATAGTAACAATAGGTAACGGGCTAATAATAAAGTGTATAATTTGAACTGTAGAAAAAATCTGTTAAACAATCCTACTTACCAGTATCTCGTGAAGCAGCAGGTATTCTAGTGTTGGCAACATTCACCATCGCAGGCCTATTGGTAAGATTTCTTGGTCCGTTTACACTTCTGGTTCCCAAAAATCTGGCGGCAATTGTAGCCCTCCTCTGCTGTCTGAGATGTCTTCTAATCTTCTGACGAAGCTTGGCATCACTTTTGCAAATATCGAACCACTTCTTGCTTACACAGGCCGCATTTAAAAGGTCCTTCCCGGATAACATCCTGAAGCAAAAATAAAAAATAATTTAATTTAACTGTAAACAAACCGATCTTATGGCTCCACAGGTACAAGTTGCATGTATAAATAAATTGTGTATGTTTTTTTCTGACACAAAAACATTTATACTAAATCCAAGTTTTGCTTACCTCATTATTGTAATAGCCATTTCCAATGGTAAACAACGAATCATATTAAATTATCTCGGATCGGAGTACTCAAAATCAGTCACAGCCATAAAACTCAAGAGAGAATAGTAGGAAGCCATCGTTATGATCCACTCTCAACAACAGTCGACACTAAAATGAGCTAAGATAGCCTATGTACTTCCTCCAGGGTGTCGATGCGGTAAACCGGAAGTTCCGGTTGCCGGTCCGCTTAAATAAATTTGTTTTAAGCCAGTAAAACGTTATTTAAGGTATAATGAATGTTTTATAATATTTAAGATAGCAAATTTTAAATGTTTAACAAGTTTATTTATTAAAGTTACTATACTTCAAATCGTCCAATCAGAAAATAGGAAAGTACAACAAAATGGCGGTTCTAGTTCCTTATTGGCTACGTTAAAATGAACGAATATCTTCCATAACATTATTTTGTGTGTGAAATTTTTTTTATATTTCAGTTAAGTATTTGTTGTAGTAAATAATAAAATCTGCTAATCAATCTGATAAACTTGTATTTGAGCGTTCATTCCATGACTCAAGGCAAGGATTTGGTTGGTAGAAATAATAACAAGAAATTCTGTAAATAACGATATTTATTGTAAAACATGAATAATAATTAACATAGGATACATGGTAAAATTCACATCCTTAACATGCTTCGTGCATGATTGTTTTCTACGACATTTGGTCTGTTCCTTCTCCTTGAAGAGTTTCCTCTTGTGGTCACAACCTCCCGACGATATGGCATGTACCTTGTGGAAATCGGACCGTTGGTAGACACTAAAATAAACATACACAATTGTTATTAATTATATAGTAACATTAGGTAACGGGCTAATAATAAAGTGTATAATTTGAACTGTAGAAAAAATCTGTTAAACAATCCTACTTACCAGTATCTCGTGAAGCAGCAGGTATTCTAGTGTTGGCAACATTCACCATCGCAGGCCTATTGGTAAGATTTCTTGGTCCGTTTACACTTCTGGTTCCCAAAAATCTGGCGGCAATTGTAGCCCTCCTCTGCTGTCTGAGATGTCTTCTAATCTTCTGACGAAGCTTGGCATCACTTTTGCAAATATCGAACCACTTCTTGCTTACACAGGCCGCATTTAAAAGGTCCTTCCCGGATAACATCCTGAAGCAAAAATAAAAAATAATTTAATTTAACTGTAAACAAACCGATCTTATGGCTCCACAGGTACAAGTTGCATGTATAAATAAATTGTGTATGTTTTTTTTTTCTGACACAAAAACATTTATATTAAATCCAAGTTTTGCTTACCTCATTATTGTAATAGCCATTTCCAATGGTAAACAACGAATCATATCAAATGATCTCGGATCGGAGTACTCAAAATCAGTCACAGCCATAAAACTCAAGAGAGAATAGTAGGAAGCCATCGTTATGATCCACTCTCAACAACAGTCGACACTAAAATGAGCTAAGATAGAATATGTACTTCCTCCTTCCTCCAGGGTGTCGATGCGGTAAACCGGAAGTTCCGGTTGCCGGTCCGCTTAAATAAATTTGTTTTAAGCCAGTAAAACGTTATTTAAGGTATAATGAATGTTTTATAATATTTAAGATAGCAAATTTTAAATGTTTAACAAGTTTATTTATTAAAGTTACTATACTTCAAATCGTCCAATCAGAAAATAGGAAAGTACAACAAAATGGCGGCTCTAGTTCCTTATTGGCTACGTTAAAATGAACGAATATCTTCCATAAATTTTTTTTATATTTCAGTTAAGTATTTGTTGTATTAAATAATAAAATCTGCTAATCAATCTGATAAACTTGTATTTGAGCGTTCATTCCCTGACTCAAGGCAAGGATTTGGTTGGTAGAAATAATAACAAGAAATTCTGTAAATAACGATATTTATTGTAAAACATGAATAATAATTAACATAGGATACATGGTAAAATTCACATCCTTAACATGCTTCGTGCATGATTGTTTTCTACGACATTTGGTCTGTTCCTTCTCCTTGAAGAGTTTCCTCTTGTGGTCACAACCTCCCGACGATATGGCATGTACCTTGTGGAAATCGGACCGTTGGTAGACACTAAAATAAACATACACAATTGTTATTAATTATATAGTAACAATAGGTAACGGGCTAATAATAAAGTGTATAATTTGAACTGTAGAAAAAATCTGTTAAACAATCCTACTTACCAGTATCTCGTGAAGCAGCAGGTATTCTAGTGTTGGCAACATTCACCATCGCAGGCCTATTGGTAAGATTTCTTGGTCCGTTTACACTTCTGGTTCCCAAAAATCTGGCGGCAATTGTAGCCCTCCTCTGCTGTCTGAGATGTCTTCTAATCTTCTGACGAAGCTTGGCATCACTTTTGCAAATATCGAACCACTTCTTGCTTACACAGGCCGCATTTAAAAGGTCCTTCCCGGATAACATCCTGAAGCAAAAATAAAAAATAATTTAATTTAACTGTAAACAAACCGATCTTATGGCTCCACAGGTACAAGTTGCATGTATAAATAAATTGTGTATGTTTTTTTCTGACACAAAAACATTTATACTAAATCCAAGTTTTGCTTACCTCATTATTGTAATAGCCATTTCCAATGGTAAACAACGAATCATATTAAATTATCTCGGATCGGAGTACTCAAAATCAGTCACAGCCATAAAACTCAAGAGAGAATAGTAGGGAGCCATCGTTATGATCCACTCTCAACAACAGTCGACACTAAAATGAGCTAAGATAGCCTATGTACTTCCTCCAGGGTGTCGATGCGTTAAACCGGAAGTTCCGGTTGCCGGTCCGCTTAAATAAATTTGTTTTAAGCCAGTAAAACGTTATTTAAGGTATAATGAATGTTTTATAATATTTAAGATAGCAAATTTTAAATGTTTAACAAGTTTATTTATTAAAGTTACTATACTTCAAATCGTCCAATCAGAAAATAGGAAAGTACAACAAAATGGCGGTTCTAGTTCCTTATTGGCTACGTTAAAATGAACGAATATCTTCCATAACATTATTTTGTGTGTGAAATTTTTTTATATTTCAGTTAAGTATTTGTTGTAGTAAATAATAAAATCTGCTAATCAATCTGATAAACTTGTATTTGAGCGTTCATTCCCTGACTCAAGGCAAGGATTTGGTTGGTAGAAATAATAACAAGAAATTCTGTAAATAACGATATTTATTGTAAAACATGAATAATAATTAACATAGGATACATGGTAAAATTCACATCCTTAACATGCTTCGTGCATGATTGTTTTCTACGACATTTGGTCTGTTCCTTCTCCTTGAAGAGTTTCCTCTTGTGGTCACAACCTCCCGACGATATGGCATGTACCTTGTGGAAATCGGACCGTTGGTAGACACTAAAATAAACATACACAATTGTTATTAATTATATAGTAACATTAGGTAACGGGCTAATAATAAAGTGTATAATTTGAACTGTAGAAAAAATCTGTTAAACAATCCTACTTACCAGTATCTCGTGAAGCAGCAGGTATTCTAGTGTTGGCAACATTCACCATCGCAGGCCTATTGGTAAGATTTCTTGGTCCGTTTACACTTCTGGTTCCCAAAAATCTGGCGGCAATTGTAGCCCTCCTCTGCTGTCTGAGATGTCTTCTAATCTTCTGACGAAGCTTGGCATCACTTTTGCAAATATCGAACCACTTCTTGCTTACACAGGCCGCATTTAAAAGGTCCTTCCCGGATAACATCCTGAAGCAAAAATAAAAAATAATTTAATTTAACTGTAAACAAACCGATCTTATGGCTCCACAGGTACAAGTTGCATGTATAAATAAATTGTGTATGTTTTTTTTTTTCTGACACAAAAACATTTATATTAAATCCAAGTTTTGCTTACCTCATTATTGTAATAGCCATTTCCAATGGTAAACAACGAATCATATCAAATGATCTCGGATCGGAGTACTCAAAATCAGTCACAGCCATAAAACTCAAGAGAGAATAGTAGGAAGCCATCGTTATGATCCACTCTCAACAACAGTCGACACTAAAATGAGCTAAGATAGAATATGTACTTCCTCCTTCCTCCAGGGTGTCGATGCGGTAAACCGGAAGTTCCGGTTGCCGGTCCGCTTAAATAAATTTGTTTTAAGCCAGTAAAACGTTATTTAAGGTATAATGAATGTTTTATAATATTTAAGATAGCAAATTTTAAATGTTTAACAAGTTTATTTATTAAAGTTACTATACTTCAAATCGTCCAATAAGAAAATAGGAAAGTACAACAAAATGGCGGCTCTAGTTCCTTATTGGCTACGTTAAAATGAACGAATATCTTCCATAAAATTTTTTTATATTTCAGTTAAGTATTTGTTGTATTAAATAATAAAATCTGCTAATCAATCTGATAAACTTGTATTTGAGCGTTCATTCCCTGACTCAAGGCAAGGATTTGGTTGGTAGAAATAATAACAAGAAATTCTGTAAATAACGATATTTATTGTAAAACATGAATAATAATTAACATAGGATACATGGTAAAATTCACATCCTTAACATGCTTCGTGCATGATTGTTTTCTACGACATTTGGTCTGTTCCTTCTCCTTGAAGAGTTTCCTCTTGTGGTCACAACCTCCCGACGATATGGCATGTACCTTGTGGAAATCGGACCGTTGGTAGACACTAAAATAAACATACACAATTGTTATTAATTATATAGTAACAATAGGTAACGGGCTAATAATAAAGTGTATAATTTGAACTGTAGAAAAAATCTGTTAAACAATCCTACTTACCAGTATCTCGTGAAGCAGCAGGTATTCTAGTGTTGGCAACATTCACCATCGCAGGCCTATTGGTAAGATTTCTTGGTCCGTTTACACTTCTGGTTCCCAAAAATCTGGCGGCAATTGTAGCCCTCCTCTGCTGTCTGAGATGTCTTCTAATCTTCTGACGAAGCTTGGCATCACTTTTGCAAATATCGAACCACTTCTTGCTTACACAGGCCGCATTTAAAAGGTCCTTCCCGGATAACATCCTGAAGCAAAAATAAAAAATAATTTAATTTAACTGTAAACAAACCGATCTTATGGCTCCACAGGTACAAGTTGCATGTATAAATAAATTGTGTATGTTTTTTTCTGACACAAAAACATTTATACTAAATCCAAGTTTTGCTTACCTCATTATTGTAATAGCCATTTCCAATGGTAAACAACGAATCATATTAAATTATCTCTGATCGGAGTACTCAAAATCAGTCACAGCCATAAAACTCAAGAGAGAATAGTAGGAAGCCATCGTTATGATCCACTCTCAACAACAGTCTACACTAAAATGAGCTAAGATAGCCTATGTACTTCCTCCAGGGTGTCGATGCGGTAAACCGGAAGTTCCGGTTGCCGGTCCGCTTAAATAAATTTGTTTTAAGCCAGTAAAACGTTATTTAAGGTATAATGAATGTTTTATAATATTTAAGATAGCAAATTTTAAATGTTTAACAAGTTTATTTATTAAAGTTACTATACTTCAAATCGTCCAATCAGAAAATAGGAAAGTACAACAAAATGGCGGTTCTAGTTCCTTATTGGCTACGTTAAAATGAACGAATATCTTCCATAACATTATTTTGTGTGTGAAATTTTTTTATATTTCAGTTAAGTATTTGTTGTAGTAAATAATAAAATCTGCTAATCAATCTGATAAACTTGTATTTGAGCGTTCATTCCCTGACTCAAGTCAAGGATTTGGTTGGTAGAAATAATAACAAGAAATTCTGTAAATAACGATATTTATTGTAAAACATGAATAATAATTAACATAGGATACATGGTAAAATTCACATCCTTAACATGCTTCGTGCATGATTGTTTTCTACGACATTTGGTCTGTTCCTTCTCCTTGAAGAGTTTCCTCTTGTGGTCACAACCTCCCGACGATATGGCATGTACCTTGTGGAAATCGGACCGTTGGTAGACACTAAAATAAACATACACAATTGTTATTAATTATATAGTAACATTAGGTAACGGGCTAATAATAAAGTGTATAATTTGAACTGTAGAAAAAATCTGTTAAACAATCCTACTTACCAGTATCTCGTGAAGCAGCAGGTATTCTAGTGTTGGCAACATTCACCATCGCAGGCCTATTGGTAAGATTTCTTGGTCCGTTTACACTTCTGGTTCCCAAAAATCTGGCGGCAATTGTAGCCCTCCTCTGCTGTCTGAGATGTCTTCTAATCTTCTGACGAAGCTTGGCATCACTTTTGCAAATATCGAACCACTTCTTGCTTACACAGGCCGCATTTAAAAGGTCCTTCCCGGATAACATCCTGAAGCAAAAATAAAAAATAATTTAATTTAACTGTAAACAAACCGATCTTATGGCTCCACAGGTACAAGTTGCATGTATAAATAAATTGTGTATGTTTTTTTTTTCTGACACAAAAACATTTATATTAAATCCAAGTTTTGCTTACCTCATTATTGTAATAGCCATTTCCAATGGTAAACAACGAATCATATCGAATGATCTCGGATCGGAGTACTCAAAATCAGTCACAGCCATAAAACTCAAGAGAGAATAGTAGGAAGCCATCGTTATGATCCACTCTCAACAACAGTCGACACTAAAATGAGCTAAGATAGAATATGTACTTCCTCCTTCCTCCAGGGTGTCGATGCGGTAAACCGGAAGTTCCGGTTGCCGGTCCGCTTAAATAAATTTGTTTTAAGCCAGTAAAACGTTATTTAAGGTATAATGAATGTTTTATAATATTTAAGATAGCAAATTTTAAATGTTTAACAAGTTTATTTATTAAAGTTACTATACTTCAAATCGTCCAATCAGAAAATAGGAAAGTACAACAAAATGGCGGCTCTAGTTCCTTATTGGCTACGTTAAAATGAACGAATATCTTCCATAAAATTTTTTTATATTTCAGTTAAGTATTTGTTGTATTAAATAATAAAATCTGCTAATCAATCTGATAAACTTGTATTTGAGCGTTCATTCCCTGACTCAAGGCAAGGATTTGGTTGGTAGAAATAATAACAAGAAATTCTGTAAATAACGATATTTATTGTAAAACATGAATAATAATTAACATAGGATACATGGTAAAATTCACATCCTTAACATGCTTCGTGCATGATTGTTTTCTACGACATTTGGTCTGTTCCTTCTCCTTGAAGAGTTTCCTCTTGTGGTCACAACCTCCCGACGATATGGCATGTACCTTGTGGAAATCGGACCGTTGGTAGACACTAAAATAAACATACACAATTGTTATTAATTATATAGTAACAATAGGTAACGGGCTAATAATAAAGTGTATAATTTGAACTGTAGAAAAAATCTGTTAAACAATCCTACTTACCAGTATCTCGTGAAGCAGCAGGTATTCTAGTGTTGGCAACATTCACCATCGCAGGCCTATTGGTAAGATTTCTTGGTCCGTTTACACTTCTGGTTCCCAAAAATCTGGCGGCAATTGTAGCCCTCCTCTGCTGTCTGAGATGTCTTCTAATCTTCTGACGAAGCTTGGCATCACTTTTGCAAATATCGAACCACTTCTTGCTTACACAGGCCGCATTTAAAAGGTCCTTCCCGGATAACATCCTGAAGCAAAAATAAAAAATAATTTAATTTAACTGTAAACAAACCGATCTTATGGCTCCACAGGTACAAGTTGCATGTATAAATAAATTGTGTATGTTTTTTTCTGACACAAAAACATTTATACTAAATCCAAGTTTTGCTTACCTCATTATTGTAATAGCCATTTCCAATGGTAAACAACGAATCATATTAAATTATCTCGGATCGGAGTACTCAAAATCAGTCACAGCCATAAAACTCAAGAGAGAATAGTAGGAAGCCATCGTTATGATCCACTCTCAACAACAGTCGACACTAAAATGAGCTAAGATAGCCTATGTACTTCCTCCAGGGTGTCGATGCGGTAAACCGGAAGTTCCGGTTGCCGGTCCGCTTAAATAAATTTGTTTTAAGCCAGTAAAACGTTATTTAAGGTATAATGAATGTTTTATAATATTTAAGATAGCAAATTTTAAATGTTTAACAAGTTTATTTATTAAAGTTACTATACTTCAAATCGTCCAATCAGAAAATAGGAAAGTACAACAAAATGGCGGTTCTAGTTCCTTATTGGCTACGTTAAAATGAACGAATATCTTCCATAACATTATTTTGTGTGTGAAATTTTTTTATATTTCAGTTAAGTATTTGTTGTATTAAATAATAAAATCTGCTAATCAATCTGATAAACTTGTATTTGAGCGTTCATTCGATGACTCAAGGCAAGGATTTGGTTGGTAGAAATAATAACAAGAAATTCTGTAAATAACGATATTTATTGTAAAACATGAATAATAATTAACATAGGATACATGGTAAAATTCACATCCTTAACATGCTTCGTGCATGATTGTTTTCTACGACATTTGGTCTGTTCCTTCTCCTTGAAGAGTTTCCTCTTGTGGTCACAACCTCCCGACGATATGGCATGTACCTTGTGGAAATCGGACCGTTGGTAGACACTAAAATAAACATACACAATTGTTATTAATTATATAGTAACAATAGGTAACGGGCTAATAATAAAGTGTATAATTTGAACTGTAGAAAAAATCTGTTAAACAATCCTACTTACCAGTATCTCGTGAAGCAGCAGGTATTCTAGTGTTGGCAACATTCACCATCGCAGGCCTATTGGTAAGATTTCTTGGTCCGTTTACACTTCTGGTTCCCAAAAATCTGGCGGCAATTGTAGCCCTCCTCTGCTGTCTGAGATGTCTTCTAATCTTCTGACGAAGCTTGGCATCACTTTTGCAAATATCGAACCACTTCTTGCTTACACAGGCCGCATTTAAAAGGTCCTTCCCGGATAACATCCTGAAGCAAAAATAAAAAATAATTTAATTTAACTGTAAACAAACCGATCTTATGGCTCCACAGGTACAAGTTGCATGTATAAATAAATTGTGTATGTTTTTTTCTGACACAAAAACATTTATACTAAATCCAAGTTTTGCTTACCTCATTATTGTAATAGCCATTTCCAATGGTAAACAACGAATCATATTAAATGATCTCGGATCGGAGTACTCAAAATCAGTCACAGCCATAAAACTCAAGAGAGAATAGTAGGAAGCCATCGTTATGATCCACTCTCAACAACAGTCGACACTAAAATGAGCTAAGATAGCCTATGTACTTCCTCCAGGGTGTCGATGCGGTAAACCGGAAGTTCCGGTTGCCGGTCCGCTTAAATAAATTTGTTTTAAGCCAGTAAAACGTTATTTAAGGTATAATGAATGTTTTATAATATTTAAGATAGCAAATTTTAAATGTTTAACAAGTTTATTTATTAAAGTTACTATACTTCAAATCGTCCAATCAGAAAATAGGAAAGTACAACAAAATGGCGGTTCTAGTTCCTTATTGGCTACGTTAAAATGAACGAATATCTTCCATAACATTATTTTGTGTGTGAAATTTTTTTATATTTCAGTTAAGTATTTGTTGTAGTAAATAATAAAATCTGCTAATCAATCTGATAAACTTGTATTTGAGCGTTCATTCCCTGACTCAAGGCAAGGATTTGGTTGGTAGAAATAATAACAAGAAATTCTGTAAATAACGATATTTATTGTAAAACATGAATAATAATTAACATAGGATACATGGTAAAATCACATCCTTAACATGCTTCGTGCATGATTGTTTTCTACGACATTTGGTCTGTTCCTTCTCCTTGAAGAGTTTCCTCTTGTGGTCACAACCTCCCGACGATATGGCATGTACCTTGTGGAAATCGGACCGTTGGTAGACACTAAAATAAACATACACAATTGTTATTAATTATATAGTAACATTAGGTAACGGGCTAATAATAAAGTGTATAATTTGAACTGTAGAAAAAATCTGTTAAACAATCCTACTTACCAGTATCTCGTGAAGCAGCAGGTATTCTAGTGTTGGCAACATTCACCATCGCAGGCCTATTGGTAAGATTTCTTGGTCCGTTTACACTTCTGGTTCCCAAAAATCTGGCGGCAATTGTAGCCCTCCTCTGCTGTCTGAGATGTCTTCTAATCTTCTGACGAAGCTTGGCATCACTTTTGCAAATATCGAACCACTTCTTGCTTACATAGGCCGCATTTAAAAGGTCCTTCCCGGATAACATCCTGAAGCAAAAATAAAAAATAATTTAATTTAACTGTAAACAAACCGATCTTATGGCTCCACAGGTACAAGTTGCATGTATAAATAAATTGTGTATGTTTTTTTTTTCTGACACAAAAACATTTATATTAAATCCAAGTTTTGCTTACCTCATTATTGTAATAGCCATTTCCAATGGTAAACAACGAATCATATCAAATGATCTCGGATCGGAGTACTCAAAATCAGTCACAGCCATAAAACTCAAGAGAGAATAGTAGGAAGCCATCGTTATGATCCACTCTCAACAACAGTCGACACTAAAATGAGCTAAGATAGAATATGTACTTCCTCCTTCCTCCAGGGTGTCGATGCGGTAAACCGGAAGTTCCGGTTGCCGGTCCGCTTAAATAAATTTGTTTTAAGCCAGTAAAACGTTATTTAAGGTATAATGAATGTTTTATAATATTTAAGATAGCAAATTTTAAATGTTTAACAAGTTTATTTATTAAAGTTACTATACTTCAAATCGTCCAATCAGAAAATAGGAAAGTACAACAAAATGGCGGCTCTAGTTCCTTATTGGCTACGTTAAAATGAACGAATATCTTCCATAAAATTTTTTTATATTTCAGTTAAGTATTTGTTGTATTAAATAATAAAATCTGCTAATCAATCTGATAAACTTGTATTTGAGCGTTCATTCCCTGACTCAAGGCAAGGATTTGGTTGGTAGAAATAATAACAAGAAATTCTGTAAATAACGATATTTATTGTAAAACATGAATAATAATTAACATAGGATACATGGTAAAATTCACATCCTTAACATGCTTCGTGCATGATTGTTTTCTACGACATTTGGTCTGTTCCTTCTCCTTGAAGAGTTTCCTCTTGTGGTCACAACCTCCCGACGATATGGCATGTACCTTGTGGAAATCGGACCGTTGGTAGACACTAAAATAAACATACACAATTGTTATTAATTATATAGTAACAATAGGTAACGGGCTAATAATAAAGTGTATAATTTGAACTGTAGAAAAAATCTGTTAAACAATCCTACTTACCAGTATCTCGTGAAGCAGCAGGTATTCTAGTGTTGGCAACATTCACCATCGCAGGCCTATTGGTAAGATTTCTTGGTCCGTTTACACTTCTGGTTCCCAAAAATCTGGCGGCAATTGTAGCCCTCCTCTGCTGTCTGAGATGTCTTCTAATCTTCTGACGAAGCTTGGCATCACTTTTGCAAATATCGAACCACTTCTTGCTTACACAGGCCGCATTTAAAAGGTCCTTCCCGGATAACATCCTGAAGCAAAAATAAAAAATAATTTAATTTAACTGTAAACAAACCGATCTTATGGCTCCACAGGTACAAGTTGCATGTATAAATAAATTGTGTATGTTTTTTTCTGACACAAAAACATTTATACTAAATCCAAGTTTTGCTTACCTCATTATTGTAATAGCCATTTCCAATGGTAAACAACGAATCATATTAAATTATCTCGGATTGGAGTACTCAAAATCAGTCACAGCCATAAAACTCAAGAGAGAATAGTAGGAAGCCATCGTTATGATCCACTCTCAACAACAGTCGACACTAAAATGAGCTAAGATAGCCTATGTACTTCCTCCAGGGTGTCGATGCGGTAAACCGGAAGTTCCGGTTGCCGGTCCGCTTAAATAAATTTGTTTTAAGCCAGTAAAACGTTATTTAAGGTATAATGAATGTTTTATAATATTTAAGATAGCAAATTTTAAATGTTTAACAAGTTTATTTATTAAAGTTACTATACTTCAAATCGTCCAATCAGAAAATAGGAAAGTACAACAAAATGGCGGTTCTAGTTCCTTATTGGCTACGTTAAAATGAACGAATATCTTCCATAACATTATTTTGTGTGTGAAATTTTTTTATATTTCAGTTAAGTATTTGTTGTATTAAATAATAAAATCTGCTAATCAATCTGATAAACTTGTATTTGAGCGTTCATTCCCTGACTCAAGGCAAGGATTTGGTTGGTAGAAATAATAACAAGAAATTCTGTAAATAACGATATTTATTGTAAAACATGAATAATAATTAACATAGGATACATGGTAAAATTCACATCCTTAACATGCTTCGTGCATGATTGTTTTCTACGACATTTGGTCTGTTCCTTCTCCTTGAAGAGTTTCCTCTTGTGGTCACAACCTCCCGACGATATGGCATGTACCTTGTGGAAATCGGACCGTTGGTAGACACTAAAATAAACATACACAATTGTTATTAATTATATAGTAACATTAGGTAACGGGCTAATAATAAAGTGTATAATTTGAACTGTAGAAAAAATCTGTTAAACAATCCTACTTACCAGTATCTCGTGAAGCAGCAGGTATTCTAGTGTTGGCAACATTCACCATCGCAGGCCTATTGGTAAGATTTCTTGGTCAGTTTACACTTCTGGTTCCCAAAAATCTGGCGGCAATTGTAGCCCTCCTCTGCTGTCTGAGATGTCTTCTAATCTTCTGACGAAGCTTGGCATCACTTTTGCAAAAATCGAACCACTTCTTGCTTACACAGGCCGCATTTAAAAGGTCCTTCCCGGATAACATCCTGAAGCAAAAATAAAAAATAATTTAATTTAACTGTAAACAAACCGATCTTATGGCTCCACAGGTACAAGTTGCATGTATAAATAAATTGTGTATGTTTTTTTTTCTGACACAAAAACATTTATATTAAATCCAAGTTTTGCTTACCTCATTATTGTAATAGCCATTTCCAATGGTAAACAACGAATCATATCAAATGATCTCGGATCGGAGTACTCAAAATCAGTCACAGCCATAAAACTCAAGAGAGAATAGTAGGAAGCCATCGTTATGATCCACTCTCAACAACAGTCGACACTAAAATGAGCTAAGATAGAATATGTACTTCCTCCTTCCTCCAGGGTGTCGATGCGGTAAACCGGAAGTTCCGGTTGCCGGTCCGCTTAAATAAATTTGTTTTAAGCCAGTAAAACGTTATTTAAGGTATAATGAATGTTTTATAATATTTAAGATAGCAAATTTTAAATGTTTAACAAGTTTATTTATTAAAGTTACTATACTTCAAATCGTCCAATCAGAAAATAGGAAAGTACAACAAAATGGCGGTTCTAGTTCCTTATTGGCTACGTTAAAATGAACGAATATCTTCCATAAAATTATTTTGTGTGTGAATTTTTTTTATATTTCAGTTAAGTATTTGTTGTATTAAATAATAAAATCTGCTAATCAATCTGATAAACTTGTATTTGAGCGTTCATTCCCTGACTCAAGGCAAGGATTTGGTTGGTAGAAATAATAACAAGAAATTCTGTAAATAACGATATTTATTGTAAAACATGAATAATAATTAACATAGGATACATGGTAAAATTCACATCCTTAACATGCTTCGTGCATGATTGTTTTCTACGACATTTGGTCTGTTCCTTCTCCTTGAAGAGTTTCCTCTTGTGGTCACAACCTCCCGACGATATGGCATGTACCTTGTGGAAATCGGACCGTTGGTAGACACTAAAATAAACATAAACAATTGTTATTAACTATATAGTAACATTAGGTAACGGGCTAATAATAAAGTGTATAATTTGAACTGTAGAAAAAATCTGTTAAACAATCCTACTTACCAGTATCTCGTGAAGCAGCAGGTATTCTAGTGTTGGCAACATTCACCATCGCAGGCCTATTGGTAAGATTTCTTGGTCCGTTTACACTTCTGGTTCCCAAAAATCTGGCGGCAATTGTAGCCCTCCTCTGCTGTCTGAGATGTCTTCTAATCTTCTGACGAAGCTTGGCATCACTTTTGCAAATATCGAACCACTTCTTGCTTACACAGGCCGCATTTAAAAGGTCCTTCCCGGATAACATCCTGAAGCAAAAATAAAAAATAATTTAATTTAACTGTAAACAAACCGATCTTATGGCTCCACAGGTACAAGTTGCATGTATAAATAAATTGTGTATGTTTTTTTTCTGACACAAAAACATTTATATTAAATCCAAGTTTTGCTTACCTCATTATTGTAATAGCCATTTCCAATGGTAAACAACGAATCATATCAAATGATCTCGGATCGGAGTACTCAAAATCAGTCACAGCCATAAAACTCAAGAGAGAATAGTAGGAAGCCATCGTTATGATCCACTCTCAACAACAGTCGACACTAAAATGAGCTAAGATAGCCTATGTACTTCCTCCAGGGTGTCGATGCGTTAAACCGGAAGTTCCGGTTGCCGGTCCGCTTAAATAAATTTGTTTTAAGCCAGTAAAACGTTATTTAAGGTATAATGAATGTTTTATAATATTTAAGATAGCAAATTTTAAATGTTTATCAAGTTTATTTATTAAAGTTACTATACTTCAAATCGTCCAATCAGAAAATAGGAAAGTACAACAAAATGGCGGCTCTAGTTCCTTATTGGCTACGTTAAAATGAACGAATATCTTCCATAAATTTTTTTTATATTTCAGTTAAGTATTTGTTGTATTAAATAATAAAATCTGCTAATCAATCTGATAAACTTGTATTTGAGCGTTCATTCCCTGACTCAAGGCAAGGATTTGGTTGGTAGAAATAATAACAAGAAATTCTGTAAATAACGATATTTATTGTAAAACATGAATAATAATTAACATAGGATACATGGTAAAATTCACATCCTTAACATGCTTCGTGCATGATTGTTTTCTACGACATTTGGTCTGTTCCTTCTCCTTGAAGAGTTTCCTCTTGTGGTCACAACCTCCCGACGATATGGCATGTACCTTGTGGAAATCGGACCGTTGGTAGACACTAAAATAAACATAAACAATTGTTATTAACTATATAGTAACATTAGGTAACGGGCTAATAATAAAGTGTATAATTTGAACTGTAGAAAAAATCTGTTAAACAATCCTACTTACCAGTATCTCGTGAAGCAGCAGGTATTCTAGTGTTGGCAACATTCACCATCGCAGGCCTATTGGTAAGATTTCTTGGTCCGTTTACACTTCTGGTTCCCAAAAATCTGGCGGCAATTGTAGCCCTCCTCTGCTGTCTGAGATGTCTTCTAATCTTCTGACGAAGCTTGGCATCACTTTTGCAAATATCGAACCACTTCTTGCTTACACAGGCCGCATTTAAAAGGTCCTTCCCGGATAACATCCTGAAGCAAAAATAAAAAATAATTTAATTTAACTGTAAACAAACCGATCTTATGGCTCCACAGGTACAAGTTGCATGTATAAATAAATTGTGTATGTTTTTTTTCTGACACAAAAACATTTATATTAAATCCAAGTTTTGCTTACCTCATTATTGTAATAGCCATTTCCAATGGTAAACAACGAATCATATCAAATGATCTCGGATCGGAGTACTCAAAATCAGTCACAGCCATAAAACTCAAGAGAGAATAGTAGGAAGCCATCGTTATGATCCACTCTCAACAACAGTCGACACTAAAATAAGCTAAGATAGCCTATGTACTTCCTCCAGGGTGTCGATGCGTTAAACCGGAAGTTCCGGTTGCCGGTCCGCTTAAATAAATTTGTTTTAAGCCAGTAAAACGTTATTTAAGGTATAATGAATGTTTTATAATATTTAAGATAGCAAATTTTAAATGTTTATCAAGTTTATTTATTAAAGTTACTATACTTCAAATCGTCCAATCAGAAAATAGGAAAGTACAACAAAATGGCGGCTCTAGTTCCTTATTGGCTACGTTAAAATGAACGAATATCTTCCATAAATTTTTTTTATATTTCAGTTAAGTATTTGTTGTATTAAATAATAAAATCTGCTAATCAATCTGATAAACTTGTATTTGAGCGTTCATTCCCTGACTCAAGGCAAGGATTTGGTTGGTAGAAATAATAACAAGAAATTCTGTAAATAACGATATTTATTGTAAAACATGAATAATAATTAACATAGGATACATGGTAAAATTCACATCCTTAACATGCTTCGTGCATGATTGTTTTCTACGACATTTGGTCTGTTCCTTCTCCTTGAAGAGTTTCCTCTTGTGGTCACAACCTCCCGACGATATGGCATGTACCTTGTGGAAATCGGACCGTTGGTAGACACTAAAATAAACATACACAATTGTTATTAATTATATAGTAACATTAGGTAACGGGCTAATAATAAAGTGTATAATTTGAACTGTAGAAAAAATCTGTTAAACAATCCTACTTACCAGTATCTCGTGAAGCAGCAGGTATTCTAGTGTTGGCAACATTCACCATCGCAGGCCCATTGGTAAGATTTCTTGGTCCGCTTAAATAAATTTGTTTCAAGCCAGTAAAACGTTATTTAAGGTATAATGAATGTTTTATAATATTTAAGCTAACAAATTTTAAATGTTTAACAAGTTTATTTATTAAAGTTACTATACTTCAAATCGTCCAATCAGAAAATAGGAAAGTACAACAAAATGGCGGCTCTAGTTCCTTATTGGCTACGTTAAAATGAACGAATATCTTCCATAAAATTATTTTGTGTGTGAAATTTTTTTATATTTCAGTTAAGTATTTGTTGTATTAAATAATAAAATCTGCTAATCAATCTGATAAACTTGTATTTGAGCGTTCATTCCCTGACTCAAGGCAAGGATTTGGTTGGTAGAAATAATAACAAGAAATTCTGTAAATAACGATATTTATTGTAAAACATGAATAATAATTAACATAGGATACATGGTAAAATTCACATCCTTAACATGCTTCGTGCATGATTGTTTTCTACGACATTTGGTCTGTTCCTTCTCCTTGAAGAGTTTCCTCTTGTGGTCACAACCTCCCGACGATATGGCATGTACCTTGTGGAAATCGGACCGTTGGTAGACACTAAAATAAACATAAACAATTGTTATTAATTATATAGTAACATTAGGTAACGGGCTAATAATAAAGTGTATAATTTGAACTGTAGAAAAAATCTGTTAAACAATCCTACTTACCAGTATCTCGTGAAGCAGCAGGTATTCTAGTGTTGGCAACATTCACCATCGCAGGCCTATTGGTAAGATTTCTTGGTCCGTTTACACTTCTGGTTCCCAAAAATCTGGCGGCAATTGTAGCCCTCCTCTGCTGTCTGAGATGTCTTCTAATCTTCTGACGAAGCTTGGCATCACTTTTGCAAATATCGAACCACTTCTTGCTTACACAGGCCGCATTTAAAAGGTCCTTCCCGGATAACATCCTGAAGCAAAAATAAAAAATAATTTAATTTAACTGTAAACAAACCGATCTTATGGCTCCACAGGTGCAAGTTGCATGTATAAATAAATTGTGTATGTTTTTTTTTCTGACACAAAAACATTTATATTAAATCCAAGTTTTGCTTACCTCATTATTGTAATAGCCATTTCCAATGGTAAACAACGAATCATATCAAATGATCTCGGATCGGAGTACTCAAAATCAGTCACAGCCATAAAACTCAAGAGAGAATAGTAGGAAGCCATCGTTATGATCCACTCTCAACAACAGTCGACGCTAAAGTGAGCTAAGATAGCCTATGTACTTCCTCCAGGGTGTCGATGCGGTAAACCGGAAGTTCCGGTTGCCGGTCCGCTTAAATAAATTTGTTTTAAGCCAGTAAAACGTTATTTAAGGTATAATGAATGTTTTATAATATTTAAGCTAACAAATTTAAATGTTTAACAAGTTTATTTATTAAAGTTACTATACTTCTAATCGTCCAATCAGAAAATAGGAAAGTACAACAAAATGGCGGCTCTAGTTCCTTATTGGCTACGTTAAAATGAACGAATATCTTCCATAAAATTTTTTTATATTTCAGTTAAGTATTTGTTGTATTAAATAATAAAATCTGCTAATCAATCTGATAAACTTGTATTTGAGCGTTCATTCCCTGATTCAAGGCAAGGATTTGGTTGGTAGAAATAATAACAAGAAATTCTGTAAATAACGATATTTATTGTAAAACATGAATAATAATTAACATAGGATACATGGTAAAATTCACATCCTTAACATGCTTCGTGCATGATTGTTTTCTACGACATTTGGTCTGTTCCTTCTCCTTGAAGAGTTTCCTCTTGTGGTCACAACCTCCCGACGATATGGCATGTACCTTGTGGAAATCGGACCGTTGGTAGACACTAAAATAAACATACACAATTGTTATTAATTATATAGTAACATTAGGTAACGGGCTAATAATAAAGTGTATAATTTGAACTGTAGAAAAAATCTGTTAAACAATCCTACTTACCAGTATCTCGTGAAGCAGCAGGTATTCTAGTGTTGGCAACATTCACCATCGCAGGCAGATTGGTAAGATTTCTTGGTCCGTTTACACTTCTGGTTCCCAAAAATCTGGCGGCAATTGTAGCCCTCCTCTGCTGTCTGAGATGTCTTCTAATCTTCTGACGAAGCTTGGCATCACTTTTGCAAATATCGAACCACTTCTTGCTTACACAGGCCGCATTTAAAAGGTCCTTCCCGGATAACATCCTGAAGCAAAAATAAAAAATAATTTAATTTAACTGTAAACAAACCGATCTTATGGCTCCACAGGTACAAGTTGCATGTATAAATAAATTGTGTATGTTTTTTTCTGACACAAAAACATTTATACTAAATCCAAGTTTTGCTTACCTCATTATTGTAATAGCCATTTCCAATGGTAAACAACGAATCATATCAAATGATCTCGGATCGGAGTACTCAAAATCAGTCACAGCCATAAAACTCAAGAGAGAATAGTAGGAAGCCATCGTTATGATCCACTCTCAACAACAGTCGACGCTAAAATGAGCTAAGATAGCCTATGTACTTCCTCCAGGGTGTCGATGCGGTAAACCGGAAGTTCCGGTTGCCGGTCCGCTTAAATAAATTTGTTTCAAGCCAGTAAAACGTTATTTAAGGTATAATGAATGTTTTATAATATTTAAGCTAACAAATTTTAAATGTTTAACAAGTTTATTTATTAAAGTTACTATACTTCAAATCGTCCAATCAGAAAATAGGAAAGTACAACAAAATGGCGGCTCTAGTTCCTTATTGGCTACGTTAAAATGAACGAATATCTTCCATAAAATCATTTTGTGTGTGAAATTTTTTTATATTTCAGTTAAGTATTTGTTGTATTAAATAATAAAATCTGCTAATCAATCTGATAAACTTGTATTTGAGCGTTCATTCCCTGACTCAAGGCAAGGATTTGGATCGTAGAAATAATAACAAGAAATTCTGTAAATAACGATATTTATTGTAAAACATGAATAATAATTAACATAGGATACATGGTAAATTTCACATCCTTAACAAGCTTCGTGCATGATTGTTTTCTACGACATTTGGTCTGTTCCTTCTCCTTGAAGAGTTTCCTCTTGTGGTCACAGCCTCCCGACGATATGGCATGTACCTTGTGGAAATCGGACCGTTGGTAGACACTAAAATAAACATAAACAATTGTTATTAATTATATAGTAACATTAGGTAACGGGCTAATAATAAAGTGTATAATTTGAACTGTAGAAAAAATCTGTTAAACAATCCTACTTACCAGTATCTCGTGAAGCAGCAGGTATTCTAGTGTTGGCAACATTCACCATCGCAGGCCTATTGGTAAGATTTCTTGGTCCGTTTACACTTCTGGTTCCCAAAAATCTGGCGGCAATTGTAGCCCTCCTCTGCTGTCTGAGATGTCTTCTAATCTTCTGACGAAGCTTGGCATCACTTTTGCAAATATCGAACCACTTCTTGCTTACACAGGCCGCATTTAAAAGGTCCTTCCCGGATAACATCCTGAAGCAAAAATAAAAAATAATTTAATTTAACTGTAAACAAACCGATCTTATGGCTCCACAGGTACAAGTTGCATGTATAAATAAATTGTGTATGTTTTTTTTTCTGACACAAAAACATTTATATTAAATCCAAGTTTTGCTTACCTCATTATTGTAATAGCCATTTCCAATGGTAAACAACGAATCATATCAAATGATCTCGGATCGGAGTACTCAAAATCAGTCACAGCCATAAAACTCAAGAGAGAATAGTAGGAAGCCATCGTTATGATCCACTCTCAACAACAGTCGACGCTAAAATGAGCTAAGATAGCCTATGTACTTCCTCCAGGGTGTCGATGCGGTAAACCGGAAGTTCCGGTTGCCGGTCCGCTTAAATAAATTTGTTTTAAGCCAGTAAAACGTTATTTAAGGTATAATGAATGTTTTATAATATTTAAGCTAACAAATTTTAAATGTTTAACAAGTTTATTTATTAAAGTTACTATACTTCTAATCGTCCAATCAGAAAATAGGAAAGTACAACAAAATGGCGGCTCTAGTTCCTTATTGGCTACGTTAAAATGAACGAATATCTTCCATAAAATTTTTTTATATTTCAGTTAAGTATTTGTTGTATTAAATAATAAAATCTGCTAATCAATCTGATAAACTTGTATTTGAGCGTTCATTCCCTGACTCAAGGCAAGGATTTGGATGGTAGAAATAATAACAAGAAATTCTGTAAATAACGATATTTATTGTAAAACATGAATAATAATTAACATAGGATACATGGTAAATTTCACATCCTTAACATGCTTCGTGCATGATTGTTTTCTACGACATTTGGTCTGTTCCTTCTCCTTGAAGAGTTTCCTCTTGTGGTCACAACCTCCCGACGATATGGCATGTACCTTGTGGAAATCGGACCGTTGGTAGACACTAAAATAAACATAAACAATTGTTATTAATCATATAGTAACATTAGGTAACGGGCTAATAATAAAGTGTATAATTTGAACTGTAGAAAAAATCTGTTAAACAATCCTACTTACCAGTATCTCGTGAAGCAGCAGGTATTCTAGTGTTGGCAACATTCACCATCGCAGGCCTATTGGTAAGATTTCTTGGTCCGTTTACACTTCTGGTTCCCAAAAATCTGGCGGCAATTGTAGCCCTCCTCTGCTGTCTGAGATGTCTTCTAATCTTCTGACGAAGCTTGGCATCACTTTTGCAAATATCGAACCACTTCTTGCTTACACAGGCCGCATTTAAAAGGTCCTTCCCGGATATCATCCTGAAGCAAAAATAAAAAATAATTTAATTTAACTGTAAACAAACCGATCTTATGGCTCCACAGGTACAAGTTGCATGTATAAATAAATTGTGTATGTTTTTTTTCTGACACAAAAACATTTATATTAAATCCAAGTTTTGCTTACCTCATTATTGTAATAGCCATTTCCAATGGTAAACAACGAATCATATCAAATGATCTCGGATCGGAGTACTCAAAATCAGTCACAGCCATAAAACTCAAGAGAGAATAGTAGGAAGCCATCGTTATGATCCACTCTCAACAACAGTCGACACTAAAATGAGCTAAGATAGCCTATGTACTTCCTCCAGGGTGTCGATGCGGTAAACCGGAAGTTCCGGTTGCCGGTCCGCTTAAATAAATTTGTTTTAAGCCAGTAAAACGTTATTTAAGGTATAATGAATGTTTTATAATATTTAAGATAGCAAATTTTAAATGTTTAACAAGTTTATTTATTAAAGTTACTATACTTCAAATCGTCCAATCAGAAAATAGGAAAGTACAACAAAATGGCGGCTCTAGTTCCTTATTGGCTACGTTAAAATGAACGAATATCTTCCATAAATTTTTTTTATATTTCAGTTAAGTATTTGTTGTATTAAATAATAAAATCTGCTAATCAATCTGATAAACTTGTATTTGAGCGTTCATTCCCTGACTCAAGGCAAGGATTTGGATGGTAGAAATAATAACAAGAAATTCTGTAAATAACGATATTTATTGTAAAACATGAATAATAATTAACATAGGATACATGGTAAAATTCACATCCTTAACATGCTTCGTGCATGATTGTTTTCTACGACATTTGGTCTGTTCCTTCTCCTTGAAGAGTTTCCTCTTGTGGTCACAACCTCCCGACTATATGGCATGTACCTTGTGGAAATCGGACCGTTGGTAGACACTAAAATAAACATACACAATTGTTATTAATTATATAGTAACATTAGGTAACGGGCTAATAATAAAGTGTATAATTTGAACTGTAGAAAAAATCTGTTAAACAATCCTACTTACCAGTATCTCGTGAAGCAGCAGGTATTCTAGTGTTGGCAACATTCACCATCGCAGGCCTATTGGTAAGATTTCTTGGTCCGTTTACACTTCTGGTTCCCAAAAATCTGGCGGCAATTGTAGCCCTCCTCTGCTGTCTGAGATGTCTTCTAATCTTCTGACGAAGCTTGGCATCACTTTTGCAAATATCGAACCACTTCTTGCTTACACAGGCCGCATTTAAAAGGTCCTTCCCGGATAACATCCTGAAGCAAAAATAAAAAATAATTTAATTTAACTGTAAACAAACCGATCTTATGGCTCCACAGGTACAAGTTGCATGTATAAATAAATTGTGTATGTTTTTTTCTGACACAAAAACATTTATACTAAATCCAAGTTTTGCTAACCTCATTATTGTAATAGCCATTTCCAATGGTAAACAACGAATCATATCAAATGATCTCGGATCGGAGTACTCAAAATCAGTCACAGCCATAAAACTCAAGAGAGAATAGTAGGAAGCCATCGTTATGATCCACTCTCAACAACAGTCGACACTAAAATGAGCTAAGATAGCCTATGTACTTCCTCCAGGGTGTCGATGCGGTAAACCGGAAGTTCCGGTTGCCGGTCCGCTTAAATAAATTTGTTTTAAGCCAGTAAAACGTTATTTAAGGTATAATGAATGTTTTATAATATTTAAGATAGCAAATTTTAAATGTTTAACAAGTTTATTTATTAAAGTTACTATACTTCAAATCGTCCAATCAGAAAATAGGAAAGTACAACAAAATGGCGGCTCTAGTTCCTTATTGGCTACGTTAAAATGAACGAATATCTTCCATAAATTTTTTTTATATTTCAGTTAAGTATTTGTTGTATTAAATAATAAAATCTGCTAATCAATCTGATAAACTTGTATTTGAGCGTTCATTCCCTGACTCAAGGCAAGGATTTGGATGGTAGAAATAATAACAAGAAATTCTGTAAATAACGATATTTATTGTAAAACATGAATAATAATTAACATAGGATACATGGTAAATTTCACATCCTTAACATGCTTCGTGCATGATTGTTTTCTACGACATTTGGTCTGTTCCTTCTCCTTGAAGAGTTTCCTCTTGTGGTCACAACCTCCCGACGATATGGCATGTACCTTGTGGAAATCGGACCGTTGGTAGACACTAAAATAAACATAAACAATTGTTATTAATCATATAGTAACATTAGGTAACGGGCTAATAATAAAGTGTATAATTTGAACTGTAGAAAAAATCTGTTAAACAATCCTACTTACCAGTATCTCGTGAAGCAGCAGGTATTCTAGTGTTGGCAACATTCACCATCGCAGGCCTATTGGTAAGATTTCTTGGTCCGTTTACACTTCTGGTTCCCAAAAATCTGGCGGCAATTGTAGCCCTCCTCTGCTGTCTGAGATGTCTTCTAATCTTCTGACGAAGCTTGGCATCACTTTTGCAAATATCGAACCACTTCTTGCTTACACAGGCCGCATTTAAAAGGTCCTTCCCGGATATCATCCTGAAGCAAAAATAAAAAATAATTTAATTTAACTGTAAACAAACCGATCTTATGGCTCCACAGGTACAAGTTGCATGTATAAATAAATTGTGTATGTTTTTTTTCTGACACAAAAACATTTATATTAAATCCAAGTTTTGCTTACCTCATTATTGTAATAGCCATTTCCAATGGTAAACAACGAATCATATCAAATGATCTCGGATCGGAGTACTCAAAATCAGTCACAGCCATAAAACTCAAGAGAGAATAGTAGGAAGCCATCGTTATGATCCACTCTCAACAACAGTCGACACTAAAATGAGCTAAGATAGCCTATGTACTTCCTCCAGGGTGTCGATGCGGTAAACCGGAAGTTCCGGTTGCCGGTCCGCTTAAATAAATTTGTTTTAAGCCAGTAAAACGTTATTTAAGGTATAATGAATGTTTTATAATATTTAAGATAGCAAATTTTAAATGTTTAACAAGTTTATTTATTAAAGTTACTATACTTCAAATCGTCCAATCAGAAAATAGGAAAGTACAACAAAATGGCGGCTCTAGTTCCTTATTGGCTACGTTAAAATGAACGAATATCTTCCATAAATTTTTTTTATATTTCAGTTAAGTATTTGTTGTATTAAATAATAAAATCTGCTAATCAATCTGATAAACTTGTATTTGAGCGTTCATTCCCTGACTCAAGGCAAGGATTTGGATGGTAGAAATAATAACAAGAAATTCTGTAAATAACGATATTTATTGTAAAACATGAATAATAATTAACATAGGATACATGGTAAAATTCACATCCTTAACATGCTTCGTGCATGATTGTTTTCTACGACATTTGGTCTGTTCCTTCTCCTTGAAGAGTTTCCTCTTGTGGTCACAACCTCCCGACGATATGGCATGTACCTTGTGGAAATCGGACCGTTGGTAGACACTAAAATAAACATACACAATTGTTATTAATTATATAGTAACATTAGGTAACGGGCTAATAATAAAGTGTATAATTTGAACTGTAGAAAAAATCTGTTAAACAATCCTACTTACCAGTATCTCGTGAAGCAGCAGGTATTCTAGTGTTGGCAACATTCACCATCGCAGGCCTATTGGTAAGATTTCTTCGTCCGTTTACACTTCTGGTTCCCAAAAATCTGGCGGCAATTGTAGCCCTCCTCTGCTGTCTGAGATGTCTTCTAATCTTCTGACGAAGCTTGGCATCACTTTTGCAAATATCGAACCACTTCTTGCTTACACAGGCCGCATTTAAAAGGTCCTTCCCGGATAACATCCTGAAGCAAAAATAAAAAATAATTTAATTTAACTGTAAACAAACCGATCTTATGGCTCCACAGGTACAAGTTGCATGTATAAATAAATTGTGTATGTTTTTTTCTGACACAAAAACATTTATACTAAATCCAAGTTTTGCTAACCTCATTATTGTAATAGCCATTTCCAATGGTAAACAACGAATCATATCAAATGATCTCGGATCGGAGTACTCAAAATCAGTCACAGCCATAAAACTCAAGAGAGAATAGTAGGAAGCCATCGTTATGATCCACTCTCAACAACAGTCGACACTAAAATGAGCTAAGATAGCCTATGTACTTCCTCCAGGGTGTCGATGCGGTAAACCGGAAGTTCCGGTTGCCGGTCCGCTTAAATAAATTTGTTTTAAGCCAGTAAAACGTTATTTAAGGTATAATGAATGTTTTATAATATTTAAGATAGCAAATTTTAAATGTTTAACAAGCTTATTTATTAAAGTTACTACACTTCAAATCGTCCAATCAGAAAATAGGAAAGTACAACAAAATGGCGGCTCTATTTCCTTATTGGCTACGTTAAAATGAACGAATATCTTCCATAAAATTATTTTGTGTGTGAAATTTTTTTATATTTCAGTTAAGTATTTGTTGTATTAAATAATAAAATCTGCTAATCAATCTGATAAACTTGTATTTGAGCGTTCATTCCCTGACTCAAGGCAAGGATTTGGTTGGTAGAAATAATAACAAGAAATTCTGTAAATAACGATATTTATTGTAAAACATGAATAATAATTAACATAGGATACATGGTAAAATTCACATCCTTAACATGCTTCGTGCATGATTGTTTTCTACGACATTTAGTCTGTTCCTTCTCCTTGAAGAGTTTCCTCTTGTGGTCACAACCTCCCGACGATATGGCATGTACCTTGTGGAAATCGGACCATTGGTAGACACTAAAATAAACATACACAATTGTTATTAATTATATAGTAACATTAGGTAACGGGCTAATAATAAAGTGTATAATTTGAACTGTAGAAAAAATCTGTTAAACAATCCTACTTACCAGTATCTCGTGAAGCAGCAGGTATTCTAGTGTTGGCAACATTCACCATCGCAGGCCTATTGGTAAGATTTCTTGGTCCGTTTACACTTCTGGTTCCCAAAAATCTGGCGGCAATTGTAGCCCTCCTCTGCTGTCTGAGATGTCTTCTAATCTTCTGACGAAGCTTGGCATCACTTTTGCAAATATCGAACCACTTCTTGCTTACACAGGCCGCATTTAAAAGGTCCTTCCCGGATAACATCCTGAAGCAAAAATAAAAAATAATTTAATTTAACTGTAAACAAACCGATCTTATGGCTCCACAGGTACAAGTTGCATGTATAAATAAATTGTGTATGTTTTTTTCTGACACAAAAACATTTATACTAAATCCAAGTTTTGCTTACCTCATTATTGTAATAGCCATTTCCAATGGTAAACAACGAATCATATCAAATGATCTTGGATCGGAGTACTCAAAATCAGTCACAGCCATAAAACTCAAGAGAGAATAGTAGGAAGCCATCGTTATGATCCACTCTCAACAACAGTCGACACTAAAATGAGCTAAGATAGAATATGTACTTCCTCCAGGGTGTCGATGCGGTAAACCGGAAGTTCCGGTTGCCGGTCCGCTTAAATAAATTTGTTTTAAGCCAGTAAAACGTTATTTAAGGTATAATGAATGTTTTATAATATTTAAGATAGCAAATTTTAAATGTTTAACAAGTTTATTTATTAAAGTTACTATACTTCAAATCGTCCAATCAGAAAATAGGAAAGTACAACAAAATGGCGGCTCTAGTTCCTTATTGGCTACGTTAAAATGAACGAATATCTTCCATAAATTTTTTTTTAATATTTCAGTTAAGTATTTGTTGTATTAAATAATAAAATCTGCTAATCAATCTGATAAACTTGTATTTGAGCGTTCATTCCCTGACTCAAGGCAAGGATTTGGTTGGTAGAAATAATAACAAGAAATTCTGTAAATAACGATATTTATTGTAAAACATGAATAATAATTAACATAGGATTCATGGTAAAATTCACATCCTTAACATGCTTCGTGCATGATTGTTTTCTACGACATTTGGTCTGTTCCTTCTCCTTGAAGAGTTTCCTCTTGTGGTCACAACCTCCCGACGATATGGCATGTACCTTGTGGAAATCGGACCGTTGGTAGACACTAAAATAAACATACACAATTGTTATTAATTATATAGTAACATTAGGTAACGGGCTAATAATAAAGTGTATAATTTGAACTGTAGAAAAAATCTGTTAAACAATCCTACTTACCAGTATCTCGTGAAGCAGCAGGTATTCTAGTGTTGGCAACATTCACCATCGCAGGCCTATTGGTAAGATTTCTTGGTCCGTTTACACTTCTGGTTCCCAAAAATCTGGCGGCAATTGTAGCCCTCCTCTGCTGTCTGAGATGTCTTCTAATCTTCTGACGAAGCTTGGCATCACTTTTGCAAATATCGAAACACTTCTTGCTTACACAGGCCGCATTTAAAAGGTCCTTCCCGGATAACATCCTGAAGCAAAAATAAAAAATAATTTAATTTAACTGTAAACAAACCGATCTTATGGCTCCACAGGTACAAGTTGCATGTA
This sequence comes from Neoaliturus tenellus, assembly GCA_030545055.2. Lineage (NCBI taxonomy): Eukaryota > Metazoa > Arthropoda > Insecta > Hemiptera > Cicadellidae > Neoaliturus > Neoaliturus tenellus. Next base: position 98,158,914 of record CM061531.1, read on the forward strand.
TAAATAAATTGTGTATGTTTTTTTCTGACACAAAAACATTTATACTAAATCCAAGTTTTGCTAACCTCATTATTGTAATAGCCATTTCCAATGGTAAACAACGAATCATATCAAATGATCTCGGATCGGAGTACTCAAAATCAGTCACAGCCATAAAACTCAAGAGAGAATAGTAGGAAGCCATCGTTATGATCCACTCTCAACAACAGTCGACGCTAAAATGAGCTAAGATAGCCTATGTACTTCCTCCAGGGTGTCGATGCGGTAAACCGGAAGTTCCGGTTGCCGGTCCGCTTAAATAAATTTGTTTCAAGCCAGTAAAATGTTATTTAAGGTATAATGAATGTTTTATAATATTTAAGCTAACAAATTTTAAATGTTTAACAAGTTTATTTATTAAAGTTACTATACTTCAAATCGTCCAATCAGAAAATAGGAAAGTACAACAAAATGGCGGCTCTAGTTCCTTATTGGCTACGTTAAAATGAACGAATATCTTCCATAAAATTATTTTGTGTGTGAAATTTTTTATATTTCAGTTAAGTATTTGTTGTATTAAATAATAAAATCTGCTAATCAATCTGATAAACTTGTATTTGAGCGTTCATTCCCTGACTCAAGGCAAGGATTTGGTTGGTAGAAATAATAACAAGAAATTCTGTAAATAACGATATTTATTGTAAAACATGAATAATAATTAACATAGGATACATGGTAAAATTCACATCCTTAACATGCTTCGTGCATGATTGTTTTCTACGACACTTGGTCTGTTCCTTCTCCTTGAAGAGTTTCCTCTTGTGGTCACAACCTCCCGACGATATGGCATGTACCTTGTGGAAATCGGACCGTTGGTAGACACTAAAATAAACATAAACAATTGTTATTAATCATATAGTAACATTAGGTAACGGGCTAATAATAAAGTGTATAATTTGAACTGTAGAAAAAATCTGTTAAACAATCCTACTTACCAGTATCTCGTGAAGCAGCAGGTATTCTAGTGTTGGCAACATTCACCATCGCAGGCCTATTGGTAAGATTTCTTGGTCCGTTTACACTTCTGGTTCCCAAAAATCTGGCGGCAATTGTAGCCCTCCTCTGCTGTCTGAGATGTCTTCTAATCTTCTGACGAAGCTTGGCATCACTTTTGCAAATATCGAACCACTTCTTGCTTACACAGGCCGCATTTAAAAGGTCCTTCCCGGAGAACATCCTGAAGCAAAAATAAAAAATTATTTAATTTAACTGTAAACAAAACGATCTTATGGCTCCACAGGTACAAGTTGCATGTATAAATAAATTGTGTATGTTTTTTTTTTTCTGACACAAAAACATTTATATTAAATCCAAGTTTTGCTTACCTCATTATTGTAATAGCCATTTCCAATGGTAAACAACGAATCATATCAAATGATCTCGGATCGGAGTACTCAAAATCAGTCACAGCCATAAAACTCAAGAGAGAATAGTAGGAAGCCATCGTTATGATCCACTCTCAACAACAGTCGACACTAAAATGAGCTAAGATAGAATATGTACTTCCTCCAGGGTGTCGATGCGGTAAACCGGAAGTTCCGGTTGCCGGTCCGCTTAAATAAATTTGTTTTAAGCCAGTAAAACGTTATTTAAGGTATAATGAATGTTTTATAATATTTAAGATAGCAAATTTTAAATGTTTAACAAGTTTATTTATTAAAGTTACTATACTTCAAATCGTCCAATCAGAAAATAGGAAAGTACAACAAAATGGCGGCTCTAGTTCCTTATTGGCTACGTTAAAATGAACGAATATCTTCCATAAAATTATTTTGTGTGTGAAATTTTTTTATATTTCAGTTAAGTATTTGTTGTATTAAATAATAAAATCTGCTAATCAATCTGATAAACTTGTATTTGAGCGTTCATTCCCTGACTCAAGGCAAGGATTTGGATGGTAGAAATAATAACAAGAAATTCTGTAAATAACGATATTTATTGTAAAACATGAATAATAATTAACATAGGATACATGGTAAATTTCACATCCTTAACATGCTTCGTGCATGATTGTTTTCTACGACATTTGGTCTGTTCCTTCTCCTTGAAGAGTTTCCTCTTGTGGTCACAACCTCCCGACGATATGGCATGTACCTTGTGGAAATCGGACCGTTGGTAGACACTAAAATAAACATAAACAATTGTTATTAATCATATAGTAACATTAGGTAACGGGCTAATAATAAAGTGTATAATTTGAACTGTAGAAAAAATCTGTTAAACAATCCTACTTACCAGTATCTCGTGAAGCAGCAGGTATTCTAGTGTTGGCAACATTCACCATCGCAGGCCTATTGGTAAGATTTCTTGGTCCGTTTACACTTCTGGTTCCCAAAAATCTGGCGGCAATTGTAGCCCTCCTCTGCTGTCTGAGATGTCTTCTAATCTTCTGACGAAGCTTGGCATCACTTTTGCAAATATCGAACCACTTCTTGCTTACACAGGCCGCATTTAAAAGGTCCTTCCCGGATAACATCCTGAAGCAAAAATAAAAAATTATTTAATTTAACTGTAAACAAAACGATCTTATGGCTCCACAGGTACAAGTTGCATGTATAAATAAATTGTGTATGTTTTTTTTTCTGACACAAAAACATTTATATTAAATCCAAGTTTTGCTTACCTCATTATTGTAATAGCCATTTCCAATGGTAAACAACGAATCATATCAAATGATCTCGGATCGGAGTACTCAAAATCAGTCACAGCCATAAAACTCAAGAGAGAATAGTAGGAAGCCATCGTTATGATCCACTCTCAACAACAGTCGACACTAAAATGAGCTAAGATAGAATATGTACTTCCTCCAGGGTGTCGATGCGGTAAACCGGAAGTTCCGGTTGCCGGTCCGCTTAAATAAATTTGTTTTAAGCCAGTAAAACGTTATTTAAGGTATAATTAATGTTTTATAATATTTAAGATAGCAAATTTTAAATGTTTAACAAGTTTATTTATTAAAGTTACTATACTTCAAATCGTCCAATCAGAAAATAGGAAAGTACAACAAAATGGCGGCTCTAGTTCCTTATTGGCTACGTTAAAATGAACGAATATCTTCCATAATTTTTTTTTTAATATTTCAGTTAAGTATTTGTTGTATTAAATAATAAAATCTGCTAATCAATCTGATAAACTTGTATTTGAGCGTTCATTCCCTGACTCAAGGCAAGGATTTGGTTGGTAGAAATAATAACAAGAAATTCTGTAAATAACGATATTTATTGTAAAACATGAATAATAATTAACATAGGATTCATGGTAAAATTCACATCCTTAACATGCTTCGTGCATGATTGTTTTCTACGACATTTGGTCTGTTCCTTCTCCTTGAAGAGTTTCCTCTTGTGGTCACAACCTCCCGACGATATGGCATGTACCTTGTGGAAATCGGACCGTTGGTAGACACTAAAATAAACATACACAATTGTTATTAATTATATAGTAACATTAGGTAACGGGCTAATAATAAAGTGTATAATTTGAACTGTAGAAAAAATCTGTTAAACAATCCTACTTACCAGTATCTCGTGAAGCAGCAGGTATTCTAGTGTTGGCAACATTCACCATCGCAGGCCTATTGGTAAGATTTCTTGGTCCGTTTACACTTCTGGTTCCCAAAAATCTGGCGGCAATTGTAGCCCTCCTCTGCTGTCTGAGATGTCTTCTAATCTTCTGACGAAGCTTGGCATCACTTTTGCAAATATCGAACCACTTCTTGCTTACACAGGCCGCATTTAAAAGGTCCTTCCCGGATAACATCCTGAAGCAAAAATAAAAAATTATTTAATTTAACTGTAAACAAACCGATCTTATGGCTCCACAGGTACAAGTTGCATGTAGAAATAAATTGTGTATGTTTTTTTTCTGACACAAAAACATTTATATTAAATCCAAGTTTTGCTTACCTCATTATTGTAATAGCCATTTCCAATGGTAAACAACGAATCATATCAAATGATCTCGGATCGGAGTACTCAAAATCAGTCACAGCCATAAAACTCAAGAGAGAATAGTAGGAAGCCATCGTTATGATCCACTCTCAACAACAGTCGACACTAAAATGAGCTAAGATAGCCTATGTACTTCCTCCAGGGTGTCGATGCGGTAAACCGGAAGTTCCGGTTGCCGGTCCGCTTAAATAAATTTGTTTTAAGCCAGTAAAACGTTATTTAAGGTATAATGAATGTTTTATAATATTTAAGCTAACAAATTTTAAATGTTTAACAAGTTTATTTATTAAAGTTACTATACTTCAAATCGTCCAATCAGAAAATAGGAAAGTACAACAAAATGGCGGCTCTAGTTCCTTATTGGCTACGTTAAAATGAACGAATATCTTCCATAAAATTATTTTGTGTGTGAAATTTTTTTATATTTCAGTTAAGTATTTGTTGTATTAAATAATAAAATCTGCTAATCAATCTGATAAACTTGTATTTGAGCGTTCATTCCCTGACTCAAGGCAAGGATTTGGATGGTAGAAATAATAACAAGAAATTCTGTAAATAACGATATTTATTGTAAAACATGAATAATAATTAACATAGGATACATGGTAAATTTCACATCCTTAACATGCTTCGTGCATGATTGTTTTCTACGACATTTGGTCTGTTCCTTCTCCTTGAAGAGTTTCCTCTTGTGGTCACAACCTCCCGACGATATGGCATGTACCTTGTGGAAATCGGACCGTTGGTAGACACTAAAATAAACATAAACAATTGTTATTAATCATATAGTAACATTAGGTAACGGGCTAATAATAAAGTGTATAATTTGAACTGTAGAAAAAATCTGTTAAACAATCCTACTTACCAGTATCTCGTGAAGCAGCAGGTATTCTAGTGTTGGCAACATTCACCATCGCAGGCCTATTGGTAAGATTTCTTGGTCCGTTTACACTTCTGGTTCCCAAAAATCTGGCGGCAATTGTAGCCCTCCTCTGCTGTCTGAGATGTCTTCTAATCTTCTGACGAAGCTTGGCATCACTTTTGCAAATATCGAACCACTTCTTGCTTACACAGGCCGCATTTAAAAGGTCCTTCCCGGATAACATCCTGAAGCAAAAATAAAAAATTATTTAATTTAACTGTAAACAAAACGATCTTATGGCTCCACAGGTACAAGTTGCATGTATAAATAAATTGTGTATGTTTTTTTTTCTGACACAAAAACATTTATATTAAATCCAAGTTTTGCTTACCTCATTATTGTAATAGCCATTTCCAATGGTAAACAACGAATCATATCAAATGATCTCGGATCGGAGTACTCAAAATCAGTCACAGCCATAAAACTCAAGAGAGAATAGTAGGAAGCCATCGTTATGATCCACTCTCAACAACAGTCGACACTAAAATGAGCTAAGATAGAATATGTACTTCCTCCAGGGTGTCGATGCGGTAAACCGGAAGTTCCGGTTGCCGGTCCGCTTAAATAAATTTGTTTTAAGCCAGTAAAACGTTATTTAAGGTATAATTAATGTTTTATAATATTTAAGATAGCAAATTTTAAATGTTTAACAAGTTTATTTATTAAAGTTACTATACTTCAAATCGTCCAATCAGAAAATAGGAAAGTACAACAAAATGGCGGCTCTAGTTCCTTATTGGCTACGTTAAAATGAACGAATATCTTCCATAATTTTTTTTTTAATATTTCAGTTAAGTATTTGTTGTATTAAATAATAAAATCTGCTAATCAATCTGATAAACTTGTATTTGAGCGTTCATTCCCTGACTCAAGGCAAGGATTTGGTTGGTAGAAATAATAACAAGAAATTCTGTAAATAACGATATTTATTGTAAAACATGAATAATAATTAACATAGGATTCATGGTAAAATTCACATCCTTAACATGCTTCGTGCATGATTGTTTTCTACGACATTTGGTCTGTTCCTTCTCCTTGAAGAGTTTCCTCTTGTGGTCACAACCTCCCGACGATATGGCATGTACCTTGTGGAAATCGGACCGTTGGTAGACACTAAAATAAACATACACAATTGTTATTAATTATATAGTAACATTAGGTAACGGGCTAATAATAAAGTGTATAATTTGAACTGTAGAAAAAATCTGTTAAACAATCCTACTTACCAGTATCTCGTGAAGCAGCAGGTATTCTAGTGTTGGCAACATTCACCATCGCAGGCCTATTGGTAAGATTTCTTGGTCCGTTTACACTTCTGGTTCCCAAAAATCTGGCGGCAATTGTAGCCCTCCTCTGCTGTCTGAGATGTCTTCTAATCTTCTGACGAAGCTTGGCATCACTTTTGCAAATATCGAACCACTTCTTGCTTACACAGGCCGCATTTAAAAGGTCCTTCCCGGATAACATCCTGAAGCAAAAATAAAAAATTATTTAATTTAACTGTAAACAAACCGATCTTATGGCTCCACAGGTACAAGTTGCATGTAGAAATAAATTGTGTATGTTTTTTTTCTGACACAAAAACATTTATATTAAATCCAAGTTTTGCTTACCTCATTATTGTAATAGCCATTTCCAATGGTAAACAACGAATCATATCAAATGATCTCGGATCGGAGTACTCAAAATCAGTCACAGCCATAAAACTCAAGAGAGAATAGTAGGAAGCCATCGTTATGATCCACTCTCAACAACAGTCGACACTAAAATGAGCTAAGATAGCCTATGTACTTCCTCCAGGGTGTCGATGCGGTAAACCGGAAGTTCCGGTTGCCGGTCCGCTTAAATAAATTTGTTTTAAGCCAGTAAAACGTTATTTAAGGTATAATGAATGTTTTATAATATTTAAGCTAACAAATTTTAAATGTTTAACAAGTTTATTTATTAAAGTTACTATACTTCAAATCGTCCAATCAGAAAATAGGAAAGTACAACAAAATGGCGGCTCTAGTTCCTTATTGGCTACGTTAAAATGAACGAATATCTTCCATAAAATTATTTTGTGTGTGAAATTTTTTTATATTTCAGTTAAGTATTTGTTGTATTAAATAATAAAATCTGCTAATCAATCTGATAAACTTGTATTTGAGCGTTCATTCCCTGACTCAAGGCAAGGATTTGGATGGTAGAAATAATAACAAGAAATTCTGTAAATAACGATATTTATTGTAAAACATGAATAATAATTAACATAGGATACATGGTAAATTTCACATCCTTAACATGCTTCGTGCATGATTGTTTTCTACGACATTTGGTCTGTTCCTTCTCCTTGAAGAGTTTCCTCTTGTGGTCACAACCTCCCGACGATATGGCATGTACCTTGTGGAAATCGGACCGTTGGTAGACACTAAAATAAACATAAACAATTGTTATTAATTATATAGTAACATTAGGTAACGGGCTAATAATAAAGTGTATAATTTGAACTGTAGAAAAAATCTGTTAAACAATCCTACTTACCAGTATCTCGTGAAGCAGCAGGTATTCTAGTGTTGGTAACATTCACCATCGCAGGCCTATTGGTAAGATTTCTTGGTCCGTTTACACTTCTGGTTCCCAAAAATCTGGCGGCAATTGTAGCCCTCCTCTGCTGTCTGAGATGTCTTCTAATCTTCTGACGAAGCTTGGCATCACTTTTGCAAATATCGAACCACTTCTTGCTTACACAGGCCGCATTTAAAAGGTCCTTCCCGGATAACATCCTGAAGCAAAAATAAAAAATTATTTAATTTAACTGTAAACAAACCGATCTTATGGCCCACAGGTACAAGTTGCATGTAGAAATAAATTGTGTATGTTTTTTTTCTGACACAAAAACATTTATATTAAATCCAAGTTTTGCTTACCTCATTATTGTAATAGCCATTTCCAATGGTAAACAACGAATCATATCAAATGATCTCGGATCGGAGTACTCAAAATCAGTCACAGCCATAAAACTCAAGAGAGAATAGTAGGAAGCCATCGTTATGATCCACTCTCAACAACAGTCGACACTAAAATGAGCTAAGATAGCCTATGTACTTCCTCCAGGGTGTCGATGCGTTAAACCGGAAGTTCCGGTTGCCGGTCCGCTTAAATAAATTTGTTTCAAGCCAGTAAAACGTTATTTAAGGTATAATGAATGTTTTATAATATTTAAGACAGCAAATTTTAAATGTTTAACAAGTTTATTTATTAAAGTTACTACACTTCAAATCGTCCAATCAGAAAATAGGAAAGTACAACAAAATGGCGGCTCTAGTTCCTTATTGGCTACGTTAAAATGAACGAATATCTTCCATAAAATTATTTTGTGTGTGAAATTTTTTTATATTTCAGTTAAGTATTTGTTGTATTAAATAATAAAATCTGCTAATCAATCTGATAAACTTGTATTTGAGCGTTCATTCCCTGACTCAAGGCAAGGATTTGGTTGGTAGAAATAATAACAAGAAATTCTGTAAATAACGATATTTATTGTAAAACATGAATAATAATTAACATAGGATACATGGTAAAATTCACATCCTTAACATGCTTCGAGCATGATTTTTTTCTACGACATTTGGTCTGTTCCTTCTCCTTGAAGAGTTTCCTCTTGTGGTCACAACCTCCCGACGATATGGCATGTACCTTGTGGAAATCGGACCGTTGGTAGACACTAAAATAAACATAAACAATTGTTATTAATTATATAGTAACATTAGGTAACGGGCTAATAATAAAGTGTATAATTTGAACTGTAGAAAAAATCTGTTAAACAATCCTACTTACCAGTATCTCGTGAAGCAGCAGGTATTCTAGTGTTGGCAACATTCACCATCGCAGGCCTATTGGTAAGATTTCTTGGTCCGTTTACACTTCTGGTTCCCAAAAATCTGGCGGCAATTGTAGCCCTCCTCTGCTGTCTGAGATGTCTTCTAATCTTCTGACGAAGCTTGGCATCACTTTTGCAAATATCGAACCACTTCTTGCTTACACAGGCCGCATTTAAAAGGTCCTTCCCGGATAACATCCTGAAGCAAAAATAAAAAATAATTTAATTTAACTGTAAACAAACCGATCTTATGGCTCCACAGGTACAAGTTGCATGTATAAATAAATTTTGTATGTTTTTTTTTTCTGACACAAAAACATTTATATTAAATCCAAGTTTTGCTTACCTCATTATTGTAATAGCCATTTCCAATGGTAAACAACGAATCATATCAAATGATCTCGGATCGGAGTACTCAAAATCAGTCACAGCCATAAAACTCAAGAGAGAATAGTAGGAAGCCATCGTTATGATCCACTCTCAACAACAGTCGACGCTAAAATGAGCTAAGATAGCCTATGTACTTCCTCCAGGGTGTCGATGCGGTAAACCGGAAGTTCCGGTTGCCGGTCCGCTTAAATAAATTTGTTTTAAGCCAGTAAAACGTTATTTAAGGTATAATGAATGTTTTATAATATTTAAGCTAACAAATTTTAAATGTTTAACAAGTTTATTTATTAAAGTTACTATACTTCAAATCGTCCAATCAGAAAATAGGAAAGTACAACAAAATGGCGGCTCTAGTTCCTTATTGGCTACGTTAAAATGAACGAATATCTTCCATAAAATTATTTTGTGTGTGAAATTTTTTTATATTTCAGTTAAGTATTTGTTGTATTAAATAATAAAATCTGCTAATCAATCTGATAAACTTGTATTTGAGCGTTCATTCCCTGACTCAAGGCAAGGATTTGGATGGTAGAAATAATAACAAGAAATTCTGTAAATAACGATATTTATTGTAAAACATGAATAATAATTAACATAGGATACATGGTAAATTTCACATCCTTAACATGCTTCGTGCATGATTGTTTTCTACGACATTTGGTCTGTTCCTTCTCCTTGAAGAGTTTCCTCTTGTGGTCACAACCTCCCGACGATATGGCATGTACCTTGTGGAAATCGGACCGTTGGTAGACACTAAAATAAACATAAACAATTGTTATTAATTATATAGTAACATTAGGTAACGGGCTAATAATAAAGTGTATAATTTGAACTGTAGAAAAAATCTGTTAAACAATCCTACTTACCAGTATCTCGTGAAGCAGCAGGTATTCTAGTGTTGGCAACATTCACCATCGCAGGCCTATTGGTAAGATTTCTTGGTCCGTTTACACTTCTGGTTCCCAAAAATCTGGCGGCAATTGTAGCCCTCCTCTGCTGTCTGAGATGTCTTCTAATCTTCTGACGAAGCTTGGCATCACTTTTTCAAATATCGAACCACTTCTTGCTTACACAGGCCGCATTTAAAAGGTCCTTCCCGGATAACATCCTGAAGCAAAAATAAAAAATAATTTAATTTAACTGTAAACAAACCGATCTTATGGCTCCACAGGTACAAGTTGCATGTATAAATAAATTGTGTATGTTTTTTTTCTGACACAAAAACATTTATATTAAATCCAAGTTTTGCTTACCTCATTATTGTAATAGCCATTTCCAATGGTAAACAACGAATCATTTATTTATTTATTTACTTATTTATTCTCACGGTCGAAACCATTTTACAGAACATTACAGAATTCAAGATGGCTTATGATTAAAACAATATGGTAATTACATTTTAAAATGCAATTAAATAGATAAATATTTAGATTAGTCTACTATAACAAACAGAACAATAACATAACAGGTAAAAAATGTGACAATAAATTGATGCAGTGAGAGATCATAAATAACAACAAAACAATTAACAGTTGTGCATATCCATAACAATAAATAATGTCTAAATAACAAGATAACAAAATAACAAAACAAAATGCGGGTCTCTCAGAACATGCAAAAACAGACTACAATAAGTTATGACAGGTGCGAGGAGAACTGATCACATGCATTTAGGATAACTAAATGAAAATAACAGGCAAGAGCATGCAATGCACAAGTAACCACATATTTAAGAGAAAACTGAATTGCATGCACGTGGCCCTTTAAAGGCACCACCAGTGGGGCATGCGAAATTTCACAACACAACACTGCCACCAAGTAGCGACACTGCATGCATGTGGCCCTTTAGAGGCACCACCAATAGGCATAATGCATGCTATCACACCCGAGCGCCACTACACTTCAGTAATGAAGGGAGAGCTGAGTACAGATTTCCTGAAGGATCCCGCGGAGTCAGCAAAGAAGTCTACGGAGCCGCTAACACTGTTCCCTGTCCGCAGCATACGAGGAATGGGGCTGAACTTGATATAATTCGTACTGGAGTATTCAACTTCAAACATGTGCCTTGATCTTGTACCCGTTGGTATCCTCAGGTTGATCATCCCGAGAAGAGATGGGCAGTCGACTAGTCCATTTAATAGCTTGTACAACATCATCAGGTCCGAAACTTTTCGCCTCTGGGCCAGGGATAGGAGCCCATAGTGTTCCTCGAGATCGGCTATAGGGACATCCTTGTAGCCGAACCCAATCTTCATCCCCAGTACTCTAATAAATCTTCTCTGGATGGATTGGAGTAGGTCAACTTGACCTATCTGATATGGAGACCATATAATGGAGGCAAATTCCAGATTCTGGCGGACCAAAGATTTATACAAAACCAGAAGAGAATTTGTTCCCAGTCCAAATCTAGCTGTTCGGAATATAAAACCCAACATCCTCGATGATTTTGCACAAATACAGTTGATGTGCTCATTAAAACTTAGGGTCGAATCAAACAAAACTCCGAGGTCCTTCACCAGCTCACTTCGCTCTATGTTAACATCTTTTAGGGAATAATCGTACAGTATAGGGCATTTATTTCTGTGAAAGGTGATTAACTTGGACTTTTCAGTATTGATGGTCATGTGATTGCGATCACACCAATTGGAGAGCTGATGTAAAGCTGTTTGCAGGAGGTGGCAATCATTCAATGAAGTAATTTCAAGAAACAGCTTAACGTCGTCTGCAAACAAAAGGTACTTAACTCCAATGTTGGTGCATATGTCGTTAATAAAAATGCAAAATAGAAAAGGCCCAAGATGTGAACCTTGTGGAACACCAGAAGAGGGGGTAAATGGTGACGAGATTTTCGATCCATATCTAACAGCTAATGACCTGTTATCAAGGTAGCTCTGAAACCAATCCCATAAAGGTCCGATGATGCCATATCCTCTCAATTTGGATAGTAGATGAGTGTGACTTATCCTGTCAAAGGCCTTTGCGAAGTCAATGTAGATAGCGTCGACTTGATTTCTTCTAGAGAAAGCATCCAGTATATATGTCTGAAAGAGCATTACATTAGTCACTGTAGATCTACCAGCGAGGAACCCATGCTGTTCAACAACAAATATATGCTTAAACAAGGGTTGAATGCAATCAAGAACTAGACTTTCGAATATCTTGTTAACAGCAGAGAGAATCACAATGGGTCTGTAGTTTCCAACATGAGATGCATCCCCAGATTTATAAATGGGGACCACATATCCGTGCTTTAGTGACGATGGGAAAATTCCCTTTGTCAACGAAGCATTAAATAGATTAGTAAGGAGAGGTGTAAGCTCATTGCAACATCATATCAAATGATTTCGGATCGGAGTACTCAAAATCAGTCACAGCCATAAAACTCAAGAGAGAATAGTAGGAAGCCATCGTTATGATCCACTCTCAACAACAGTCGACACTAATTCATGTGGACTGTATCGTCGGCATACACTATTTCATGTATGCCGACGATACAGTCCTCATTACGTCAAATTCCAATAAAGAGGAGCTTGAAATAAACTCGTATATTGCCTTAAATGTAGCAATAGACTACTGCAACATGAACGACCTTGTTCTGAATGAAAATAAGACCAAGCAGCTTGTGTTGGGAAGACTAAAGGAGGAGGTATCCGTTTTCCCCAATATCGAACGAGTCGAGGCCACGTAGTACTTGGGAATAGTAATTGACAACGACCTGTCGTGGAGGGAGCATCAGGATACCCTGTGCATCAAACTTAGTAGTGCCCTGTTCGCCCTACGAAGGGTAAAAAATATAAGCACCACAGGAGCCGTCAAGATTACTTACAGCTCATTGTTTGAAAGCCACCTGAGGTACGGAATCGTTCTTTGGGGTGCCACATCACTAAACAATCTCCAACGTGTTCTGGTCATCCAGAAAAAAGCTGTGCGTATGATCGCAAAACTGGATTGGAGGGAAAGCTGCAGAGGAGCCTTCAAAGACCTGGAAATATTAACCGTTGTAAGCCTTTACATTCTGGAAGTGATCTGCCTTGCTGCATCAATGAATCTGACTCGCAATGTGGATTTGCATAAACACAACATGAGAAGAGCGCTAGATTTCAACTTGCCAGTACATCAAACTTCAAGGTTCCAGAAGAAACCCTCATATGCCGGAGCAAAATTGTTCAACGCACTTCCAGAAGATCTGAAAAGGACTATCAACTACAGTCCTGAGAAATTGAAGAAGAACTTGTTGAAATGGTTGCTCCCCGCCCTTTCTACAGCATTGATGAATTTATAGACTGAAGAAATCTCTTCCCTTAGTAAAATCCTTGATTTTGTTTTTCTCATTCTTTGTATATATTATATGTAATGACACTATTCTCAATCTTGAAGATTGTATAATAAAGAATCTCTCTCTCTCTCTCTCTCTCTCTCTAAAATGAGCTAAGATAGCCTATGTACTTCCTCCAGGGTGTCGATGCGGTAAACCGGAAGTTCCGGTTGCCGGTCCGCTTAAATAAATTTGTTTTAAGCCAGTAAAACGTTATTTAAGGTATAATGAATGTTTTATAATATTTAAGATAGCAAATTTTAAATGTTTAACAAGTTTATTTATTAAAGTTACTATACTTCAAATCGTCCAATCAGAAAATAGGAAAGTACAACAAAATGGCGGCTCTAGTTCCTTATTGGCTACGTTAAAATGAACGAATATCTTCCATAAAATTATTTTGTGTGTGAAATTTTTTTTATATTTCAGTTAAGTATTTGTTGTATTAAATAATAAAATCTGCTAATCAATCTGATAAACTTGTATTTGAGCGTTCATTCCCTGACTCAAGGCAAGGATTTGGATGGTAGAAATAATAACAAGAAATTCTGTAAATAACGATATTTATTGTAAAACATGAATAATAATTAACATAGGATACATGGTAAATTTCACATCCTTAACATGCTTCGTGCATGATTGTTTTCTACGACATTTGGTCTGTTCCTTCTCCCTGAAGAGTTTCCTCTTGTGGTCACAACCTCCCGACGATATGGCATGTACCTTGTGGAAATCGGACCGTTGGTAGACACTAAAATAAACATAAACAATTGTTATTAATTATAAAGTAACATTAGGTAACGGGCTAATAATAAAGTGTATAATTTGAACTGTAGAAAAAATCTGTTAAACAATCCTACTTACCAGTATCTCGTGAAGCAGCAGGTATTCTAGTGTTGGCAACATTCACCATCGCAGGCCTATTGGTAAGATTTCTTGGTCCGTTTACACTTCTGGTTCCCAAAAATCTGGCTGCAATTGTAGCCCTCCTCTGCTGTCTGAGATGTCTTCTAATCTTCTGACGAAGCTTGGCATCACTTTTGCAAATATCGAACCACTTCTTGCTTACACAGGCCGCATTTAAAAGGTCCTTCCCGGATAACATCCTGAAGCAAAAATAGAAAATAATTTAATTTAACTGTAAACAAACCGATCTTATGGCTCCACAGGTACAAGTTGCATGTATAAATAAATTGTGTATGTTTTTTTTCTGACACAAAAACATTTATATTAAATCCAAGTTTTGCTTACCTCATTATTGTAATAGCCATTTCTAATGGTAAACAACGAATCATATCAAATGATCTCGGATCGGAGTACTCAAAATCAGTCACAGCCATAAAACTCAAGAGAGAATAGTAGGAAGCCATCGTTATGATCCACTCTCAACAACAGTCGACACTAAAATGAGCTAAGATAGCCTATGTACTTCCTCCACGGTGTCGATGCGGTAAACCGGAAGTTCCGGTTGCCGGTCCGCTTAAATAAATTTGTTTTAAGCCAGTAAAACGTTATTTAAGGTATAATGAATGTTTTATAATATTTAAGATAGCAAATTTTAAATGTTTAACAAGTTTATTTATTAAAGTTACTATACTTCAAATCGTCCAATCAGAAAATAGGAAAGTACAACAAAATGGCGGCTCAGTTCATTATTGGCTACGTTAAAATGAACGAATATCTTCCATAAAATTATTTTGTGTGTGAAATTTTTTTATATTTCAGTTAAGTATTTGTTGTATTAAATAATAAAATCTGCTAATCAATCTGATAAACTTGTATTTGAGCGTTCATTCCCTGACTCAAGGTAAGGATTTGGTTGGTAGGAATAATAACAAGAAATTCTGTAAATAACGATATTTATTGTAAAACATGAATAATAATTAACATAGGATACATGGTAAAATTCACATCCTTAACATGCTTCGTGCATGATTGTTTTCTACGACATTTGGTCTGTTCCTTCTCCTTGAAGAGTTTCCTCTTGTGGTCACAACCTCCCGACGATATGGCATGTACCTTGTGGAAATCGGACCGTTGGTAGACACTAAAATAAACATAAACAATTGTTATTAATTATATAGTAACATTAGGTAACGGGCTAATAATAAAGTGTATAATTTGAACTGTAGAAAAAATCTGTTAAACAATCCTACTTACCAGTATCTCGTGAAGCAGCAGGTATTCTAGTGTTGGCAACATTCACCATCGCAGGCCTATTGGTAAGATTTCTTGGTCCGTTTACACTTCTGGTTCCCAAAAATCTGGCGGCAATTGTAGCCCTCCTCTGCTGTCTGAGATGTCTTCTAATCTTCTGACGAAGCTTGGCATCACTTTTGCAAATATCGAACCACTTCTTGCTTACACAGGCCGCATTTAAAAGGTCCTTCCCGGATAACATCCTGAAGCAAAAATAAAAAATAATTTAATTTAACTGTAAACAAACCGATCTTATGGCTCCACAGGTGCAAGTTGCATGTATAAATAAATTGTGTATGTTTTTTTTTCTGACACAAAAACATTTATATTAAATCCAAGTTTTGCTTACCTCATTATTGTAATAGCCATTTCCAATGGTAAACAACGAATCATATCAAATGATCTCGGATCGGAGTACTCAAAATCAGTCACAGCCATAAAACTCAAGAGAGAATAGTAGGAAGCCATCGTTATGATCCACTCTCAACAACAGTCGACGCTAAAATGAGCTAAGATAGCCTATGTACTTCCTCCAGGGTGTCGATGCGGTAAACCGGAAGTTCCGGTTGCCGGTCCGCTTAAATAAATTTGTTTTAAGCCAGTAAAACGTTATTTAAGGTATAATGAATGTTTTATAATATTTAAGCTAACAAATTTTAAATGTTTAACAAGTTTATTTATTAAAGTTACTATACTTCTAATCGTCCAATCAGAAAATAGGAAAGTACAACAAAATGGCGGCTCTAGTTCCTTATTGGCTACGTTAAAATGAACGAATATCTTCCATAAAATTTTTTTATATTTCAGTTAAGTATTTGTTGTATTAAATAATAAAATCTGCTAATCAATCTGATAAACTTGTATTTGAGCGTTCATTCCCTGACTCAAGGCAAGGATTTGGATGGTAGAAATAATAACAAGAAATTCTGTAAATAACGATATTTATTGTAAAACATGAATAATAATTAACATAGGATACATGGTAAAATTCACATCCTTAACATGCTTCGTGCATGATTGTTTTCTACGACATTTGGTCTGTTCCTTCTCCTTGAAGAGTTTCCTCTTGTGGTCACAACCTCCCGACGATATGGCATGTACCTTGTGGAAATCGGACCGTTGGTAGACACTAAAATAAACATACACAATTGTTATTAATTATATAGTAACATTAGGTAACGGGCTAATAATAAAGTGTATAATTTGAACTGTAGAAAAAATCTGTTAAACAATCCTACTTACCAGTATCTCGTGAAGCAGCAGGTATTCTAGTGTTGGCAACATTCACCATCGCAGGCCTATTGGTAAGATTTCTTGGTCCGTTTACACTTCTGGTTCCCAAAAATCTGGCGGCAATTGTAGCCCTCCTCTGCTGTCTGAGATGTCTTCTAATCTTCTGACGAAGCTTGGCATCACTTTTGCAAATATCGAACCACTTCTTGCTTACACAGGCCGCATTTAAAAGGTCCTTCCCGGATATCATCCTGAAGCAAAAATAAAAAATAATTTAATTTAACTGTAAACAAACCGATCTTATGGCTCCACAGGTACAAGTTGCATGTATAAATAAATTGTGTATGTTTTTTTTCTGACACAAAAACATTTATATTAAATCCAAGTTTTGCTTACCTCATTATTGTAATAGCCATTTCCAATGGTAAACAACGAATCATATCAAATGATCTCGGATCGGAGTACTCAAAATCAGTCACAGCCATAAAACTCAAGAGAGAATAGTAGGAAGCCATCGTTATGATCCACTCTCAACAACAGTCGACACTAAAATGAGCTAAGATAGCCTATGTACTTCCTCCAGGGTGTCGATGCGGTAAACCGGAAGTTCCGGTTGCCGGTCCGCTTAAATAAATTTGTTTTAAGCCAGTAAAACGTTATTTAAGGTATAATGAATGTTTTATAATATTTAAGATAGCAAATTTTAAATGTTTAACAAGTTTATTTATTAAAGTTACTATACTTCAAATCGTCCAATCAGAAAATAGGAAAGTACAACAAAATGGCGGCTCTAGTTCCTTATTGGCTACGTTAAAATGAACGAATATCTTCCATAAAATTTTTTTATATTTCAGTTAAGTATTTGTTGTATTAAATAATAAAATCTGCTAATCAATCTGATAAACTTGTATTTGAGCGTTCATTCCCTGACTCAAGGCAAGGATTTGGATGGTAGAAATAATAACAAGAAATTCTGTAAATAACGATATTTATTGTAAAACATGAATAATAATTAACATAGGATACATGGTAAAATTCACATCCTTAACATGCTTCGTGCATGATTGTTTTCTACGACATTTGGTCTGTTCCTTCTCCTTGAAGAGTTTCCTCTTGTGGTCACAACCTCCCGACGATATGGCATGTACCTTGTGGAAATCGGACCGTTGGTAGACACTAAAATAAACATACACAATTGTTATTAATTATATAGTAACATTAGGTAACGGGCTAATAATAAAGTGTATAATTTGAACTGTAGAAAAAATCTGTTAAACAATCCTACTTACCAGTATCTCGTGAAGCAGCAGGTATTCTAGTGTTGGCAACATTCACCATCGCAGGCCTATTGGTAAGATTTCTTGGTCCGTTTACACTTCTGGTTCCCAAAAATCTGGCGGCAATTGTAGCCCTCCTCTGCTGTCTGAGATGTCTTCTAATCTTCTGACGAAGCTTGGCATCACTTTTGCAAATATCGAACCACTTCTTGCTTACACAGGCCGCATTTAAAAGGTCCTTCCCGGATAACATCCTGAAGCAAAAATAATTTAATTTAACTGTAAACAAACCGATCTTATGGCTCCACAGGTACAAGTTGCATGTATAAATAAATTGTGTATGTTTTTTTCTGACACAAAAACATTTATATTAAATCCAAGTTTTGCTAACCTCATTATTGTAATAGCCATTTCCAATGGTAAACAACGAATCATATCAAATGATCTCGGATCGGAGTACTCAAAATCAGTCACAGCCATAAAACTCAAGAGAGAATAGTAGGAAGCCATCGTTATGATCCACTCTCAACAACAGTCGACACTAAAATGAGCTAAGATAGCCTATGTACTTCCTCCAGGGTGTCGATGCGGTAAACCGGAAGTTCCGGTTGCCGGTCCGCTTAAATAAATTTGTTTTAAGCCAGTAAAACGTTATTTAAGGTATAATGAATGTTTTATAATATTTAAGCTAACAAATTTAAATGTTTAACAAGTTTATTTATTAAAGTTACTATACTTCTAATCGTCCAATCAGAAAATAGGAAAGTACAACAAAATGGCGGCTCTAGTTCCTTATTGGCTACGTTAAAATGAACGAATATCTTCCATAAAATTTTTTTATATTTCAGTTAAGTATTTGTTGTATTAAATAATAAAATCTGCTAATCAATCTGATAAACTTGTATTTGAGCGTTCATTCCCTGATTCAAGGCAAGGATTTGGTTGGTAGGAATAATAACAAGAAATTCTGTAAATAACGATATTTATTGTAAAACATGAATAATAATTAACATAGGATACATGGTAAAATTCACATCCTTAACATGCTTCGTGCATGATTGTTTTCTACGACATTTGGTCTGTTCCTTCTCCTTGAAGAGTTTCCTCTTGTGGTCACAACCTCCCGACGATATGGCATGTACCTTGTGGAAATCGGACCGTTGGTAGACACTAAAATAAACATAAACAATTGTTATTAATTATATAGTAACATTAGGTAACGGGCTAATAATAAAGTGTATAATTTGAACTGTAGAAAAAATCTGTTAAACAATCCTACTTACCAGTATCTCGTGAAGCAGCAGGTATTCTAGTGTTGGCAACATTCACCATCGCAGGCCTATTGGTAAGATTTCTTGGTCCGTTTACACTTCTGGTTCCCAAAAATCTGGCGGCAATTGTAGCCCTCCTCTGCTGTCTGAGATGTCTTCTAATCTTCTGACGAAGCTTGGCATCACTTTTGCAAATATCGAACCACTTCTTGCTTACACAGGCCGCATTTAAAAGGTCCTTCCCGGATAACATCCTGAAGCAAAAATAAAAAATAATTTAATTTAACTGTAAACAAACCGATCTTATGGCTCCACAGGTGCAAGTTGCATGTATAAATAAATTGTGTATGTTTTTTTTTCTGACACAAAAACATTTATATTAAATCCAAGTTTTGCTTACCTCATTATTGTAATAGCCATTTCCAATGGTAAACAACGAATCATATCAAATGATCTCGGATCGGAGTACTCAAAATCAGTCACAGCCATAAAACTCAAGAGAGAATAGTAGGAAGCCATCGTTATGATCCACTCTCTACAACAGTCGACGCTAAAATGAGCTAAGATAGCCTATGTACTTCCTCCAGGGTGTCGATGCGGTAAACCGGAAGTTCCGGTTGCCGGTCCGCTTAAATAAATTTGTTTTAAGCCAGTAAAACGTTATTTAAGGTATAATGAATGTTTTATAATATTTAAGCTAACAAATTTTAAATGTTTAACAAGTTTATTTATTAAAGTTACTATACTTCTAATCGTCCAATCAGAAAATAGGAAAGTACAACAAAATGGCGGCTCTAGTTCCTTATTGGCTACGTTAAAATGAACGAATATCTTCCATAAAATTTTTTTATATTTCAGTTAAGTATTTGTTGTATTAAATAATAAAATCTGCTAATCAATCTGATAAACTTGTATTTGAGCGTTCATTCCCTGACTCAAGGCAAGGATTTGGATGGTAGAAATAATAACAAGAAATTCTGTAAATAACGATATTTATTGTAAAACATGAATAATAATTAACATAGGATACATGGTAAAATTCACATCCTTAACATGCTTCGTGCATGATTGTTTTCTACGACATTTGGTCTGTTCCTTCTCCTTGAAGAGTTTCCTCTTGTGGTCACAACCTCCCGACGATATGGCATGTACCTTGTGGAAATCGGACCGTTGGTAGACACTAAAATAAACATACACAATTGTTATTAATTATATAGTAACATTAGGTAACGGGCTAATAATAAAGTGTATAATTTGAACTGTAGAAAAAATCTGTTAAACAATCCTACTTACCAGTATCTCGTGAAGCAGCAGGTATTCTAGTGTTGGCAACATTCACCATCGCAGGCCTATTGGTAAGATTTCTTGGTCCGTTTACACTTCTGGTTCCCAAAAATCTGGCGGCAATTGTAGCCCTCCTCTGCTGTCTGAGATGTCTTCTAATCTTCTGACGAAGCTTGGCATCACTTTTGCAAATATCGAACCACTTCTTGCTTACACAGGCCGCATTTAAAAGGTCCTTCCCGGATATCATCCTGAAGCAAAAATAAAAAATAATTTAATTTAACTGTAAACAAACCGATCTTATGGCTCCACAGGTACAAGTTGCATGTATAAATAAATTGTGTATGTTTTTTTTCTGACACAAAAACATTTATATTAAATCCAAGTTTTGCTTACCTCATTATTGTAATAGCCATTTCCAATGGTAAACAACGAATCATATCAAATGATCTCGGATCGGAGTACTCAAAATCAGTCACAGCCATAAAACTCAAGAGAGAATAGTAGGAAGCCATCGTTATGATCCACTCTCAACAACAGTCGACACTAAAATGAGCTAAGATAGCCTATGTACTTCCTCCAGGGTGTCGATGCGGTAAACCGGAAGTTCCGGTTGCCGGTCCGCTTAAATAAATTTGTTTTAAGCCAGTAAAACGTTATTTAAGGTATAATGAATGTTTTATAATATTTAAGATAGCAAATTTTAAATGTTTAACAAGTTTATTTATTAAAGTTACTATACTTCAAATCGTCCAATCAGAAAATAGGAAAGTACAACAAAATGGCGGCTCTAGTTCCTTATTGGCTACGTTAAAATGAACGAATATCTTCCATAAAATTTTTTTATATTTCAGTTAAGTATTTGTTGTATTAAATAATAAAATCTGCTAATCAATCTGATAAACTTGTATTTGAGCGTTCATTCCCTGACTCAAGGCAAGGATTTGGATGGTAGAAATAATAACAAGAAATTCTGTAAATAACGATATTTATTGTAAAACATGAATAATAATTAACATAGGATACATGGTAAAATTCACATCCTTAACATGCTTCGTGCATGATTGTTTTCTACGACATTTGGTCTGTTCCTTCTCCTTGAAGAGTTTCCTCTTGTGGTCACAACCTCCCGACGATATGGCATGTACCTTGTGGAAATCGGACCGTTGGTAGACACTAAAATAAACATACACAATTGTTATTAATTATATAGTAACATTAGGTAACGGGCTAATAATAAAGTGTATAATTTGAACTGTAGAAAAAATCTGTTAAACAATCCTACTTACCAGTATCTCGTGAAGCAGCAGGTATTCTAGTGTTGGCAACATTCACCATCGCAGGCCCATTGGTAAGATTTCTTGGTCCGTTTACACTTCTGGTTCCCAAAAATCTGGCGGCAATTGTAGCCCTCCTCTGCTGTCTGAGATGTCTTCTAATCTTCTGACGAAGCTTGGCATCACTTTTGCAAATATCGAACCACTTCTTGCTTACACAGGCCGCATTTAAAAGGTCCTTCCCGGATAACATCCTGAAGCAAAAATAAAAAATAATTTAATTTAACTGTAAACAAACCGATCTTATGGCTCCACAGGTACAAGTTGCATGTATAAATAAATTGTGTATGTTTTTTTCTGACACAAAAACATTTATACTAAATCCAAGTTTTGCTTACCTCATTATTGTAATAGCCATTTCCAATGGTAAACAACGAATCATATCAAATGATCTCGGATCGGAGTACTCAAAATCAGTCACAGCCATAAAACTCAAGAGAGAATAGTAGGAAGCCATCGTTATGATCCACTCTCAACAACAGTCGACGCTAAAATGAGCTAAGATAGCCTATGTACTTCCTCCAGGGTGTCGATGCGGTAAACCGGAAGTTCCGGTTGCCGGTCCGCTTAAATAAATTTGTTTCAAGCCAGTAAAACGTTATTTAAGGTATGATGAATGTTTTATAATATTTAAGCTAACAAATTTTAAATGTTTAACAAGTTTATTTATTAAAGTTACTATACTTCAAATCGTCCAATCAGAAAATAGGAAAGTACAACAAAATGGCGGCTCTAGTTCCTTATTGGCTACGTTAAAATGAACGAATATCTTCCATAAAATTATTTTGTGTGTGAAATTTTTTTATATTTCAGTTAAGTATTTGTTGTATTAAATAATAAAATCTGCTAATCAATCTGATAAACTTGTATTTGAGCGTTCATTCCCTGACTCAAGGCAAGGATTTGGATCGTAGAAATAATAACAAGAAATTCTGTAAATAACGATATTTATTGTAAAACATGAATAATAATTAACATAGGATACATGGTAAATTTCACATCCTTAACATGCTTCGTGCATGATTGTTTTCTACGACATTTGGTCTGTTCCTTCTCCTTGAAGAGTTTCCTCTTGTGGTCACAACCTCCCGACGATATGGCATGTACCTTGTGGAAATCGGACCGTTGGTAGACACTAAAATAAACATAAACAATTGTTATTAATTATATAGTAACATTAGGTAACGGGCTAATAATAAAGTGTATAATTTGAACTGTAGAAAAAATCTGTTAAACAATCCTACTTACCAGTATCTCGTGAAGCAGCAGGTATTCTAGTGTTGGCAACATTCACCATCGCAGGCCTATTGGTAAGATTTCTTGGTCCGTTTACACTTCTGGTTCCCAAAAATCTGGCGGCAATTGTAGCCCTCCTCTGCTGTCTGAGATGTCTTCTAATCTTCTGACGAAGCTTGGCATCACTTTTGCAAATATCGAACCACTTCTTGCTTACACAGGCCGCATTTAAAAGGTCCTTCCCGGATAACATCCTGAAGCAAAAATAAAAAATAATTTAATTTAACTGTAAACAAACCGATCTTATGGCTCCACAGGTACAAGTTGCATGTATAAATAAATTGTGTATGTTTTTTTTTCTGACACAAAAACATTTATATTAAATCCAAGTTTTGCTTACCTCATTATTGTAATAGCCATTTCCAATGGTAAACAACGAATCATATCAAATGATCTCGGATCGGAGTACTCAAAATCAGTCACAGTCATAAAACTCAAGAGAGAATAGTAGGAAGCCATCGTTATGATCCACTCTCAACAACAGTCGACGCTAAAATGAGCTAAGATAGCCTATGTACTTCCTCCAGGGTGTCGATGCGGTAAACCGGAAGTTCCGGTTGCCGGTCCGCTTAAATAAATTTGTTTTAAGCCAGTAAAACGTTATTTAAGGTATAATGAATGTTTTATAATATTTAAGCTAACAAATTTTAAATGTTTAACAAGTTTATTTATTAAAGTTACTATACTTCTAATCGTCCAATCAGAAAATATGAAAGTACAACAAAATGGCGGCTCTAGTTCCTTATTGGCTACGTTAAAATGAACGAATATCTTCCATAAAATTTTTTTATATTTCAGTTAAGTATTTGTTGTATTAAATAATAAAATCTGCTAATCAATCTGATAAACTTGTATTTGAGCGTTCATTCCCTGACTCAAGGCAAGGATTTGGATGGTAGAAATGATAACAAGAAATTCTGTAAATAACGATATTTATTGTAAAACATGAATAATAATTAACATAGGATACATGGTAAAATTCACATCCTTAACATGCTTCGTGCATGATTGTTTTCTACGACATTTGGTCTGTTCCTTCTCCTTGAAGAGTTTCCTCTTGTGGTCACAACCTCCCGACGATATGGCATGTACCTTGTGGAAATCGGACCGTTGGAAGACACTAAAATAAACATACACAATTGTTATTAATTATATAGTAACATTAGATAACGGGCTAATAATAAAGTGTATAATTTGAACTGTAGAAAAAATCTGTTAAACAATCCTACTTACCAGTATCTCGTGAAGCAGCAGGTATTCTAGTGTTGGCAACATTCACCATCGCAGGCCTATTGGTAAGATTTCTTGGTCCGTTTACACTTCTGGTTCCCAAAAATCTGGCGGCAATTGTAGCCCTCCTCTGCTGTCTGAGATGTCTCCTAATCTTCTGACGAAGCTTGGCATCACTTTTGCAAATATCGAACCACTTCTTGCTTACACAGGCCGCATTTAAAAGGTCCTTCCCGGATATCATCCTGAAGCAAAAATAAAAAATAATTTAATTTAACTGTAAACAAACCGATCTTATGGCTCCACAGGTACAAGTTGCATGTATAAATAAATTGTGTATAGTTTTTTTCTGACACAAAAACATTTATATTAAATCCAAGTTTTGCTTACCTCATTATTGTAAAAGCCATTTCCAATGGTAAACAACGAATCATATCAAATGATCTCGGATCGGAGTACTCAAAATCAGTCACAGCCATAAAACTCAAGAGAGAATAGTAGGAAGCCATCGTTATGATCCACTCTCAACAACAGTCGACACTAAAATGAGCTAAGATAGCCTATGTACTTCCTCCAGGGTGTCGATGCGGTAAACCGGAAGTTCCGGTTGCCGGTCCGCTTAAATAAATTTGTTTTAAGCCAGTAAAACGTTATTTAAGGTATAATGAATGTTTTATAATATTTAAGATAGCAAATTTTAAATGTTTAACAAGTTTATTTATTAAAGTTACTATACTTCAAATCGTCCAATCAGAAAATAGGAAAGTACAACAAAATGGCGGCTCTAGTTCCTTATTGGCTACGTTAAAATGAAGGAATATCTTCCATAAAATTTTTTTATATTTCAGTTAAGTATTTGTTGTATTAAATAATAAAATCTGCTAATCAATCTGATAAACTTGTATTTGAGCGTTCATTCCCTGACTCAAGGCAAGGATTTGGATGGTAGAAATAATAACAAGAAATTCTGTAAATAACGATATTTATTGTAAAACATGAATAATAATTAACATAGGATACATGGTAAAATTCACATCCTTAACATGCTTCGTTCATGATTGTTTTCTACGACATTTGGTCTGTTCCTTCTCCTTGAAGAGTTTCCTCTTGTGGTCACAACCTCCCGACGATATGGCATGTACCTTGTGGAAATCGGACCGTTGGTAGACACTAAAATAAACATACACAATTGTTATTAATTATATAGTAACATTAGGTAACGGGCTAATAATAAAGTGTATAATTTGAACTGTAGAAAAAATCTGTTAAACAATCCTACTTACCAGTATCTCGTGAAGCAGCAGGTATTCTAGTGTTGGCAACATTCACCATCGCAGGCCTATTGGTAAGATTTCTTGGTCCGTTTACACTTCTGGTTCCCAAAAATCTGGCGGCAATTGTAGCCCTCCTCTGCTGTCTGAGATGTCTTCTAATCTTCTGACGAAGCTTGGCATCACTTTTGCAAATATCGAACCACTTCTTGCTTACACAGGCCGCATTTAAAAGGTCCTTCCCGGATAACATCCTGAAGCAAAAATAAAAAATAATTTAATTTAACTGTAAACAAACCGATCTTATGGCTCCACAGGTACAAGTTGCATGTATAAATAAATTGTGTATGTTTTTTTCTGACACAAAAACATTTATACTAAATCCAAGTTTTGCTAACCTCACTATTGTAATAGCCATTTCCAATGGTAAACAACGAATCATATCAAATGATCTCGGATCGGAGTACTCAAA
Organism: Neoaliturus tenellus; assembly: GCA_030545055.2. Classification (NCBI taxonomy): domain Eukaryota; kingdom Metazoa; phylum Arthropoda; class Insecta; order Hemiptera; family Cicadellidae; genus Neoaliturus; species Neoaliturus tenellus. The sequence goes on from CM061531.1 coordinate 98,185,262, forward strand.
ATCAGTCACAGCCATAAAACTCAAGAGAGAATAGTAGGAAGCCATCGTTATGATCCACTCTCAACAACAGTCGACACTAAAATGAGCTAAGATAGCCTATGTACTTCCTCCAGGGTGTCGATGCGGTAAACCGGAAGTTCCGGTTGCCGGTCCGCTTAAATAAATTTGTTTTAAGCCAGTAAAACGTTATTTAAGGTATAATGAATGTTTTATAATATTTAAGATAGCAAATTTTAAATGTTTAACAAGTTTATTTATTAAAGTTACTATACTTCAAATCGTCCAATCAGAAAATAGGAAAGTACAACAAAATGGCGGCTCTAGTTCCTTATTGGCTACGTTAAAATGAACGAATATCTTCCATAAAATTTTTTTATATTTCAGTTAAGTATTTGTTGATTAAATAATAAAATCTGCTAATCAATCTGATAAACTTGTATTTGAGCGTTCATTCCCTGACTCAAGGCAAGGATTTGGATGGTAGAAATAATAACAAGAAATTCTGTAAATAACGATATTTATTGTAAAACATGAATAATAATTAACATAGGATACATGGTAAAATTCACATCCTTAACATGCTTCGTGCATGATTGTTTTCTACGACATTTGGTCTGTTCCTTCTCCTTGAAGAGTTTCCTCTTGTGGTCACAACCTCCCGACGATATGGCATGTACCTTGTGGAAATCGGACCGTTGGTAAATGGTAAATCGGACCTGGGGTGTCCGAGTGGGTAAATACAAAAACGACTACATGTTGCTGACACAAATTAGCGGTTGACTGTTTACGGGTAGCGGGTGCTCGGCGGACTGACGACGGCAGGACATTGGGGCCGGGGGATGTGGGGAAGGATGTGGCGTGATGGGTTGCAGCCAATCCGCAGCTTTATTCGACTCGTATGATATTACGTCACGATCGCCTGATCGCAGTCAGGCCACATTTACAAAACATATTGCCAACTTAAATTTTACATAAAATAAATTATCGTATACATTACATTTCCTCCCCCTTAAGATGAAAATTAAATTAGTCAGTACTAGAGAAAATACTTTACAAAGGAACAGATTCAATTAAAAACAGAAAACAAATACATAATTACAGTCAGAGCAAAAGCTACCCATAACACAATGAGAAATACGTGATTACTAGTACACAACCATATTTTAAATGTTTGACCTTAATTAACAGGAGAAACCAAAAATACATTATTTACAAATTTAACCTTTGAGGGGGTTTCCTCTCTCTAGTGGAACGCCTCAGTGGCGATTGTCTAGGTCGATCAGCTGATCTCACTGGTGACTGAAAAGGCACATCCGGTGGGGTAAGCGATAAACGAGTACCGCTACTACTACTACTATTACTACGTCTTGTAGTAGGGGTTCTCGGAATTTCCTGTCTCGCAGGCGAAGGGCTGGTTCGCAATTCGGTCGAGCCATTCTTGTCGACTTCCGGGTTTATTTTGGAACTGGCTGGAGGCAACAATACCTCTTTACAATTTTCATAGCCCTGATTATTTACATTTACATTGGTATTTAAACCGACCAACTGGTCTATGTGACGCTTCCATACAATACCTGATTCTAACTTAACTAAATAAGAAACAGGACTTAACATTTTAATTACGATACCTTGGGTCCATTTATTTTTCCCTCGATAGTCACGAATCAAAACAGGCTGTCCTACAAACAGTTCTCTAGTTTTGCTACCTCCTTTGTTGACAACTTGTTTGTTTTGGTTTGAAACAACAGTTTGACTTACAGAAGGACGTATTAAATCCAACTTTGTTCTTAGCATTCGACCAAACATTAGTTTAGCTGGCGATTCATTAGTGGTATTGTGTACAGCATTACGATAAGCAAGTAAAAATCTACTTAATGCTAAATCTGGGCTTTCATTTGAGAACAGAGCCCCTCTAATTCTTTTTTTTAACGGTTTTGACTGCGTTCTCTGCTTGACCATTACTTGCTGGAAAATAAGGAGGTGTTAATGTGTGTCTGATCCCGTTAGCATTTAAAAACTGACTAAAATCAAAAGAAGTAAATGGAGGTCCATTATCAGTGACACTTTGTTTAGGTAGACCAAACCTAGCAAACATCGGTCTAAGTTTACTTAATACTATTTTGGAAGATGTAGAACTTACTTCTTCCACTTCGACCCATTTACTATATGCATCTACAACAATCATATAAAGCTTAGAATTGATAGGGCCTAAGAAATCAATGTGTAAACGTTGCCATGGTACTTGGGGATATTCCCACACATGTAAATATGACTTAGGTGGATTTTGGCGTTCCATAAGGCATTGCGAGCACTTCTTGGCGATTTCTTCTATGTCATTATCTATTGACGGCCACCATAGATAAGAACGGGCAAGCGATTTCATTTTTACTATCCCCAGATGTCCACTATGCAACTCTTTTAACAGTGTTGCTCTGTACATTTCAGGAACAACAACCCGGTATCCCCACATTAGTATACCGTGCTCAATAGTTAGTTCGCTCCGCCTTAGGAAATAAGGCCTTAAGCTTGCCTCAACGGCATTAGGCCAACCATACAAAACATAGCCATAAATCTTATTCAACTCAGCATCTCTTTGAGTTTCCCTCTTAATATCAGAGAAATTCAACGGAATATCATTTTCTGCCAAAAACTGTAAATAGGTACCCACATAACAAATCTCTTCACATTTTTCGTTAACATTTTTAGTATCAAGAGGTAATCTTGACAAACAATCCGCATTAGCATTTGCCTGAGAGGTAACATACTGTATGTCAAAATCATAATTGGACAGAAATAATGCGTAGCGCTGTAACCTACTAGCGGCAAATGCCGGTAGTCCCTTCTTTGGACCAAATATTGACAATAAAGGCTTATGATCGGTTATTAGCGTGAATTTCCTACCAAATAAATACTGGTTGAATCTTTTGACTGCAAACACAATTGATAAAGCCTCTTTATCTATAACAGAATAATGTGATTCGGCCTTAGTCAAAGTTCTAGAAGCAAAACAGATTGGCTTTTCAGATCCATCAGTTTGGATTTGGCTTAAAACACTTCCGACCCCATAGGCCGAACTATCAGTTGCTAATCTTAAAGGTAAACTTGGGTCATAATGCGCCAAAATAGGAGCCGAAACTAATTTGCTCTTTATCAGTTCAAATGCTTTTTTACAGCTTAAACTCCACTGAAAAGGAGTCTCTTTCCTCAATAAATTGTACAATGGTGACGCAATGGTTGACATACTGGGAACAAATTTAGCATAATAGTTAACTAGACCCAGGAAAGCTTTTAACTGAGTTTCATTGGTAGGTGTTGGTGCGTTAACAATAGCGTCTATTTTACTGGGAGATGTGCTTAGTCCCTGCTTACTTAGAACATACCCTAGGTACTCAATACTCTTACAAAAAAACTGACATTTACTTTGACTCACTGTTAAGCCATGTTGTTTCAGAGTTTCACAGACCTTTATCAATCTCTCTAAATGTTGTTTATCATCCGAACCTGTTACCAAAATGTCATCCAGGAAACACACAACACCTGGAATGTGAGCCAAAATACGCTCCATTATGCTCTGAAAAATTCCAGGCGCTGACGCTACGCCATATGGAACTCTATTGTAAACAAACATACCTTTAGATGTGCTAATAGTACAATACTTTTTAGATTCCTCGTCTAGTTTAACTTGTGTGTAGGCTTGAGAGAGATCGATTTTAGAAAACGTTTCCCCTTTCTGTAAATTATTAAACAGATCTTCTATTCTTGGAATCGGGTGGCGATTTACTACCAGGTGGGGATTTAATGTTACTTTAAAATCGCCACATATTCTTATGCTTCCGTCCTTTTTCAATATAGGTACAATCGGAGTCCCCCATTCACTGTTACTAACTGGAGTCAAGATCCCATTATCTACCAATCGATCTATCTCTGCCTCCACCTTAGACTTAATCGAAAATGGTATAGGCCGGGGCTTAAAATATTTAGGAACAACAATTCCCTTTAACTCTAGTCTAGCTGCCTCTCCAGTGTAACACCCTAATGTGTCTGTGAATACTTCTGGGAATTTATCAAACATTTTTTTAACTATTACTGCTTTGTGATCCACACTTTCGACAAGGTTTAAACTAGTTTTCTCAGGAATTCTCACTATTATCTGTAGATCTCGAATCCAATCCCTTCCCATTAGTGGATTAGCCCCCTTTGAAACTACATACAACGTTAACCTCTTTGTTTCAGCTTCATGCTGAACATTTACGTCTAGTTTACCTAAAGGCTTAATTGGCTGATTTGTGTACGAACTTAAAACCAAATTAGTGGGCAGTAATTTTAAATTACAGAAATTTTCCCTGTAACATTTTTCAGAAATAACAGAGACACAGGCTCCACTATCTACCTCAAATGGCAAAACTTTACTCTCAACTTTCAGGTTAACCATAATGGGTTTTACCTTGTCCCTTTGTTCAATATCATCATTATCATTTAAGGAAAACAAGTTAGTTAAGTCACAAATATCCTCATCATCATTACAATTGGACATACTTTCAACATAGTTTTGCTTATTTCTAGAATAGTACTTTTGATTGCTAGAGTAGTTAGCTTTAGGCTTAAACATTTGATCAACTGATCGTTTATTATGAGGAGAAACTTTAGACTGTGACTCACCCTTGCTGCCTCTTAACTTACACACACTCTCTAAATGACCTCGCTTTTTACAAAAATTGCAAGAATAATTTTTGTAACGGCACTCACTCTTTAGATGACCAGCTTTTCCACAGCAAAAACACTTCACTTCACTATTCACTCTTTGTTGACCTTGTCGGCGCTGCTGTCTCGGTGCGACGGGGATGTTGTGTAGGCGACTTCCTCCCCCGTATTGTTGTGGAAGGTCAGGGATGCGGTGTCCTTGGCAGCCAACTCCATCGATGTCGCTATCTGGACGGTCTTATCATACGTTAGGTCGGCCTCCCCTAGCAGCCTCTTCTTGATTGCGTCATCTCGTAATCCGCTTACTATCCGGTCTCGTAAAAAATCCGGTAACTTGTCCTTAAATTCACAGTTCATAGAGAGTTTTTTAAGATTCACTATGTAGTCTGCTACCGACTCGTGTTCCAATTGCGTTCGTAGACTAAACTTATATCTCTCTGCTATAAAAGATGGTTTCGGGTGGAGGTGGTCCTGAATAATTTTAACAATGTCCGCATATGACTTTCCCGCAGGTTTGTCGGGAGTACACAAGTCCTTCAATAAATTATAAGTTTTCACTCCCACAACAGTCAACAGAGTACTAACCTTTTTGTCGTTAGACACTTCATTACAAGCAACAAAAAGCTCGAACCGCTCAATGTATGACTCCCACGTTTCGTCGGCGCTATCAAACGGACCAATCGAACCAATAATTGACATGTTGAAATTTAACAATATAGTTCTGAAATCACGAAGAAAAGAATCACTCAGCGGCATTTAAGTTCCATTTATTGTCGAAGTGTGCACAGTTTATCATTCCCATCATCTACCTTACGCTCGTACCTTCCTACGGCGTTGAACACTTGAAAACGATTCAGTAAATCGGCACTTTAATTACACAATAACTGTCACTTAAGACTCATATGAAAATGCATACTATTCTTCACGCGTAACACGCACTTTTACTCGTCGCCACTGGGGTGTCCGAGTGGGTAAATACAAAAACGACTACATGTTGCTGACACAAATTAGCGGTTGACTGTTTACGGGTAGCGGGTGCTCGGCGGACTGACGACGGCAGGACATTGGGGCCGGGGGATGTGGGGAAGGATGTGGCGTGATGGGTTGCAGCCAATCCGCAGCTTTATTCGACTCGTATGATATTACGTCACGATCGCCTGATCGCAGTCAGGCCACATTTACAAAACATATTGCCAACTTAAATTTTACATAAAATAAATTATCGTATACATTACAGTAGACACTAAAATAAACATACACAATTGTTATTAATTATATAGTAACATTAGGTAACGGGCTAATAATAAAGTGTATAATTTGAACTGTAGAAAAAATCTGTTAAACAATCCTACTTACCAGTATCTCGTGAAGCAGCAGGTATTCTAGTGTTGGCAACATTCACCATCGCAGGCCTATTGGTAAGATTTCTTGGTCCGTTTACACTTCTGGTTCCCAAAAATCTGGCGGCAATTGTAGCCCTCCTCTGCTGTCTGAGATGTCTTCTAATCTTCTGACGAAGCTTGGCATCACTTTTGCAAATATCGAACCACTTCTTGCTTACACAGGCCGCATTTAAAAGGTCCTTCCCGGATAACATCCTGAAGCAAAAATAATTTAATTTAACTGTAAACAAACCGATCTTATGGCTCCACAGGTACAAGTTGCATGTATAAATAAATTGTGTATGTTTTTTTCTGACACAAAAACATTTATACTAAATCCAAGTTTTGCTAACCTCACTATTGTAATAACGTTATTTAAGGTATAATGAATGTTTTATAATATTTAAGATAGCAAATTTTAAATGTTTAACAAGTTTATTTATTAAAGTTACTATACTTCAAATCGTCCAATCAGAAAATAGGAAAGTACAACAAAATGGCGGCTCTAGTTCCTTATTGGCTACGTTAAAATGAACGAATATCTTCTATAAAATTATTTTGTGTGTGAAATTTTTTTATATTTCAGTTAAGTATTTGTTGTATTAAATAATAAAATCTGCTAATCAATTTGATAAACTTGTATTTGAGCGTTCATTCCCTGACTCAAGGCAAGGATTTGGTTGGTAGAAATAATAACAAGAAATTCTGTAAATAACGATATTTATTGTAAAACATGAATAATAAATAACATAGGATACATGGTAAAATTCACATCCTTAACATGCTTCGTGCATGATTGTTTTCTACGACATTTGGTCTGTTCCTTCTCCTTGAAGAGTTTCCTCTTGTGGTCACAACCTCCCGACGATATGGCATGTACCTTGTGGAAATCGGACCGTTGGTAGACACTAAAATAAACATACACAATTGTTATTAATTATATAGTTGTTATGAAGAAGTATTTTATTTTAATAATTATTTAACTGAGCAAAAGAATATTAATTTAGTTAGTCTCCAAGATCAAGAGAAAACATGATTGTAGGCAGTAGCTACACATAACCATATAAGGCAATAGCAAGGTCTAACTTGGATGTAGAGATAAGAACCTCAAACCCTTGGGGACAAGGAAGGAGCGTCAGTCTACAGTAGTACTCAGGTGCGTTCACTACATGTTATAACGCTTCTACCTTTTTGTGATTCTGATATAATTTAGTTTGGCCATAAGCCCAGTTTTTATTATTAAACATATGTTTAACTTTTATATCAAGTTATAACAATTGGCGACGAAGTGCTTTAAAGAATTCCACTCGTGTTAAAGTGTTTAAATCATTTTGTAAAGTTTGGAAAATTTTCCTGCACAAGTTTGTTGGAGAGGCACGTTGCAGAAAGTATCAGTTACACAGGAACTGTTTCAAGTAACTGTTACAAGAGCGGTTGTGGATACCGATACTGATTGGAAGTAGCTGGAACTGCTATTTAAAGTGATCCTATTATTTGTGGAACAGTGACAAAGCTTATCTGCTGCAAATAAATTTGTACTCAGTTTGTTTTGATTGTGATTGAGGTTATGTGTTATTTGAAAAGTTTTAAAGTTATTAATATGGGCCTGTACTGTCACAATTCAGGAAAAAACTGTAAGTAAATGTTTTTTCAATTACTAAAATGAGTTCAAAGCAGATAATTGGAAAAATATCAGAGTTTAATGCTGATTTGGAAAACTTTGAAAAGTATGCTGAGAGACTTGATCATTTTTTCAAAATAAATTCTGTTAAAGATGAAAATAAAGTTTCATTCTTTATTTCTGTTATGGGGCCTGCCCTCTACACAACATTGAAAGATCTTATTCATCCTGTCAAGATAGGGGATGCGACGGCAACTTTTGATTATTTGATTGAAGCATTGAAAAATCATTTTGTGGCTAAAGTAAACACTACTTATGAGCGTTTTATTTTCAATAAAGCTTTTCAAAAAGAAGGGGAAAGTATTTCAGAATATTCTGTTAGGCTAAAAAAGTTAGCCTCAACTTGTAACTTTGAAGATTTTCTCGATGAAGCTTTGCGAGATCGATTCTTATGTGGACTTCGCTCCTCTCAAATCCAAAGCAAGCTTCTTGCTGAGGGTAGCACATTGAAATTTTCTAAAGCTCTTGAGCTTTCTCTTGTTCTTGAAAATGCTGACAAGAATGTAAAATCACTTCACCCTGAAACTCAATCAGGCCCAAGTGGCGAAGTAAATTTTGTTAAGCGGAAGTCAAATTACAGAGCAGGTCAATCGACTTCTTCAAAACCCCACATGTCAAAGGATGCTCAGAAACAAAAATGTTTTCGCTGTGGTAAATTCCATGATTATAAGACTTGTTCTTATATTGAGGCAACTTGTTTTTCTTGCAACAAGAAGGGACACTTAGCTAATATGTGCAAATATAAGAGTAATAGGTCTAGACCTAAATTTAAACCCCATGGAAGGGTAAACATGTGTGACTCTGATACAACAGAGGAGGAAGTATCCTCTGAGCAGGGTCAAGATTGTGAATTGTACACTGTTGCTTATGCAGGTGATGACAAGAAGGGAAACAATTTCGTAACTGAAATGAGTTTAAATAATGTTCCAATTGAAATGGTAATCGATACAGGTGCAGTGGTTACCGTAATGCCTGATACTGTATTTTATGAAAAATTTCAGGGCGTGTTACCAGCTTTAAGTACATCTAATGTTAAGTTGAAGACTTATACTGGAGAGAAAATAAGTGTATTGGGCGAGTGCCAGGTCAACGTGACTACTAAGGATGGAGACTTACGGCTTCCTGTGGTGGTCGTCAAGAACACAGGACCTCAACAGCCTACACTGATGGGGCGAAACTGGATTGAAAGGATCAAGTTGGACTGGAATCGTGTCACGCCTATGAACCGAGAGGACCTTGCCGTTCACCAGCTGAGAAATGGTGAGTCCGTTCCAATTAATAGTATTATTTCTGAATTTAAGAAGAAATATTCCGAGGTTTTTGATGAGTCTATTGGTGAGATTAAAAATATGTCAGTTGACATAGTTTTGAAAGCTGATGCAAAACCTGTTTTTTGCAAATCGAGAAATGTTCCTTATTCATTAAGATCAGCAGTTGAAAATGAACTTGATCATTTGCAGAAAAATGGGGTCATTTACCCCGTTTCTCAGTCAGACTGGGCCACACCACTGGTGGTTGTCCCTAAACCAAATAATAAGGTGAGGCTTTGTGGGGATTTCAAAGTAACTTTAAATCCGAATATTCGGACAGATCACTATCCGCCTCCAAACCCTGAAGATATTTTTTCTAGCATTGCAGGTGCTAAAATTTTCACCAAGCTTGATTTGTCGGCAGCATACAACCAACTAAAGGTTCGTAAATCTTCCCAAGAATTGCTTACCATTACAACACACAAGGGGTTGTTCCGTTATGCACGCCTACCATTTGGTATTACCAGCGCTGGAGCGCTATTTCAATCGACTATGGACAAAGTTCTACAAGGTCTCGGAAATACCAAGGCCTATTTGGATGACATTTTGATTTACTCAAAAAATGTACAAGAAATGACTCAGAGAGTCGATGCAGTGTTGAAACGCCTTCATGATTATGGAATTAAAATAAATTCCAACAAAAGTGAGTTTTTCAAAAATCGTCTCACATTCTTAGGCCATGTTTTGGATCAACATGGTATACACCAGAGTAAGGATCTCACTGATGCCATTGTGAACGCTCCCATGCCCCAAAACGTGTCACAGCTCAAATCATATTTGGGTTTGCTGAACTACTATGGCAAATTCTTACCTAACTTGTCATCAGTTTTGCACCCACTTTATAGGCTACTGCAAAATAATGTGAAATGGGAGTGGTGTGAAAAATGTCAAAAATCTTTTGAAACAAGTAAGAAGCTTTTACTCAAGCACAATGTTTTGATGCCTTATGATCCTAAATTGGATATTGTTGTAACCTGTGACAGTTCAAGTTATGGAGTGGGCTGCGTAATCGCACATCAATTACCGGACGGGACAGAGCGTCCAATCGCTTTCGCAAGCCGGACTTTGACAAAGTGTGAGACTAAGTATAGCCAAATTGAAAAAGAGGCTTTAGCACTCCTGTTTGCTGTTAAAAAATTCCATAATTTCTTATATGGTCGGAAATTTACTTTGGTAACTGACCATCGACCATTAATATTTCTCTTGGGTCCTACAAAAGCAGTCCCAACCTTAGCAGCTGCGCGCATACAGCGATGGGCTCTCACCCTATCTGCATATGACTACAACATTCGTTACAAAAAGGGAATTGAAATTTCCAATGCGGATGCCCTTTCACGCCTTCCGTGCACCAACACCGATGAAGATGAAGGAGAAATAAATTTTTTTTCTAATACTGATCAGTTGACGGTGACCCATAAAGAGATAGGGTTAGCCACTAAGTTTGACCCGATACTTTCAAAGGTAATGGAATACACCAATAATGGTTGGCCCAACCATGTAGATGACAACAGGATGAAACCTTACCTTGACAAGTCTTTACAATTGTCCACTGACAAAGACTGCCTTTTATGGGGAAGTAGGGTGGTAATTCCACCGACCCACAGAAAAGAAGTTCTGCTACTGCTTCACGCCGAGCACCCGGGCGAATCCAAAATGAAAGCACTTGCCCGTAGCTATGTATGGTGGCCAAAGATAGACCAGGAAATAGAGGAAATGGTTAAGGAATGCAAAGTCTGCCAGGTGACAAGAAAGTCGGCAACTCTGGCTCCCCTTCAACCTTGGTCGTGGCCAAAGCATAACTGGCAGAGAATTCACCTCGATTTTGCCCATTTTGAAGGCAAAGATTTTCTACTAGTAGTTGATAGCCACTCCAAATGGATCGAGGTATTCTATATGCCAACAACAACATCCAGTAAAACAATTGAGAAGCTGCGCCATTGTTTTGCGGCATTTGGTCTTCCCTGCACTATAGTTACTGATGGGGGTCCTCAGTTTACTTCTGAGGAATTTAAGAAGTTCTTGGAGTCAAACGGAATCCATCACACATTTTCACCCCCTTACCATCCACCATCAAATGGGTTAGCTGAAAGAGCAGTCCAAACAGTTAAGGATGCTTTTTTGAAGCAAATGATGCACGACGCTGCCCATAAGACGACCCGATCTCTATCACATCGCATAGATTCTTTCCTATTTTGTTATCGCAATACTCCGCATTCCACAACTGGAATCACACCAGCAGAGACCATGTTAAAGTTTAAGCCAAGAACACATTTGAGCCTTTTAAAACCACATCTGGCAAATGACATGAGTAACAAGCAAGAAAAGATGGTGGGTATTTCAAATAACCGCAGAGGTAAACCACGCACATTTAACGTACACGATCGTGTGTTGGTACGAACTGTAAGGAATGAAGATGTCAAATGGCATTCTGGCATCATAAGCAAAGTGGTAAGCCAAGTTACATATTTGGTGAAGGTTGATGGTAGAACAAGATTTGTTCATGTTGACCACCTTCGTACTGACACCACTAAGGAAGATGACGAAGATGACATCACACTTCGTTTTCCCCGTGAAAACTTCTTGCCAAGCCCGGATGTAAAGAAACCTAATGATTCTCCACAGAAACTGCAACAACAACATAGGTCACCAACCAAAACACCAGTGAGATCACCTGCAGGAATCTCGGAATCTACTGGAAATACTGAGGTGCTCCGTCGATCGCAGAGGGTTCGTCGGATTCCTCAAAAATTGGATTTGTAAAAGAAGCTTGAAGAACCTCCCACAGTGTAAATAGTTAGAAGACATTTTTTATTTTGTGGGGAGGAAATGTTATGAAGAAGTATTTTATTTTAATAATTATTTAACTGAGCAAAAGAATATTAATTTAGTTAGTCTCCAAGATCAAGAGAAAACATGATTGTAGGCAGTAGCTACACATAACCATATAAGGCAATAGCAAGGTCCAACTTGGATGTAGAGATAAGAACCTCAAACCCTTGGGGACAAGAAAGGAGCGTCAGTCTACAGTAGTACTCAGGTGCGTTCACTACAGGTTATAACGCTTCTACCTTTTTGTGATTCTGATATAATTTAGTTTGGCCATAAGCCCAGTTTTTATTATTAAACATATGTTTAACTTTTATATCAAGTTATAACAATAGTAACATTAGGTAACGGGCTAATAATAAAGTGTATAATTTGAACTGTAGAAAAAATCTGTTAAACAATCCTACTTACCAGTATCTCGTGAAGCAGCAGGTATTCTAGTGTTGGCAACATTCACCATCGCAGGCCTATTGGTAAGATTTCTTGGTCCGTTTACACTTCTGGTTCCCAAAAATCTGGCGGCAATTGTAGCCCTCCTCTGCTGTCTGAGATGTCTTCTAATCTTCTGACGAAGCTTGGCATCACTTTTGCAAATATCGAACCACTTCTTGCTTACACAGGCCGCATTTAAAAGGTCCTTCCCGGATAACATCCTGAAGCAAAAATAAAAAATAATTTAATTTAACTGTAAACAAACCGATCTTATGGCTCCACAGGTACAAGTTGCATGTATAAATAAATTGTGTATGTTTTTTTTCTGACACAAAAACATTTATATTAAATCCAAGTTTTGCTTATCTCATTATTGTAATAGCCATTTCCAATGGTAAACAACGAATCATATCAAATGATCTCGGATCGGAGTACTCAAAATCAGTCACAGCCATAAAACTCAAGAGAGAATAGTAGGAAGCCATCGTTATGATCCACTCTCAACAACAGTCGACACTAATTCATGTGGACTGTATCGTCGGCATACACTATTTCATATATGCCGACGATACAGTCCTCATTACGTCAAATTCCAATAAAGAGGAGCTTGAAATAAACTCGTATATTGCCTTAAATGTAGCAATAGACTACTGCAACATGAACGACCTTGTTCTGAATGAAAATAAGACCAAGCAGCTTGTGTTGGGAAGACTAAAGGAGGAGGTATCCGTTTTCCCCAATATCGAACGAGTCGAGGCCACGAAGTACTTGGGAATAGTAATTGACAACGACATGTCGTGGAGGGAGCATCTGGATACCCTGTGCATCAAACTTAGTAGTGCCCTGTTCGCCCTACGAAGGGTAAAAAATATAAGCACCACAGGAGCCGTCAAGATTACTTACAGCTCATTGTTTGAAAGCCACCTGAGGTACGGAATCGTTCTTTGGGGTGCCACATCACTAAACAATCTCCAACGTGTTCTGGTCATCCAGAAAAAAGCTGTGCGTATGATCGCAAACCTGGATTGGAGGGAAAGCTGCAGAGGAGCCTTCAAAGACCTGGAAATATTAACCGTTGTAAGCCTTTACATTCTGGAAGTGATCTGCCTTGCTGCATCAATGAATCTGACTCGCAATGTGGATTTGCATAAACACAACACGAGAAGAGCACTAGATTTCAACTTGCCAGTACATCAAACTTCAAGGTTCCAGAAGAAACCCTCATATGCCGGAGCAAAATTGTTCAACGCACTTCCAGAAGATCTGAAGAGGACTATCAACTACAGTCCTGAGAAATTGAAGAAGAACTTGTTGAAATGGTTGCTCCAACGCCCTTTCTACAGCATTGATGAATTTATAGACTGGAGAAATCTCTTCCCTTAGAAAAATTCTTGATTTTGTTTTTCTCATTCTTTGTATATATTATATGTAATGACACTATTCTCAATCTTGAAGATTGTATAATAAAGAATCTCTCTCTCTCTCTCTCTCTCTCTCTCTCTCTCTCTCTCTCTCTCTCTCTCTCTCTCTAAAATGAGCTAAGATAGCCTATGTACTTCCTCCAGGGTGTCGATGCGGTAAACCGGAAGTTCCGGTTGCCGGTCCGCTTAAATAAATTTGTTTTAAGCCAGTAAAACGTTATTTAAGGTATAATGAATGTTTTATAATATTTAAGATAGCAAATTTTAAATGTTTAACAAGTTTATTTATTAAAGTTACTATACTTCAAATCGTCCAATCAGAAAATAGGAAAGTACAACAAAATGGCGGCTCTAGTTCCTTATTGGCTACGTTAAAATGAACGAATATCTTCCATAAAATTATTTTGTGTGTGAAATTTTTTTATATTTCAGTTAAGTATTTGTTGTATTAAATAATAAAATCTGCTAATCAATCTGATAAACTTGTATTTGAGCGTTCATTCCCTGACTCAAGGCAAGGATTTGGTTGGTAGAAATAATAACAAGAAATTCTGTAAATAACGATATTTATTGTAAAACATGAATAATAATTAACATAGGATACATGGTAAAATTCACATCCTTAACATGCTTCGTGCATGATTGTTTTCTACGACATTTGGTCTGTTCCTTCTCCTTGAAGAGTTTCCTCTTGTGGTCACAACCTCCCGACGATATGGCATGTACCTTGTGGAAATCGGACCGTTGGTAGACACTAAAATAAACATAAACAATTGTTATTAATTATATAGTAACATTAGGTAACGGGCTAATAATAAAGTGTATAATTTGAACTGTAGAAAAAATCTGTTAAACAATCCTACTTACCAGTATCTCGTGAAGGAGCAGGTATTCTAGTGTTGGCAACATTCACCATCGCAGGCCTATTGGTAAGATTTCTTTGTCCGTTTACACTTCTGGTTCCCAAAAATCTGGCGGCAATTGTAGCCCTCCTCTGCTGTCTGAGATGTCTTCTAATCTTCTGACGAAGCTTGGCATCACTTTTGCAAATATCGAACCACTTCTTGCTTACACAGGCCGCATTTAAAAGGTCCTTCCCGGATAACATCCTGAAGCAAAAATAAAAAAAAATTTAATTTAACTGTAAACAAACCGATCTTATGGCTCCACAGGTACAAGTTGCATGTATAAATAAATTGTGTATGTTTTTTTTCTGACACAAAAACATTTATATTAAATCCAAGTTTTGCTTACCTCATTATTGTAATAGCCATTTCCAATGGTAAACAACGAATCATATCAAATGATCTCGGATCGGAGTACTCAAAATCAGTCACAGCCATAAAACTCAAGAGAGAATAGTAGGAAGCCATCGTTATGATCCACTCTCAACAACAGTCGACACTAAAATGAGCTAAGATAGCCTATGTACTTCCTCCAGGGTGTCGATGCGGTAAACCGGAAGTTCTGGTTGCCGGTCCGCTTAAATTAATTTGTTTTAAGCCAGTAAAACGTTATTTAAGGTATAATGAATGTTTTATAATATTTAAGATAGCAAATTTTAAATGTTTAACAAGTTTATTTATTAAAGTTACTATACTTCAAATCGTCCAATCAGAAAATAGGAAAGTACAACAAAATGGCGGCTCTAGTTCCTTATTGGCTACGTTAAAATGAACGAATATCTTCCATAAAATTATTTTGTGTGTGAAATTTTTTTATATTTCAGTTAAGTATTTGTTGTATTAAATAATAAAATCTGCTAATCAATCTGATAAACTTGTATTTGAGCGTTCATTCCCTGACTCAAGGCAAGGATTTGGTTGGTAGAAATAATAACAAGAAATTCTGTAAATAACGATATTTATTGTAAAACATGAATAATAATTAACATAGGATACATGGTAAAATTCACATCCTTAACATGCTTCGTGCATGATTGTTTTCTACGACATTTGGTCTGTTCCTTCTCCTTGAAGAGTTTCCTCTTGTGGTCACAACCTCCCGACGATATGGCATGTACCTTGTGGAAATCGGACCGTTGGTAGACACTAAAATAAACATAAACAATTGTTATTAATTATATAGTAACATTAGGTAACGGGCTAATAATAAAGTGTATAATTTGAACTGTAGAAAAAATCTGTTAAACAATCCTACTTACCAGTATCTCGTGAAGGAGCAGGTATTCTAGTGTTGGCAACATTCACCATCGCAGGCCTATTGGTAAGATTTCTTGGTCCGTTTACACTTCTGGTTCCCAAAAATCTGGCGGCAATTGTAGCCCTCCTCTGCTGTCTGAGATGTCTTCTAATCTTCTGACGAAGCTTGGCATCACTTTTGCAAATATCGAACCACTTCTTGCTTACACAGGCCGCATTTAAAAGGTCCTTCCCGGATAACATCCTGAAGCAAAAATAAAAAAAAATTTAATTTAACTGTAAACAAACCGATCTTATGGCTCCACAGGTACAAGTTGCATGTATAAATAAATTGTGTATGTTTTTTTTCTGACACAAAAACATTTATATTAAATCCAAGTTTTGCTTACCTCATTATTGTAATAGCCATTTCCAATGGTAAACAACGAATCATATCAAATGATCTCGGATCGGAGTACTCAAAATCAGTCACAGCCATAAAACTCAAGAGAGAATAGTAGGAAGCCATCGTTATGATCCACTCTCAACAACAGTCGACACTAAAATGAGCTAAGATAGCCTATGTACTTCCTCCAGGGTGTCGATGCGGTAAACCGGAAGTTCCGGTTGCCGGTCCGCTTAAATAAATTTGTTTTAAGCCAGTAAAACGTTATTTAAGGTATAATGAATGTTTTATAATATTTAAGATAGCAAATTTTAAATGTTTAACAAGTTTATTTATTAAAGTTACTATACTTCAAATCGTCCAATCAGAAAATAGGAAAGTACAACAAAATGGCGGCTCTAGTTCCTTATTGGCTACGTTAAAATGAACGAATATCTTCCATAAAATTATTTTGTGTGTGAAATTTTTTTATATTTCAGTTAAGTATTTGTTGTATTAAATAATAAAATCTGCTAATCAATCTGATAAACTTGTATTTGAGCGTTCATTCCCTGACTCAAGGCAAGGATTTGGTTGGTAGAAATAATAACAAGAAATTCTGTAAATAACGATATTTATTGTAAAACATGAATAATAATTAGCATAGGATACATGGTAAAATTCACATCCTTAAAATGCTTCGTGCATGATTGTTTTCTACGACATTTGGTCTGTTCCTTCTCCTTGAAGAGTTTCCTCTTGTGGTCACAACCTCCCGACGATATGGCATGTACCTTGTGGAAATCGGACCGTTGGTAGACACTAAAATAAACATAAACAATTGTTATTAATTATATAGTAACATTAGGTAACGGGCTAATAATAAAGTGTATAATTTGAACTGTAGAAAAAATCTGTTAAACAATCCTACTTACCAGTATCTCGTGAAGGAGCAGGTATTCTAGTGTTGGCAACATTCGCCATCGCAGGCCTATTGGTAAGATTTCTTGGTCCGTTTACACTTCTGGTTCCCAAAAATCTGGCGGCAATTGTAGCCCTCCTCTGCTGTCTGAGATGTCTTCTAATCTTCTGACGAAGCTTGGCATCACTTTTGCAAATATCGAACCACTTCTTGCTTACACAGGCCGCATTTAAAAGGTCCTTCCCGGATAACATCCTGAAGCAAAAATAAAAAATAATTTAATTTAACTGTAAACAAACCGATCTTATGGCTCCACAGGTACAAGTTGCATGTATAAATAAATTGTGTATGTTTTTTTCTGACACAAAAACATTTATATTAAATCCAAGTTTTGCTTACCTCATTATTGTAATAGCCATTTCCAATGGTAAACAACGAATCATATCAAATGATCTCGGATCGGAGTACTCAAAATCAGTCACAGCCATAAAACTCAAGAGAGAATAGTAGGAAGCCATCGTTATGATCCACTCTCAACAACAGTCGACACTAAAATGAGCTAAGATAGCCTATGTACTTCCTCCAGGGTGTCGATGCGGTAAACCGGAAGTTCTGGTTGCCGGTCCGCTTAAATTAATTTGTTTTAAGCCAGTAAAACGTTATTTAAGGTATAATGAATGTTTTATAATATTTAAGATAGCAAATTTTAAATGTTTAACAAGTTTATTTATTAAAGTTACTATACTTCAAATCGTCCAATCAGAAAATAGGAAAGTACAACAAAATGGCGGCTCTAGTTCCTTATTGGCTACGTTAAAATGAACGAATATCTTCCATAAAATTATTTTGTGTGTGAAATTTTTTTATATTTCAGTTAAGTATTTGTTGTATTAAATAATAAAATCTGCTAATCAATCTGATAAACTTGTATTTGAGCGTTCATTCCCTGACTCAAGGCAAGGATTTGGTTGGTAGAAATAATAACAAGAAATTCTGTAAATAACGATATTTATTGTAAAACATGAATAATAATTAACATAGGATACATGGTAAAATTCACATCCTTAACATGCTTCGTGCATGATTGTTTTCTACGACATTTGGTCTGTTCCTTCTCCTTGAAGAGTTTCCTCTTGTGGTCACAACCTCCCGACGATATGGCATGTACCTTGTGGAAATCGGACCGTTGGTAGACACTAAAATAAACATAAACAATTGTTATTAATTATATAGTAACATTAGGTAACGGGCTAATAATAAAGTGTATAATTTGAACTGTAGAAAAAATCTGTTAAACAATCCTACTTACCAGTATCTCGTGAAGGAGCAGGTATTCTAGTGTTGGCAACATTCACCATCGCAGGCCTATTGGTAAGATTTCTTGGTCCGTTTACACTTCTGGTTCCCAAAAATCTGGCGGCAATTGTAGCCCTCCTCTGCTGTCTGAGATGTCTTCTAATCTTCTGACGAAGCTTGGCATCACTTTTGCAAATATCGAACCACTTCTTGCTTACACAGGCCGCATTTAAAAGGTCCTTCCCGGATAACATCCTGAAGCAAAAATAAAAAATAATTTAATTTAACTGTAAACAAACCGATCTTATGGCTCCACAGGTACAAGTTGCATGTATAAATAAATTGTGTATGTTTTTTTTCTGACACAAAAACATTTATATTAAATCCAAGTTTTGCTTACCTCATTATTGTAATAGCCATTTCCAATGGTAAACAACGAATCATATCAAATGATCTCGGATCGGAGTACTCAAAATCAGTCACAGCCATAAAACTCAAGAGAGAATAGTAGGAAGCCATCGTTATGATCCACTCTCAACAACAGTCGACACTAAAATGAGCTAAGATAGCCTATGTACTTCCTCCAGGGTGTCGATGCGGTAAACCGGAAGTTCCGGTTGCCGGTCCGCTTAAATAAATTTGTTTTAAGCCAGTAAAACGTTATTTAAGGTATAATGAATGTTTTATAATATTTAAGATAGCAAATTTTAAATGTTTAACAAGTTTATTTATTAAAGTTACTATACTTCAAATCGTCCAATCAGAAAATAGCAAAGTACAACAAAATGGCGGCTCTAGTTCCTTATTGGCTACGTTAAAATGAACGAATATCTTCCATAAAATTATTTTGTGTGTGAAATTTTTTTATATTTCAGTTAAGTATTTGTTGTATTAAATAATAAAATCTGCTAATCAATCTGATAAACTTGTATTTGAGCGTTCATTCCCTGACTCAAGGCAAGGATTTGGTTGGTAGAAATAATAACAAGCAATTCTGTAAATAACGATATTTATTGTAAAACATGAATAATAATTAACATAGGATACATGGTAAAATTCACATCCTTAACATGCTTCGTGCATGATTGTTTTCTACGACATTTGGTCTGTTCCTTCTCCTTGAAGAGTTTCCTCTTGTGGTCACAACCTCCCGACGATATGGCATGTACCTTGTGGAAATCGGACCGTTGGTAGACACTAAAATAAACATAAACAATTGTTATTAATTATATAGTAACATTAGGTAACGGGCTAATAATAAAGTGTATAATTTGAACTGTAGAAAAAATCTGTTAAACAATCCTACTTACCAGTATCTCGTGAAGGAGCAGGTATTCTAGTGTTGGCAACATTCACCATCGCAGGCCTATTGGTAAGATTTCTTGGTCCGTTTACACTTCTGGTTCCCAAAAATCTGGCGGCAATTGTAGCCCTCCTCTGCTGTCTGAGATGTCTTCTAATCTTCTGACGAAGCTTGGCATCACTTTTGCAAATATCGAACCACTTCTTGCTTACACAGGCCGCATTTAAAAGGTCCTTCCCGGATAACATCCTGAAGCAAAAATAAAAAATAATTTAATTTAACTGTAAACAAACCGATCTTATGGCTCCACAGGTACAAGTTGCATGTATAAATAAATTGTGTATGTTTTTTTTCTGACACAAAAACATTTATATTAAATCCAAGTTTTGCTTACCTCATTATTGTAATAGCCATTTCCAATGGTAAACAACGAATCATATCAAATGATCTCGGATCGGAGTACTCAAAATCAGTCACAGCCATAAAACTCAAGAGAGAATAGTAGGAAGCCATCGTTATGATCCACTCTCAACAACAGTCGACACTAAAATGAGCTAAGATAGCCTATGTACTTCCTCCAGGGTGTCGATGCGGTAAACCGGAAGTTCCGGTTGCCGGTCCGCTTAAATTAATTTGTTTTAAGCCAGTAAAACGTTATTTAAGGTATAATGAATGTTTTATAATATTTAAGATAGCAAATTTTAAATGTTTAACAAGTTTATTTATTAAAGTTACTATACTTCAAATCGTCCAATCAGAAAATAGGAAAGTACAACAAAATGGCGGCTCTAGTTCCTTATTGGCTACGTTAAAATGAACGAATATCTTCCATAAAATTATTTTGTGTGTGAAATTTTTTTATATTTCAGTTAAGTATTTGTTGTATTAAATAATAAAATCTGCTAATCAATCTGATAAACTTGTATTTGAGCGTTCATTCCCTGACTCAAGGCAAGGATTTGGTTGGTAGAAATAATAACAAGAAATTCTGTAAATAACGATATTTATTGTAAAACATGAATAATAATTAACATAGGATACATGGTAAAATTCACATCCTTAACATGCTTCGTGCATGATTGTTTTCTACGACATTTGGTCTGTTCCTTCTCCTTGAAGAGTTTCCTCTTGTGGTCACAACCTCCCGACGATATGGCATGTACCTTGTGGAAATCGGACCGTTGGTAGACACTAAAATAAACATAAACAATTGTTATTAATTATATAGTAACATTAGGTAACGGGCTAATAATAAAGTGTATAATTTGAACTGTAGAAAAAATCTGTTAAACAATCCTACTTACCAGTATCTCGTGAAGGAGCAGGTATTCTAGTGTTGGCAACATTCACCATCGCAGGCCTATTGGTAAGATTTCTTGGTCCGTTTACACTTCTGGTTCCCAAAAATCTGGCGGCAATTGTAGCCCTCCTCTGCTGTCTGAGATGTCTTCTAATCTTCTGACGAAGCTTGGCATCACTTTTGCAAATATCGAACCACTTCTTGCTTACACAGGCCGCATTTAAAAGGTCCTTCCCGGATAACATCCTGAAGCAAAAATAAAAAAAAATTTAATTTAACTGTAAACAAACCGATCTTATGGCTCCACAGGTACAAGTTGCATGTATAAATAAATTGTGTATGTTTTTTTTCTGACACAAAAACATTTATATTAAATCCAAGTTTTGCTTACCTCATTATTGTAATAGCCATTTCCAATGGTAAACAACGAATCATATCAAATGATCTCGGATCGGAGTACTCAAAATCAGTCACAGCCATAAAACTCAAGAGAGAATAGTAGGAAGCCATCGTTATGATCCACTCTCAACAACAGTCGACACTAAAATGAGCTAAGATAGCCTATGTACTTCCTCCAGGGTGTCGATGCGGTAAACCGGAAGTTCCGGTTGCCGGTCCGCTTAAATAAATTTGTTTTAAGCCAGTAAAACGTTATTTAAGGTATAATGAATGTTTTATAATATTTAAGATAGCAAATTTTAAATGTTTAACAAGTTTATTTATTAAAGTTACTATACTTCAAATCGTCCAATCAGAAAATAGCAAAGTACAACAAAATGGCGGCTCTAGTTCCTTATTGGCTACGTTAAAATGAACGAATATCTTCCATAAAATTATTTTGTGTGTGAAATTTTTTTATATTTCAGTTAAGTATTTGTTGTATTAAATAATAAAATCTGCTAATCAATCTGATAAACTTGTATTTGAGCGTTCATTCCCTGACTCAAGGCAAGGATTTGGTTGGTAGAAATAATAACAAGAAATTATGTAAATAACGATATTTATTGTAAAACATGAATAATAATTAACATAGGATACATGGTAAAATTCACATCCTTAAAATGCTTCGTGCATGATTGTTTTCTACGACATTTGGTCTGTTCCTTCTCCTTGAAGAGTTTCCTCTTGTGGTCACAACCTTCCGACGATATGGCATGTACCTTGTGGAAATCGGACCGTTGGTAGACACTAAAATAAACATAAACAATTGTTATTAATTATATAGTAACATTAGGTAACGGGCTAATAATAAAGTGTATAATTTGAACTGTAGAAAAAATCTGTTAAACAATCCTACTTACCAGTATCTCGTGAAGGAGCAGGTATTCTAGTGTTGGCAACATTCGCCATCGCAGGCCTATTGGTAAGATTTCTTGGTCCGTTTACACTTCTGGTTCCCAAAAATCTGGCGGCAATTGTAGCCCTCCTCTGCTGTCTGAGATGTCTTCTAATCTTCTGACGAAGCTTGGCATCACTTTTGCAAATATCGAACCACTTCTTGCTTACACAGGCCGCATTTAAAAGGTCCTTCCCGGATAACATCCTGAAGCAAAAATAAAAAAAATTTAATTTAACTGTAAACAAACCGATCTTATGGCTCCACAGGTACAAGTTGCATGTATAAATAAATTGTGTATGTTTTTTTCTGACACAAAAACATTTATATTAAATCCAAGTTTTGCTTACCTCATTATTGTAATAGCCATTTCCAATGGTAAACAACGAATCATATCAAATGATCTCGGATCGGAGTACTCAAAATCAGTCACAGCCATAAAACTCAAGAGAGAATAGTAGGAAGCCATCGTTATGATCCACTCTCAACAACAGTCGACACTAAAATGAGCTAAGATAGCCTATGTACTTCCTCCAGGGTGTCGATGCGGTAAACCGGAAGTTCCGGTTGCCGGTCCGCTTAAATAAATTTGTTTTAAGCCAGTAAAACGTTATTTAAGGTATAATGAATGTTTTATAATATTTAAGATAGCAAATTTTAAATGTTTAACAAGTTTATTTATTAAAGTTACTATACTTCAAATCGTCCAATCAGAAAATAGGAAAGTACAACAAAATGGCGGCTCTAGTTCCTTATTGGCTACGTTAAAATGAACGAATATCTTCTATAAAATTATTTTGTGTGTGAAATTTTTTTATATTTCAGTTAAGTATTTGTTGTATTAAATAATAAAATCTGCTAATCAATCTGATAAACTTGTATTTGAGCGTTCATTCCCTGACTCAAGGCAAGGATTTGGTTGGTAGAAATAATAACAAGAAATTCTGTAAATAACGATATTTATTGTAAAACATGAATAATAATTAACATAGGATACATGGTAAAATTCACATCCTTAAAATGCTTCGTGCATGATTGTTTTCTACGACATTTGGTCTGTTCCTTCTCCTTGAAGAGTTTCCTCTTGTGGTCACAACCTCCCGACGATATGGCATGTACCTTGTGGAAATCGGACCGTTGGTAGACACTAAAATAAACATAAACAATTGTTATTAATTATATAGTAACATTAGGTAACGGGCTAATAATAAAGTGTATAATTTGAACTGTAGAAAAAATCTGTTAAACAATCCTACTTACCAGTATCTCGTGAAGGAGCAGGTATTCTAGTGTTGGCAACATTCACCATCGCAGGCCTATTGGTAAGATTTCTTTGTCCGTTTACACTTCTGGTTCCCAAAAATCTGGCGGCAATTGTAGCCCTCCTCTGCTGTCTGAGATGTCTTCTAATCTTCTGACGAAGCTTGGCATCACTTTTGCAAATATCGAACCACTTCTTGCTTACACAGGCCGCATTTAAAAGGTCCTTCCCGGATAACATCCTGAAGCAAAAATAAAAAATAATTTAATTTAACTGTAAACAAACCGATCTTATGGCTCCACAGGTACAAGTTGCATGTATAAATAAATTGTGTATGTTTTTTTTCTGACACAAAAACATTTATATTAAATCCAAGTTTTGCTTACCTCATTATTGTAATAGCCATTTCTAATGGTAAACAACGAATCATATCAAATGATCTCGGATCGGAGTACTCAAAATCAGTCACAGCCATAAAACTCAAGAGAGAATAGTAGGAAGCCATCGTTATGATCCACTCTCAACAACAGTCGACACTAATTCATGTGGACTGTATCGTCGGCATACACTATTTCATGTATGCCGACGATACCGTCCTCATTACGTCAAATTCCAATAAAGAGGAGCTTGAAATAAACTCGTATATTGCCTTAAATGTAGCAATAGACTACTGCAACATGAACGACCTTGTTCTGAATGAAAATAAGACCAAGCAGCTTGTGTTGGGAAGACTAAAGAAGGAGGTATCCGTTTTCCCCAATATCGAACGAGTCGAGGCCACGAAGTACTTGGGAATAGTAATTGACAACGACCTGTCGTGGAGGGAGCATCTGGATACCCTGTGCATCAAACTTAGTAGTGCCCTGTTCGCCCTACGAAGGGTAAAAAATATAAGCACCACAGGAGCCGTCAAGATTACTTACAGCTCATTGTTTGAAAGCCACCTGAGGTACGGAATCGTTCTTTGGGGTGCCACATCACTAAACAATCTCCAACGTGTTCTGGTCATCCAGAAAAAAGCTGTGCGTATGATCGCAAACCTGGATTGGAGGGAAAGCTGCAGAGGAGCCTTCAAAGACCTGGAAATATTAACCGTTGTAAGCCTTTACATTCTGAAAGTGATCTGCCTTGCTGCATCAATGAATCTGACTCGCAATGTGGATTTGCATAAACACAACACGAGAAGAGCACTAGATTTCAACTTGCCAGTACATCAAACTTCAAGGTTCCAGAAGAAACCCTCATATGCCGGAGCAAAATTGTTCAACGCACTTCCAGAAGATCTGAAGAGGACTATCAACTACAGTCCTGAGAAATTGAAGAAGAACTTGTTGAAATGGTTGCTCCCCCGCCCTTTCTACAGCATTGATGAATTTATAGACTGGAGAAATCTCTTCCCTTAGAAAAATTCTTTTGTTTTTCTCATTCTTTGTATATATTATATGTAATGACACTATTCTCAATCTTGAAGATTGTATAATAAAGAATCTCTCTCTCTCTCTCTAAAATGAGCTAAGATAGCCTATGTACTTCCTCCAGGGTGTCGATGCGGTAAACCGGAAGTTCCGGTTGCCGGTCCGCTTAAATAAATTTGTTTTAAGCCAGTAAAACGTTATTTAAGGTATAATGAATGTTTTATAATATTTAAGATAGCAAATTTTAAATGTTTAACAAGTTTATTTATTAAAGTTACTATACTTCAAATCGTCCAATCAGAAAATAGGAAAGTACAACAAAATGGCGGCTCTAGTTCCTTATTGGCTACGTTAAAATGAACGAATATCTTCCATAAAATTATTTTGTGTGTGAAAATTTTTTATATTTCAGTTAAGTATTTGTTGTATTAAATAATAAAATCTGCTAATCAATCTGATAAACTTGTATTTGAGCGTTTATTCCCTGACTCAAGGCAAGGATTTGGTTGGTAGAAATAATAACAAGAAATTCTGTAAATAACGATATTTATTGTAAAACATGAATAATAACTAACATAGGATACATGGTAAAATTCACATCCTTAACATGCTTCGTGCATGATTGTTTTCTACGACATTTGGTCTGTTCCTTCTCCTTGAAGAGTTTCCTCTTGTGGTCACAACCTCCCGACGATATGGCATGTACCTTGTGGAAATCGGACCGTTGGTAGACACTAAAATAAACATAAACAATTGTTATTAATTATATAGTTACATTAGGTAACGGGCTAATAATAAAGTGTATAATTTGAACTGTAGAAAAAATCTGTTAAACAATCCTACTTACCAGTATCTCGTGAAGGAGCAGGTATTCTAGTGTTGGCAACATTCACCATCGCAGGCCTATTGGTAAGATTTCTTGGTCCGTTTACACTTCTGGTTCCCAAAAATCTGGCGGCAATTGTAGCCCTCCTCTGCTGTCTGAGATGTCTTCTAATCTTCTGACGAAGCTTGGCATCACTTTTGCAAATATCGAACCACCTCTTGCTTACACAGGCCGCATTTAAAAGGTCCTTCCCGGATAACATCCTGAAGCAAAAATAAAAAATAATTTAATTTAACTGTAAACAAACCGATCTTATGGCTCCACAGGTACAAGTTGCATGTATAAATAAATTGTGTATGTTTTTTTCTGACACAAAAACATTTATATTAAATCCAAGTTTTGCTTACCTCATTATTGTAATAGCCATTTCCAATGGTAAACAACGAATCATATCAAATGATCTCGGATCGGAGTACTCAAAATCAGTCACAGCCATAAAACTCAAGAGAGAATAGTAGGAAGCCATCGTTATGATCCACTCTCAACAACAGTCGACACTAATTCATGTGGACTGTACCGTCGGCATACACTATTTCATGTATGCCGACGATACAGTCCTCATTACGTCAAATTCCAATAAAGAGGAGCTTGAAATAAACTCGTATATTGCCTTAAATGTAGCAATAGACTACTGCAACATGAACGACCTTGTTCTGAATGAAAATAAGACCAAGCAGCTTGTGTTGGGAAGACTAAAGGAGGAGGTATCCTTTTTCCCCAATATCGAACGAGTCGAGGCCACGAAGTACTTGGGAATAGTAATTGACAACGACCTGTCGTGGAGGGAGCATCTGGATACCCTGTGCATCAAACTTAGTAGTGCCCTGTTCGCCCTACGAAGGGTAAAAAATATAAGCACCACAGGAGCCGTCAAGATTACTTACAGCTCATTGTTTGAAAGCCACCTGAGGTACGGAATCGTTCTTTGGGGTGCCACATCACTAAACAATCTCCAACGTGTTCTGGTCATCCAGAAAAAAGCTGTGCGTATGATCGCAAACCTGGATTGGAGGGAAAGCTGCAGAGGAGCCTTCAAAGACCTGGAAATATTAACCGTTGTAAGCCTTTACATTCTGGAAGTGATCTGCCTTGCTGCATCAATGAATCTGACTCGCAATGTGGATTTGCATAAACACAACACGAGAAGAGCACTAGATTTCAACTTGCCAGTACATCAAACTTCAAGGTTCCAGAAGAAACCCTCATATGCCGGAGCAAAATTGTTCAACGCACTTCCAGAAGATCTGAAGAGGACTATCAACTACAGTCCTGAGAAATTGAAGAAGAACTTGTTGAAATGGTTGCTCCCCCGCCCTTTCTACAGCATTGATGAATTTATAGACTGGAGAAATCTCTTCCCTTAGAAAAATTCTTTTGTTTTTCTCATTCTTTGTATATTATATGTAATGACACTATTCTCAATCTTGAAGATTGTATAATAAAGAATCTCTCTCTCTCTCTCTCTAAAATGAGCTAAGATAGCCTATGTACTTCCTCCAGGGTGTCGATGCGGTAAACCGGAAGTTCCGGTTGCCGGTCCGCTTAAATAAATTTGTTTTAAGCCAGTAAAACGTTATTTAAGGTATAATGAATGTTTTATAATATTTAAGATAGCAAATTTTAAATGTTTAACAAGTTTATTTATTAAAGTTACTATACTTCAAATCGTCCAATCAGAAAATAGGAAAGTACAACAAAATGGCGGCTCTAGTTCCTTATTGGCTACGTTAAAATGAACGAATATCTTCTATAAAATTATTTTGTGTGTGAAATTTTTTTTATATTTCAGTTAAGTATTTGTTGTATTAAATAATAAAATCTGCTAATCAATCTGATAAACTTGTATTTGAGCGTTCATTTCCTGACTCAAGGCAAGGATTTGGTTGGTAGAAATAATAACAAGAAATTCTGTAAATAACGATATTTATTGTAAAACATGAATAATAATTAACATAGGATACATGGTAAAATTCACATCCTTAACATGCTTCGTGCATGATTGTTTTCTACGACATTTGGTCTGTTCCTCCTCCTTGAAGAGTTTCCTCTTGTGGTCACAACCTCCCGACGATATGGCATGTACCTTGTGGAAATCGGACCGTTGGTAGACACTAAAATAAACATAAACAATTGTCATTAATTATATAGTAACATTAGGTAACGGGCTAATAATAAAGTGTATAATTTGAACTGTAGAAAAAATCTGTTAAACAATCGTACTTACCAGTATCTCGTGAAGCAGCAGGTATTCTAGTGTTGGCAACATTCACCATCGCAGGCCTATTGGTAAGATTTCTTGGTCCGTTTACACTTCTGGTTCCCAAAAATCTGGCGGCAATTGTAGCCCTCCTCTGCTGTCTGAGATGTCTTCTAATCTTCTGACGAAGCTTGGCATCACTTTTGCAAATATCGAACCACTTCTTGCTTACACAGGCCGCATTTAAAAGGTCCTTCCCGGATAACATCCTGAAGCAAAAATAAAAAATAATTTAATTTAACTGTAAACAAACCGATCTTATGGCTCCACAGGTACAAGTTGCATGTATAAATAAATTGTGTATGTTTTTTTTCTGACACAAAAACATTTATATTAAATCCAAGTTTTGCTTACCTCATTATTGTAATAGCCATTTCCAATGGTAAACAACGAATCATATCAAATGATCTCGGATCGGAGTACTCAAAATCAGTCACAGCCATAAAACTCAAGAGAGAATAGTAGGAAGCCATCGTTATGATCCACTCTCAACAACAGTCGACACTAAAATGAGCTAAGATAGCCTATGTACTTCCTCCAGGGTGTCGATGCGGTAAACCGGAAGTTCCGGTTGCCGGTCCGCTTAAATAAATTTGTTTTAAGCCAGTAAAACGTTATTTAAGGTATAATGAATGTTTTATAATATTTAAGATAGCAAATTTTAAATGTTTAACAAGTTTATTTATTAAAGTTACTATACTTCAAATCGTCCAATCAGAAAATAGGAAAGTACAACAAAATGGCGGCTCTAGTTCCTTATTGGCTACGTTAAAATGAACGAATATCTTCCATAAAATTATTTTGTGTGTGAATTTTTTTTATATTTCAGTTAAGTATTTGTTGTATTAAATAATAAAATCTGCTAATCAATCTGATAAACTTGTATTTGAGCGTTCATTCCCTGACTCAAGGCAAGGATTTGGTTTTTATTTATTTATTTCCCAACGGATTTACACCATTTTACAATAAATACTATGTGATAAAGAGCATTTTAGTTCTACAAGATGATAACAATAACTTAATAACGATGGAAACAGATAAGTAACAACAAATAAATTATTATTAATCTAAATACTTATAACAATAACAATAATGACCAGATTATAATTAAGAAGACACAATAAATATCACGAGTAATAAGTTAACAAATAAATAACAAAAACATAAATAACAATTAGAAGACTTGAATTTGCACTGGTTAAGGCACATACACAGGCACTAACATATGTGTGACCCTTTAAAGGCATCACCAAGAAAAACACAAGCACCTGCACTGGTGTGACCCTTCAAAGGTGTCACCAAGAAAAGCACAGGTGTGACCCTTTAAAGGCGCCACCAAACAAACTTCACAAACAATGTGATGCTAGAGACGCATGGCAGCCAATTTTCTCCTAAAGGACGATCCTGTTTCATTAAAGAAATCCAGCTGCGTTGGAGCTTCGCTTCCACTTCTTAAGAGCCGTGAAATACCGCTGTGGTAGGCGTAGTTGGTGGGAAGGTGACGTCTTCTAAGTATTGATTTGGACCTCGTTCCTTTTGGTATGTGGAAATCAATGCTGCTAAGTAAAGAAGGGCAGTCCAGATGGCCGTTTAACAACTTGAAGAGTGTTACAAGGTCGACATGATGCCGTCTCAGTTTTAAAGAAGAAAGGCCAAAGCAAGCTTCAATTTCACCAACTGGAGTTTCACGGTAGCCGTAACCAAGTCTGCAACCAAGCATTCTGACGAACCTGCGTTGAATACACTCCAACTGGACTATATGGTTAAGTTGGTGAGGAGACCAAATTACTGACCCATACTCCAGTACAGGGCGGATAAGAGTCTTGTAAAGGATAACTAGAGTTGCGGGGGAACTGAAATCTTTAGTTGTTCTAAAGATAAAGCCGAGTAGAGAACTGGCTCTTGCTGTAACATGTAGAATATGTTCAATAGGATTAAGTGTAGGAGTTAGTGTAATGCCCAGATCCTTAACTCTTAAGACCCTCTTCAAAACAGAATCGTGCATGACATAAGCATAGTTGGTGATGTTCTGCCCGCGTTTAAAAGACATGACCACACCCTTTGAAACATTGAGCTCCATAGCATTAGCTTTGCACCAATGTTCAACATTGCTGAGGGAAGTTTGCAGATTTTCGTTATCTTCGACACTAGATATCTTGTCAAAAATCTTCATATCGTCCGCAAACATCAAGAAATGGGATTTAATCACACCACCAATAATATTCATGAAGATATTAAACAGTAGCGGACCGAGATGAGATCCTTGAGGAACTCCAGATAGGACTTTGAAAGGCTGAGAAACGTAACCATCACATTTGACTACTAGATCCCTGTCAATTAAATAACTCTCTAGCCATTTGAGCAGAGTACCCGTTACTCCATATCCATTCAACTTGGCCAACAGAAGACGATGGTTCACTTTGTCAAAAACCTTAGAAAGATCTAAGTAGGCACAATCTACTTGGCTAGAATCAAGAAAGCTTGACATGACGAAGTCCTGGAATTCAAGCAAGTTGGATGTCGTTGAGCGAGAACGAAGGAAGCCATGTTGTTCAGCAGATATGCATTTGCGTAAGTTAAAATAGAGGAAATCTAAGACCAGATTCTCATAGACTTTGGCTATGGCAGACTGAATGACGATTGGTCTATAGTTTTTAACGTCGCAACGATCTCCACTCTTGAATATTGGCACAACAAAACCTCTCTTGAGGACTGCAGGAAATACACCGCTTGCCAAGAGAGAAGAGAAGAGTACAGCAAGGTGAACCGCTAAAACAGGAGCACAGTACTTCAGGATAAGTGGCGGAATACCATCCGGGCCAGCTCCCTTGTTTGGGTCGAGGGCTTCGAGTTTTTTTGGACATCCAATGGAGTGATGACAAAGTGTGGGATCGTGAAATTCCAGCCAAAGTCAAATGTGGGGATAGCAATATCAGCATCACTGAAGACCGAAGAAAAAAAATTTGAAAAAAGATCGCTTTTCTCTTCAGCACTCCTAGCCACTTTAGAATCAAAATATAATTCTGTGGGCATCGAGTTATTGCTCTTTCGACTATCTACATGGGACCAGAAAGACTTGATGTTAGTTGGAATATCATTCTCAATTTTATTTATGTATTGAGCGTAACATTGTTTAGCCAAGTTTTTGCACTGTCTACGCAAATCTTTGAACTTATTATAGTCAGCCTCTTTATTTGAGATTTTATACAGTTTGTGAGCGACTTTCTTCCGTATAATGAGGTGCTTGAGTTCTCCAGAAAACCACTTGGGAAAGGTAGAACTTGAAACTCTTTTCATGGGCGTATTTACTTTAACAGTTGTAGACAATCGTTCGGAGAAATCATTGAAAATCAATTCCACATTTTTTGATGAGTCTAAAGCCGGAAAGTTGAGGTCTTGAATTTCCCGGAAAATAGCATTGAGGTCACTTTTGCGGTAGTCCAGTACATATTTAATAAGTTTAGGAGGAGTGGTGTTTTGTAAGCAAAGAGAGAAAGATAACGCTGGATGATGTCTGTCTTCAAGGACCAGTAGGTCTTCCGCTTCAGACACAGGGCTTGTTGGTACATTTGTGAAAATAAGGTCTAAAATAGTACCTCTAAAGTTAGGTGTGTTATTCATTTGCTTAAGATTATGAATATTGGCCAAGTTTATAATGTGACGTGAAGATTCAGATTCTTGAAGTAGATCACAAGTAGACCAGTCAGTGTTAGGTAGGTTGAAGTCGCCCATTAAAAGGACATTCTCAGGGCAGCCAGAAGAGGTAATGATTTCATCAACCACGTCACATAAATCACTGTATTTAGAGGCTGTTTGATTTGGGGGAATATATATACAACCGATAAGAACGGAATGTGAAGGAAGAGAACAGCAGACAAATACACATTCAATAGAACAAGCAGTCACAGGTACTAGACGACTGTTAATACAATCACTTACAGCAATGAGGACGCCTCCACCACTTGATTTATTACTAGTTGATTCCGTTCGATCACACCTGTATATATTGAATCCATTCATCCCCAATTCCATATCGCTAATATCCTGCAATAGATTAGTTTCTACCAGTGATATAATATTGTAAGAATAAATCGCAGTATTTGTAGATAGTTCTGTGAACTTGCTTCTTAGACCATTAACATTCTGATAGTAACAGTGGATATGTGATTGTAAACCGTTGGGAGTTAGCCGTTTTTTGGAGTCTTGACTATCTGGGATACATTATTAATGAATTTAATTGTGAGGTCCTTTTCCCCGAGTGAGGTACGTTCATTCAGTTCCGTGTTCAAATCCTGGAGATGCTTAATTTCTCGGGGAGTCCGGTCTCTTGATAGTTTTACTGGGGTGAAAACAGGATCAAGTCCTGCTGCTGAATCAGATGAGAAAGCTTTGATTATACCTGAGACATCTGATGTATTAGACAGAATCGCTTTGAGGGGTCTTGGTTTTCCTGTCTTTTTTGGTCCAACACGGAAGGTTTTAATCTGATTGGGTGTGAGCTCAGGAAGAAGAAACAAGAAAAGTTTCTCAACAAGGTCTAAATCGTGCTTCTTCCTCACGTTTATGTCTCTATCCGCAGATTCAATTAGGTTATAAATCATTACGTTCCTTGAACGACGAGCTCGTTCATTGATTTCAGCAATTGTAGTTTCTAGATTGCTTGAATCAGACCCTGAAGCAAAAGATTCTACTTGCTTTTCGACTGCAGACACTCTGGTCTCAATGCGACCAACTCGAGGTTCCAATTCAGATAAACCATCACGGATATTCGACACTTCGGTTTTAATATCAGCAACATCCTTGGAAATTGATTCAATTTTATCAACCTTCTCCAAAAGATCGTTTAGCTTCGATAGCACCACTGACATTTGAGAGGAAAGTTGAGCTAGAGGTTGGTTAGGAGAGTCCACGCAATCGGTTCTTGAGCAAATCCATTTTTCTTGCGATTTTTCCATGCGCTGATATTCCACCTTGGTCATGTTTAAGCAAGTTCTGTGGAACCAGCGCTGACATTCCCCATCACAACCAATTCCTTCATCCGAACTTAGAACAATCCTGACGCATATTGGGCAAGTGTTTGACATAATGAATGATAGTATATTATTACATGGAGTTGCAATGTAATCAGGAAGGCTGTGGTTGGCACGGTAGATAACTGCAAGCACTTAAGGATTGATGGAATTTGGTTGATTCCCTGGTGAATTTAAAAACATTTGCATACTATGGAAAACATATACACCATGCGACATGCATAATGGTGGTAGAAATAACAACAAGAAATTCTGTAAATAACGATATTTATTGTAAAACATGAATAATAATTAACATAGGATACACGGTAAAATTCACATCCTTAACATGCTTCGTGCATGATTGTTTTCTACGACATTTGGTCTGTTCCTTCTCCTTGAAGAGTTTCCTCTTGTGGTCACAACCTCCCGACGATATGGCATGTACCTTGTGGAAATCGGACCGTTGGTAGACACTAAAATAAACATAAACAATTGTTATTAATTATATAGTAACATTAGGTAACGGGCTAATAATAAAGTGTATAATTTGAACTGTAGAAAAAATCTGTTAAACAATCCTACTTACCAGTATCTCGTGAAGCAGCAGGTATTCTAGTGTTGGCAACATTCACCATCGCAGGCCTATTGGTAAGATTTCTTGGTCCGTTTACACTTCTGGTTCCCAAAAATCTGGCGGCAATTGTAGCCCTCCTCTGCTGTCTGAGATGTCTTCTAATCTTCTGACGAAGCTTGGCATCACTTTTGCAAATATCGAACCACTTCTTGCTTACACAGGCCGCATTTAAAAGGTCCTTCCCGGATAACATCCTGAAGCAAAAATAAAAAATAATTTAATTTAACTGTAAACAAACCGATCTTATGGCTCCACAGGTACAAGTTGCATGTATAAATAAATTGTGTATGTTTTTTTTCTGACACAAAAACATTTATATTAAATCCAAGTTTTGCTTACCTCATTATTGTAATAGCCATTTCCAATGGTAAACAACGAATCATATCAAATGATCTCGGATCGGAGTACTCAAAATCAGTCACAGCCATAAAATTCAAGAGAGAATAGTAGGAAGCCATCGTTATGATCCACTCTCAACAACAGTCGACACTAAAATGAGCTAAGATAGCCT
Organism: Neoaliturus tenellus; assembly: GCA_030545055.2. Taxonomy (NCBI): domain Eukaryota; kingdom Metazoa; phylum Arthropoda; class Insecta; order Hemiptera; family Cicadellidae; genus Neoaliturus; species Neoaliturus tenellus. Next base: position 98,219,674 of record CM061531.1, read on the forward strand.
ATGTACTTCCTCCAGGGTGTCGATGCGGTAAACCGGAAGTTCTGGTTGCCGGTCCGCTTAAATAAATTTGTTTTAAGCCAGTAAAACGTTATTTAAGGTATAATGAATGTTTTATAATATTTAAGATAGCAAATTTTAAATGTTTAACAAGTTTATTTATTAAAGTTACTATACTTCAAATCGTCCAATTAGAAAATAGGAAAGTACTTTTTTTTTTACTCTGTGGTGGCTAACTGATTCATGTACCTGACATTTTGCTCTCCATAATTGTGTGCTTACTTGGTTATACTTCCCATAGACATTACTGAATTTTGTTGGATAGCTTCGTAAAACTGTGAAGTTCTATGTAGCAATCACCTCAATGCCAACTAACAAACTGTAATTATTTCTAAAGCCATAACAATAACCACCAGCTCCAGCCCTGACAACTCAGCCTGTTCCAACCCGCTTGTATTTTCATGTCGTCTAAATATACAGTCAAAAAATGAATGGAACCCTGACTCTTTGAAATCCACGGCCTTCTAGATATCGTCGCTTTTCACTATAAGCACTATAACAAATTATCAAACATATATAGTATTCTACAGTATACATCTTGGCGACTTACGCTAAAACTGTCTGTGTTGTTTGCATAAAGGAAGTTATTGCATCTGATGAAGGGTTGGAATGTGATGGAGAGTGTAAACGGTGGTTTCACCGAACTTGTGTCGGTGTTCCTAAAGCTGAATACTCGAGATTGGCAGGTGATAATTCTTTGCAATGGCTTTGCTCCCGTGTCGATTGCTCTGATAAAGAGCCAGAGAACTTGGCTGATTTCAAGTCCATTTTTGAGACTCTGGTTGAAAAGATTGATATTCTGACAACAAAAGTTGAGAAACTCGAAAAGGTTCCTGAGGACACTGCCATGATCAAAGATGAGCTTTCGAGTTTAAAGCAGAAGATCGATGGGTTTGAACCTCGAATTGAAACCATTGAGGCTAAGGTATCTGAAATGGAGACGAACTTTGTACAAAAACAGGACATTGGCAAGTTTATTGATCTGAACACAGCTATTGAGGAGATCAATGATCGTACTGCTCGGTCCAGAAATTTAATGTTGTTTGATGTCCCTGAATCTTCCAGCTCTGACAGTGAAGTCAGAAAAACTCACGACCTCAAGTTGATCACCTCTGTTGTTACATCTGCCCCTACAAACATTGATATCAATGACCTTAAGAGCTTTAGAGTTGGAACTAGAACGCAAGGAAGAGTTCGACCCTTGAAGATCATCTTTAAGACCATGGAAGAAAGAAACAGATTTCTCTCTAATCTCTCCGTGGATTTGGCTCGAAAAGCAGACCCCTCTCTGTCTCATTTGAAAGTGGCTCGGGACAGAACTCGCCGGGAACTTCAAGATTTGTCAGATTTGCGAAATGAACTTGACAGCCGTACAACTGCCGGTGAACAAAATCTTATCATCAAATATATTAATGGAGTTCCAAAAATTGTTAAAAATCAAAAAAACTAGTTACATCAACGGCAATCCTCCAGTGTTACTATCAGAACGTGAATGGAATCAAATCTAAAATGCATGAATTTACTCAACAATCTAATCTGTCATCTTGGCACATAATATTATTAACTGAAACTAAGCTGGATTCTAACTTTTGTGACGGTGAGCTGATGTTGGCAAACTTTAGGATCTTTAGATGTGACCGAAGCAAGAGGTCTAGTAATAAATCAGGTGGTGGAGGGGTCTTGATTGCCGTGAGGAAAGATATTCCAAGTCATGAGATTGCATCTCCCAGTCCGGACTTAGAGGCCGTCTTTGTCAGTGTTTCCCTGAGTAACCACGTTGATCTTTTGGTTTGCTCATGTTATATTCCTCCCTGTCATTCCACTGAAATATATCAGTCCTTCTGTATTGGAACTGAGCAGATCCTGACATCCCTCAAAAAACCTCATCGTGTATTGATAGCAGGGGATTTCAATCTTCAGAGTGCCAGATCTAAAACTGAATCGTCCAAAATGCTCAATGATCTTGCTGAAAGCTTTGAACTCACTCAACACAATAACATTCAAAACCAACGTGGTGTCATCCTAGACCTTGTCTTCAGTGATCTTATGTGTTCAATTAATGTGGCTGAAGAAAAACTTGTGTATGAGGACATACATCATCCTGCATTAGAGGTGAACGTAAAGCTTCCATTGGGCTTGAAGAAAACAAAGAAAGAATCCTTCCGTCAAATTACCACAAATGTAATATCTCGAATCTGTCTGCTGATATTGTATCACAAGGGCTTTGCAATTTCCCCCTATCAGGAAATATTGATCTTGACTTTGATAACTTTGTATCCAGTCTCCAAAGCTGCATCAGAGCGAATACACCACTTAAAAAGATCTCCGAGTCTTCATTTCCAATCTGGTACACCACCGAGCTTAAAACCTTGATAGTAGAAAAGAAAAAGAGTCATGTGTTGTTCAAAAGGTATGGAAGTGATTGGCATTACTCTAGATTTGCGTACTTGAGAAGAGCCTGTCGCATTAAATCAAGTCTCGATTATAGATCTTATGTTGCTCATATTGACTCTATAATTCCCAAGAACCCGAAGGTCTTCTGGAATCATGTAAAGAATTTGAGAAGCACTTCATCTGAGGTGACAAGTCTTAAACTGGACAATGAGGAATCCAATGATCCTGATGTAATGGCAAACCTCTTTGCTCAACACTTCTCCAGTGTCTACTCAAGTGACTTGCAAATCATCCCCAAGTATGATGACTGCTATTCAATCAATAGCGTTTCCTCTGTAAGGACATCAGTGAATGAAGTTAAAATGAAGCTCAACAATTTGGACCCAAATAAGGGGTGTGGTATGGATGAAATCCATCCATGTATTTTGAAAAGTTGCAGTGAGTTGTTGGCAAATCCTCTCTCGAATCTATTTAACCTCAGTTTCGAGAGTGGTATCTTTCCTGCATGTTTGAAAACTAGTTATGTGATCCCCATATATAAAGAAGGCGACAAAGAAGATGCAAAAAACTACAGACCAATAACCATCCAGTCTCCACTAGCTAAAGTAATGGAATCTATTGTTTTTGATCGTATGAAACCACTGTACAATGAGCTTAATCTACAAGAGCAGCACGGGTTCTCTGGTGGCCGTTCTACTGTATCCAATTTGTTGATTTTTAAAGAGTACCTTCTCTCCAATTTTGACAAAGGGCAACAAGTTGATTGCCTTTTTTTGGATTTTAGTAAGGCTTTCGATAAAGTCAGTCATCCACACTTGATTGCCAAACTAAGGTCATATGGTATTGGAGGATCACTACTTTCCTGGATTGAGTCTTATTTACATCAAAGAACTTCCTGTGTAAAGTTTGCAGGCACACTGTCAAATTCGTTTCTGGTTAAATCGGGCATTCCACAAGGATCACTACTTGGACCATACTTGTTCAATTTATTTTTGAGAGACATCAGGGAAGTTATCAACACGAAGGTACTCTTGTTTGCTGACGACATTAAGATTTTTAGTCCGGTTGGGAAAGGAGACGGGTTTCTTCGGCTTCAGTCGTCGTTGGATAATATATCCGAGTGGTGCTCGACCAACGCCATGAAACTAAATCCCTCAAAATGTAAAGTAATCTCTTTTACAAGGAATTCGATCCCCCAGACTCTAATCTACAAAGTATCAAATCAAGAGGTTCCTCGCTGCCATGTGATAAAGGATCTAGGGGTGTACTTCAACACAAATTTAACGCCTGATGACCATCTTGATAACATCTGTGCAAGAGCTTCAAGAATGCTTGGTCTTCTGTTTCGCGTTTCCCGATCTGGCTTATCTACTGTTTCTCTTCTTCACCTCTTCAAGTCGCTCGTCAGATCCCTGTTGGAGTATGCATCAATAATTTGGGCACCTCATCAGCTTGGCCATTGTAATAGGCTTGAATCCCTGCAGAGAAGATTCGTGGGGTTCTTGGAGCGGAAACTTGGAGATCAATTGAATATTAACACCGAACCTACTTTGGAACTCTTACCCCTGCGGCATAGAAGAGATATTGCAGACTTAATCTTCCTCTTCAAGATTCTTCGTGGTCTGGTGGACTGTATGGAGCTGCTGCAGTATATTGAAATTAGAATACCAACTGGAACTAGGTCCTGTGAAGTGTTTTCCCGCCGTTGCTTTAGGACAAATTACTTAAAGAATTCTCCTTTGTACAGGATGCAACAGCTTGGGAATCAAGTTTCAAGTCTCGTGGACTTTTTCAATGATTCTCTTGTTTCATTTAGACGTAAGCTGTTAACAACTGATTTACTTTCTAATAATTAGTTGTAATTATTATTTTTACAGGCATGCAAATCCAATCAACTTTTCACTGTTCACATCATTGCGTAATGTTATCTATTGTACAAATATTATTATGAATTATTGTATATTCTTATGTGTAATTGAGTACCTGTATTGAATGTAATCAATTGTAGCTTGTGTATTTTTCAAGTCTAGTAAGTTGTCCACTGTTCATGTTCATGGCATTCCTGTTCTCTGTTCTGTAAAATGAAGTACGTGTCCTTGTCTTTCTCTGTGTACAGTGGTGAGTACCTGCATTGCCTGTTTGATTTTGTCTTAGGTTAGCATATAATTATCTTATCTTAGGTTAGCCATCTAAATTTACAAAATGTAAGCACGTATGTAAATGCATGTAAATTGAATCTTGTATTTGAAAAGGCATTTGCCGTTGATGTACAAATAAACAAAATAAACAACAAAATGGCGGCTCTAGTTCCTTATTGGCTACGTTAAAATGAACGAATATATTCTATAAAACTATTCTGTGTGTGACATTTTTTAAAATTTCAGTTAAGTATTTGTTGTATTAAATAATAAAATCTGCTAATCAATCTGATAAACTTGTATTTGAGCGTTCATTCCCTGACTCAAGGCAAGGATTTGGTTGGTAGAAATAATAACAAGAAATTCTGTAAATAACGATATTTATTGTAAAACATGAATAATAATTAACATGGGATACATGGTAAAATTCACATACCAGTATCTCCTGAAGCAGCAGGTATTCTAGTGTTGGCAACATTCACCATCGCAGGCCTATTGGTAAGATTTCTTGGTCCGTTTACACTTCTGGTTCCCAAAAATCGTTCGGCAATTGTAGCCCTCCTCTGCTGTCTGAGATGTCTTCTAATCTTCTGACGAAGCTTGGCATCACTTTTGCAAATATCGAACCACTTCTTGCTTACACAGGCCGCATTTAAAAGGTCCTTCCCGGATAACATCCTGAAGCAAAAATAAAAAAAATAATTTAATTTAACTGTAAAGAAACCGATCTTATGGCTCCACAGGTACAAGTTGCATGTATAAATAAATTGTGTATGTTTTTTTTCTGACACAAAAACATTTATATTAAATCCAATTTTTGCTTATCTCATTATTGTAATAGCCATTTCCAATGGTAAACAACGAATCATATCAAATGATCTTGGATCGGAGTACTCAAAATCAGTCACAGCCATAAAACTCAAGAGAGAATAGTAGGAAGCCATCGTTATGATCCACTCTCAACAGCAGTCGACACTAAAATGAGGTAAGATAGCCTATGTACTTCCTCCAGGGTGTCGATGCGGTAAACCGGAAGTTCCGGTTGCCGGTCCGCTTAAATAAATTTGTTTTAAGCCAGTAAAACGTTATTTAAGGTATAATGAATGTTTTATAATATTTAAGATAGCAAATTTTAAATGTTTAACAAGTTTATTTATTAAAGTTACTATACTTCAAATCGTCCAATCAGAAAATAGGAAAGTACAACAAAATGGCGGCTCTAGTTCCTTATTGGCTACGTTAAAATGAACGAATATCTTCTATAAAACTATTTTGTGTGTGACATTTTTTTATATTTCAGTTAAGTATTTGTTGTATTAAATAATAAAATCTGCTAATCAATCTGATAAACTTGTATTTGAGCGTTCATTCCCTGACTCAAGGCCAACTCAATGCTTGCTACATGTGGACTGTAACATTGTGTTGCACGGATAATTTACATTAAGTTAGTCTTTAGCATTAGTATTCTGCTTGTTTTTCATGCATATACTAGATGAGCTGTGATCTATTTATGTTTTCCAAAAGTCACATTCAGCCTGCATTATCCTATTTATTTGCATGTATATTTATTTCGGAATGTGTCTGTAATCATATATCCTTTTGTGTATTTACTTAGGTCTAGACATTGATAGTGAATTGTAATTTTATTATATTCTTTACATAACGTGTTGAGCCTGTATTGTAGCTATAGTGCATGTTTATTTATTTTATAATGCGCCTGTTATCATCTAAGTATCATTATTATGTATGTGTAGTCTGCTAACTCACAGCTGAATTCTTGCATGTAATTATTATTATTATTATTATTATTATTATTAATTATTCTCATTGTAAATTGGCTTACGCCGTTGACACATAAAATAAATAAATAAATAAATAGACTCAAGGCAAGGATTTGGTTGGTAGAAATAATAACAAGAAATTCTGTAAATAACGATATTTATTGTAAAACATGAATAATAATTAACATAGGATACATGGTAAAATTCACATCCTTAACATGCTTCGTGCATGATTGTTTTCTACGATATTTGGTCTGTTCCTTCTCCTTGAAGAGTTTCCTCTTGTGGTCACAACCTCCCGACGATATGGCATGTACCTTGTGGAAATCGGATCGTTTGTAGACACTAAAATAAACATAAACAATTGTTATTAATTATATAGTAACATTAGGTAACGGGCTAATAATAAAGTGTATAATTTGAACTGTAGAAAAAATCTGTTAAACAATCCTACTTACCAGTATCTCCTGAAGCAGCAGGTATTCTAGTGTTGGCAACATTCACCATCGCAGGCCTATTGGTAAGATTTCTTGGTCCGTTTACACTTCTGGTTCCCAAAAATCGTTCGGCAATTGTAGCCCTCCTCTGCTGTCTGAGATGTCTTCTAATCTTCTGACGAAGCTTGGCATCACTTTTGCAAATATCGAACCACTTCTTGCTTACACAGGCCGCATTTAAAAGGTCCTTCCCGGATAACATCCTGAAGCAAAAATAAAAAAATAATTTAATTTAACTGTAAAGAAACCGATCTTATGGCTCCACAGGTACAAGTTGCATGTATAAATAAATTGTGTATGTTTTTTTTCTGACACAAAAACATTTATATTAAATCCAAGTTTTGCTTATCTCATTATTGTAATAGCCATTTCCAATGGTAAACAACGAATCATATCAAATGATCTCGGATCGGAGTACTCAAAATCAGTCACAGCCATAAAACTCAAGAGAGAATAGTAGGAAGCCATCGTTATGATCCACTCTCAACAACAGTCGACACTAAAATGAGCTAAGATAGCTAAGATGAGATAGTTGTTCCTCAGGACTTTCATCACCCACCTCTCTCATCCACCCTTTGTATTATGAGTCCTGTTGCTGCTTCTGGCTCGTATTCTGCTTGCAATCTCAGAAAGTGTGACCTAGCAGCAGTGTTCGACACCTTAGCCAAAACTGATCTTGACTTTGTTTATAATGATTCTTTAGTAAATGACAAGTTCGACAAACTCATTGGAATGCTGGGTGACTACTCCACTAAGTTCAGCCCTATCAAACGCTACGGCTGCCGTCGTTTTCCGTTTTGGTTCTCCAAGGAACTGATTAGACTGATCTTCGAAAAGAAAATTGTTCACAAACTATACAAACAGAGACTGGATCGGGCGTTGTTCCTTCGTTTCACCCAGCTTAGAAATACATGCAAGATACTCTCAAAGGCGTGCTATAATAGCTATGTGGCATCTGTGGAATCAACAATCCCTTCCAACACCAAAGCTTTTTGGTCGTTTGTTAAAGCCAAGAAAAGGAATGACACAATGCCATCTGTTGTCCACCTTGATTCTCAGACTGCAGGTAATGCCAAAGAGAAGAGTGAGCTCTTTGCCTCTTACTTCAGCTCGAACTTTTCCTCCACTTGTTTAGTTGCACCTGCCTTCGATTTTGGCAATGCCGGTCATCTGGGACTCATTCGTCTGTCTACTCAGGAGGTCAGAGCGGAGCTAGAAAACCTTGATACAACTAAAGGCGCTGGCATAGACAACATTCCTCCTTCGGTGCTGAGATATTGCCATGAACTCCTGATTGAGCCTTTAACTTATTTGTTCAACGAGTCATTGATGAACGGGATGTTCCCGAATTCTCTTAAAGAAGGCTATATTATTCCCATTCCAAAGACAGGTGACTCTCAGGACGTCAAGAATTACCGTCCGATAACGATTCTTTCTGCGGTCGGCAAGATTTTTGAAAGACTGGTGGTGAATAGGCTGAGGCCTCTGATTGCAAACATCACTTGTGATTCTCAGCATGGCTTCACTTCAGGTAAATCGACAGTGACGAGTCTTCTGACCTTTCAAGAGTACATCTTATCTTCATTTAGAGCCAATAGACAGGTAGATGCTATCTTTATTGACATGGCTAAGGCTTTCGATAAGGTTGACCACGCCATCCTTGTCTCCAAACTTAAAGGATTTGGCATTTTAAACCCTCTCTTGTCCTGGCTGGAAGATTATTTGTCCAACAGAAGATTGGTTGTCAAAATTGATAATAGAATCTCTTCTACATTTATCCAATCTTCCGGGGTGCCACAAGGCTCAATTTTAGGCCCTTACCTGTTTACATTGTTCATCAACGATCTTGTGGACACTACCTTCGTTGAGACATTAATGTTTGCTGATGATGTCAAGCTTTTTGTTGAAATCAGTAGCCCTGAAGATTCCGAACGCCTCCAGCGAAGCCTTGATGCGATTGCACTCTGGTGCTGCAAGAACATTATGTCTCTTAACCCTAAGAAGTGCTCTGTAATAAGCTTTTGCAGGAGGAAGCACCAGCAATCATTCGACTACTTCATCATGGACGAATGTGTCCCCAGAGCTAGCGTGGTGAAAGACTTAGGAGTGCTATTGTCCAGCGATATGTCATTTCATGCTCATTTGGACATGATATGTAAGAAGGCTAACCAGAACCTAGGATTCATCACCAGATCTACACGAGGTATGAAAAATACTATTGCCCTTCGAACTCTCTACTTCAGTTTGGTTAGACAGCTTCTCGAGTATGCATCCCCCATTTGGTCTCCATTTACTCAATGTGCCAAGGACAGGTTGGAAGCCCTTCAGCGCAGATTTGTCCGTCTTGTTGGCCTGAGGAGTGGCTACGAATTTCGGGAGATTCCAGTTGGCACCCTAGCAAATGACCTACGGCTTCACCCTCTGGAGGTCAGAAGATCTGTCGCTGATGTTGTGTTCCTAGTCAAGCTCTTAAAAGGACACATTACGAGTCCAGAATTGCTGGCTGAAATTGACATCAGAGTCCCTTCATCTCGCACCAGATCCCAAGAACTATTCCACCGCCGACATCACTCTACTGTTTTTGACTTCAATTCTCCATTGGCCCGTCTCACAAGACTTGGTAATCGTGTTTCAAGTGATGTAGACATCTTCGTTGATAGTGTGCCCGTAATCCGACAACGCTCACTGGTCACTCTCCTTCAAGTTTGATCTGATTCGTGGCCACAGTTCTTCGGCCTACTAATCTGTGAATGCTCGTGCTCTTGGTGGCGCCATTAATGGGCCACACCTCGCTTGTGTTGGTGCATGTCTGTTTTTGGTGGTGCCATTAATGGGCCACACCCGTTTGTGTAAGTGTTCGACGGTGTCATTGGTGATGCCATTATTGTGCCATATCTCACGCATGTTTTCGTGCTTGTTTGTGCTCGGTGGTGCCGTTGATGTGCCGCATCAGCCTGTTTTTCATGCATGTCTTGTGCTTTGGTGGTGCCATTAATGGGCCACATTGTGCATGTTATTGTGCACGTTTGTGCTTCTGGTGGATTTTTGGAGCCTTTTTGGGCAACATAGAATGTCTATGCAGTAGTATAGTTACCGAATGTAAAATTGTAATATGGCTCTCCAAAATTGTAAATTATTGTATGTAATATTGTATTGTATTGTGTTTGAATTATTGTTATGTATCATAAATCATTGTGATTTGTTGCATGTACTATTATTATAATTGTATTTAGTTCTTCGTATTCAGCTTACTTCAATGTAGTATTGTAGGTTGCATAATGTTACCTTATTCATTTTGTATCAGCACCAAATATTTTTTTTTTTTTTACTCATTGTATTAAAGGCATGTAAATTGTATTAGGTACAGGCTATTTGTATTGTATAGTGCATTCGTAAGTCAGTACTATGGACCGCCTAGTTACGCCATCTGCCAACAATTAATTGTAACAAATATGTAAAAAATGGTTACCCGTAAATAAATAAATAAATAAATAAATAAGATAGCCTATGTACTTCCTCCAGGGTGTCGATGCGGTAAACCGGAAGTTCCGGTTGCCGGTCCGCTTAAATAAATTTGTTTTAAGCCAGTAAAACGTTATTTAAGGTATAATGAATGTTTTATAATATTTAAGATAGCAAATTTTAAATGTTTAACAAGTTTATTTATTAAAGTTACTATACTTCAAATCGTCCAATCAGAAAATAGGAAAGTACAACAAAATGGCGGCTCTAGTTCCTTATTGGCTACGTTAAAATGAACGAATATCTTCTATAGAACTATTTTGTGTGTGACATTTTTTTATATTTCAGTTAAGTATTTGTTGTATTAAATAATAAAATCTGCTAATCAATCTGATAAACTTGTATTTGAGCGTTCATTCCCTGACTCAAGGCAAGGATTTGGTTGGTAGAAATAATAACAAGAAATTCTGTAAATAACGATATTTATTGTAAAACATGAATAATAATTAACATAGGATACATGGTAAAATTCACATCCTTAACATGCTTCGTGCATGATTGTTTTCTACGACATTTGGTCTGTTCCTTCTCCTTGAAGAGTTTCCTCTTGTGGTCACAACCTCCCGACGATATGGCATGTACCTTGTGGAAATCGGACCGTTTGTAGACACTAAAATAAACATAAACAATTGTTATTAATTATATAGTAACATTAGGTAACGGGCTAATAATAAAGTGTATAATTTGAACTGTAGAAAAAATCTGTTAAACAATCCTACTTACCAGTATCTCGTGAAGCAGCAGGTATTCTAGTGTGGGCAACATTCACCATCGCAGGCCTATTGGTAAGATTTCTTGGTCCGTTTACACTTCTGGTTCCCAAAAATCTGGCGGCAATTGTAGCCCTCCTCTGCTGTCTGAGATGCCTTCTAATCTTCTGACGAAGCTTGGCATCACTTTTGCAAATATCGAACCACTTCTTGCTTACACAGGCCGCATTTAAAAGGTCCTTCCCGGATAACATCCTGAAGCAAAAATAAAAAATAATTTAATTTAACTGTAAACAAACCGATCTTATGGCTCCACAGGTACAAGTTGCATGTATAAATAAATTGTGTATGTTTTTTTTCTGACACAAAAACATTTATATTAAATCCAAGTTTTGCTTACCTCATCATTGTAATAGCCATTTCCAATGGTAGACAACGAATCATATCAAATGATCTCGGATCGGAGTACTCAAAATCAGTCACAGCCATAAAACTCAAGAGAGAATAGTAGGAAGCCATCGTTATGATCCACTCTCAACAACAGTCTACACTAAAATGAGCTAAGATAGCCTATGTACTTCCTCCAGGGTGTCGATGCGGTAAACCGGAAGTTCCGGTTGCAGGTCCGCTTAAATAAATTTGTTTTAAGCCAGTAAAACGTTATTTAAGGTATAATGAATGTTTTATAATATTTAAGATAGCAAATTTTAAATGTTTAACAAGTTTATTTATTAAAGTTACTATACTTCAAATCGTCCAATCAGAAAATAGGAAAGTACAACAAAATGGCGGCTCTAGTTCCTTATTGGCTACGTTAAAATGAACGAATATCTTCTATAAAACTATTTTGTGTGTGACATTTTTTTATATTTCAGTTAAGTATTTGTTGTATTAAATAATAAAATCTGCTAATCAATCTGATAAACTTGTATTTGAGCGTTCATTCCCTGACTCAAGGCCAACTCAATGCTTGCTACATGTGGACTGTAACATTGTGTTACACGGATAATTTACATTAAGTTAGTCTTTAGCATTAGTATTCTGCTTGTTTTTCATGCATATACTAGATGAGCTGTGATCTAATTATGTTTTCCAAAAGTCACATTCAGCCTGCATTATCCTATTTATTTGCATGTATATTTATTTCGGAATGTGTCAGTAATCATATATCCTTTTGTGTATTTACTTAGGTCTAGACATTGATAGTGAATTGTAATTTTATTATATTCTTTACATAACGTGTTGAGCCTGTATTGTAGCTATAGTGCATGTTTATTTATTTTGTAATGCGCCTGTTATCATCTAAGTATCATTATTATGTACGTGTAGTCTGCTAACTCACAGCTGAATTCTTGCATGTAATTATTATTATTATTATTAATTATTCTCATTGTAAATTGGCTTACGCCGTTGACACATAAAATAAATAAATAAATAAATAGACTCAAGGCAAGGATTTGGTTGGTAGAAATAATAACAAGAAATTCTGTAAATAACGATATTTATTGTAAAACATGAATAATAATTAACATAGGACACATGGTAAAATTCACATCCTTAACATGCTTCGTGCATGATTGTTTTCTACGACATTTGGTCTGTTCCTTCTCCTTGAAGAGTTTCCTCTTGTGGTCACAACCTCCCGACGATATGGCATGTACCTTGTGGAAATCGGACCGTTTGTAGACACTAAAATAAACATAAACAATTGTTATTAATTATATAGTAACATTAGGTAACGGGCTAATAATAAAGTGTATAATTTGAACTGTAGAAAAAATCTGTTAAACAATCCTACTAACCAGTATCTCCTGAAGCAGCAGGTATTCTAGTGTTGGCAACATTCACCATCGCAGGCCTATTGGTAAGATTTCTTGGTCCGTTTACACTTCTGGTTCCCAAAAATCGTTCGGTAATTGTAGCCCTCCTCTGCTGTCTGAGATGTCTTCTAATCTTCTGACGAAGCTTGGCATCACTTTTGCAAATATCGAACCACTTCTTGCTTACACAGGCCGCATTTAAAAGGTCCTTCCCGGATAACATCCTGAAGCAAAAATAAAAAAATAATTAAATTTAACTGTAAACTAACCGATCTTATGGCTCCACAGGTACAAGTTGCATGTATAAATAAATTGTGTATGTTTTTTTTCTGACACAAAAACATTTATATTAAATCCAAGTTTTGCTTACCTCATTATTGTAATAGCCATTTCCAATGGTAAACAACGAATCATATCAAATGATCTCGGATCGGAGTACTCAAAATCAGTCACAGCCATAAAACTCAAGAGAGAATAGTAGGAAGCCATCGTTATGATCCACTCTCAACAACAGTCGACACTAAAATGAGCTAAGATAGCCTATGTACTTCCTCCAGGGTGTCGATGCGGTAAACCGGAAGTTCCGGTTGCCGGTCCGCTTAAATAAATTTGTTTTAAGCCAGTAAAACGTTATTTAAGGTATAATGAATGTTTTATAATATTTAAGATAGCAAATTTTAAATGTTTAACAAGTTTATTTATTAAAGTTGCTATACTTCAAATCGTCCAATCAGAAAATAGGAAAGTACAACAAAATGGCGGCTTTGGTTCCTTATTGGCTACGTTAAAATGAACGAATATCTTCTATAAAACTATTTTGTGTGTGACATTTTTTTATATTTCAGTTAAGTATTTGTTGTAATTAATAATAAAATCTGCTAATCAATCTGATAAACTTGTATTTGAGCGTTCATTCCCTGACTCAAGGCAAGGATTTGGTTGGTAGAAATAATAACAAGAAATTCTGTAAATAACTATAAATAAATATTTATTGTAAAACATGGATAATAATTAACATAGGATACATGGTAAAATTCACATCCTTAACATGCTTCGTGCATGATTGTTTTCTACGACATTTGGTCTGTTCCTTCTCCTTGAAGAGTTTCCTCTTGTGGTCACAACCTCCCGACGATATGGCATGTACCTTGTGGAAATCGGACCGTTAATAGACACTAAAATAAAAATAAACAATTGTTATTAATTATATAGTAACATTAGGTAACGGGCTGATAATAAAGTGTATAATTTGAACTGTAGAAAAAATCTGTTAAACAATCCTACTTACCAGTATCTCGTGAAGCAGCAGGTATTTTTTTTTTTTTTTTTTTTTTTTTTTTTTTTTTTAGGGAGAGTCGGAAAAATGCATTACGCACACAGGTGGCCAGCCTGTAGTGTGGGGCTCCCCTAAAAAACGGGTTTACCCACTAAAAAACCTCCTCTACTCTTTAGGAATCTAACCTGGAATTGTTTGTCACATTACGTCAGGCTAGGGCTAAATTTGGCTTACGCCCATGGGGCTCACTAATTATCCAGCCGCTCGATCAAGGGATCTGGGCCACTTCGCGGTCCAGATCGGTTTTCTTTTCCAGGAGGATGCCCCGGACGAACTGTGACAAACAACCCCAGTTGCCCTCATCCTCCAAAATCTTTTGGCAGACCGAGTCCACCGAAAATGCACCAAAGATTTGTGTGGCCTCCAGGCGGGGCTCTTCCCAACGGGGACAGCGGAAGAATGTGTGTTCCGCATCGTCGGGAACACCCGGGCAATAAATGCAGTCCGGTGAACCGGTCTTTTCCATCCGGTTCAGGTACGACCGAAAATAGCCGTGACCTGTCAAAAATTGGGTCAGGTAGTAGTCCACCTCGCCATGCCGCCTTTCCACCCATGGTTGGATCTGCTCGATGAGTCGCGCAGTCCATCGTCCTCGGGTGTCGTGCTCCCAGCTGTGTTGCCACTGCTGGAAGGTTCGGGAGCGCTCTTCTGTTCTTGCCGTGTCCTTGCCGATCTCGCCTTGTCTCTGATAAATCGCTTTCCTCTCCCCTGCCAAGAGCTTGACAGGGATGACTCCGGCGACCACCAGGACGGCAGGCTCGGACACTGTTCGGTAGGCGGAACACACTCGGAGCGCAGCTTGACGCTGAACCCGGGCGAGTCGCAACCTGTAGCACTCCTTATCTAGAGCGCCTGCCCACACCTCTGCCCCGTAAAGGAGCACGGACTGGACCGCGGACATCAACAGACGTCTTCTGCTGGATCGGGGACCCCCGACATTGGCCATCAGCCTACTAAGGTAAGTGACTACCTTAGCGGCCTTGTCCGCCGTACGGAAGATCTGATCCTTCCAGCTTAACTTGGTGTCCACCATAACCCCGAGGTATTTGGCGGCACGAGTTGATGTGACCACCTCCCTTCCCACTCGGAGCGGGACGACGGTGTCGATCCTCTTCTTCGTGAGGATCACAATCTCCGTCTTACTGAGAGCAAGCGAGAGACCGTGATCGGACATCCAGTTGTTGACCACCCGCATAACTCGGTTCAACTTCAGTTGGGCCAGCTCAACGTTGCGTGCAGCAATGAGAGCTGCAACGTCATTGGCGTACCCAACCAAAGTGGTTTCCTCAGGCATCTCGGACCTCAGGAGGCTGTCATAGGCAACTTTCCAGAGATCCGGGCCGAGTATTGAACCTTGTGCGGCACCAGAAGTGACTTCCATCGTCCGCGTTCCGTCCCTCGTGTCATAAATCAGGCTTCGAGAGCGTAGATAATCCTCGATGAGCCGCAACAGATATGCAGGAATACGAAAGGTGTTGCGAAGCGCATCCAACATTTCGACCCACCTCGCCGAGTTGAAGGCATTCTTGACATCAAGCGTAACAAGAAGCACTACTCGGCGGGAGAAATGGTTGTGGCTCTCGGCTCTCTCCACAGCTCTCTGAACTTCGGTGACAGCGTCGATCGTTGACCGTCCCTTTCTGAAGCCGTACTGACGGGGGCATAAGTCCCCGGCAGCTTCCACGGCAGAAGTCAGACGGGAACGGATCAGCTTCTCGAACAGCTTCCCAGCCGTGTCCAACATGCAGAGTGGCCTGTGGGACGACGGCAGCTCGGGATCACCTTTGCCCTTGCTGATCAGTACAAGCCTGGCTGTTTTCCAGGGAGCCGGAAACACCCCTTCTACCAAACAGGCATTGTACATTTTCAACAACAAGTCAGCGTTGATTGAAAATACTTTCTTTAAAGCCTCACTGGGAATCCCGTCCGGGCCAGGAGCCTTGTTACTCTTCAGGGAGAGAACGGAGGTTTCCAGCTCCTCGAAAGTGAAGAGTGGAACGTCCTCTACCCGTCCGAAGTCAACCGGCGGTCGCTGTGGATGTTCAGGAAACAACGCAGCGACGATCCTCCCCATGGTGGCGCCCTCCATGATGGAAGGTGGAGAGCGGGCGCCGAGTTTCTGTGTTACAAGTTTGTAACCCAGGCCCCACGTGTCGGAGTCAACGTCTTCACGAAGTCTCCCCCAGCTATTCGCCTTGCTCCTGTTGATCGCCTGGCGGAGAGATTTTCTCGCAGCTTTATAGGCCTCCGACTTACGAACTCTGTCTGCGGGAATTCTCGCTCGTGTGGCGGCTCGTCTAGTTCTTAAACATGTTCTTCTGAGTTCCGCAATCTCTTCAGTCCACCAGTAAACGGGTTGTTTGTCGCGTCGGGGTTTCCTTCGCGGTATAGACTGGTCGCAGGCCGAGACGATCGTTTCCATCGTGGATGTTACTAGTGCCTCGGCCCCAGCCTCACCAGGATTCCCCTGCGCTCCCCGAGAGATGACTTCGGTGAACTTGACCACGTCCAGTTTGTTGGTGTTCCACCGGCGTGGCCCTTCCCGAGATGCGGAAACTCGACGATTTGCCTGATCATGCAGGTCAAACACGACGTATTGGTGGTCGCTACCCGTGTAGTCCTCCACAACCCTCCAGCCAGAGATCCTCGGAAGGAGCGACTCAGACGCAAAGGTGACGTCGGGGATCGTGCCTCTCTGCCCGGGGCGCCGAAAAGTAGGTGTGTCGCCCTGGTTGAGGACGACAAGACCGGCCCTGGCGATGAAATCCAGGATGTATTTCCCCCGGGAGCTGGTAGAAGGCATTCCCCACTCGACGGCCCTGGCGTTGAAATCGCCACCAATGACGACATGCCCGGTGGTGCCGAGAACGCACTCCTCTAGACTATCTATCTTGTCGCGGAAGTCCTGGACGGCCTCGTTGGGGGTGAGGTAGCAACTGAAGATAGTCACGTCCCTACACCGAACCCAGACGAATCCTCGGCCGCGCCCGTGACTCCGCACCAAGACATCCTGTGTATTACGCGCCTAAAATGCAGCAGTACCGAGGCTGTCGGAGATCCAAATGTTTGGGTCTCTGTCCCGATACTGTTCGCTGATAAGGAGCGCGTCAGCACCAAGTTCTCGGGCGAGCTGATCTAGAAGGCTATCAGCTCCCCAGGATCTGTGAAGGTTGGCCTGGAGGATGCGAATTACCGGCCGCTGCCTTTTGCCTGTTCAAGTGCGGCTCTGAAGGCACCGCACTGACCAGACCCGGGTAAGTGACCGAGGGCACTGGAGCCTGAATCCTTGCAGAGGAAGCAGGATGGGCTCGAGGAACACTCCTTGCGTTTGTGGCCCTGGCTTCCACACTGGAAGCAGTTGGCACTCCTGTCGGGCCCTTTACAGTTTCGGGAGGAGTGGCCGAAACCGAGACAGCGGAAGCATCTCGAAACTACCACCCTCCGTTTGAGCCTGCAACTGACCCAACCCGTCTCTAAGGTGCTGAAGGCTAAGGAGCTTATTAGCGTGCTTTTCGCCCATCTCAGCGACAGCCATCCGGAGTTGACTTCGGTTTGGCTTTGTCAGCCATACCCTCACTCCGTCAGCCGGTATCTCCGGGAGTGCCACCTGGATTGCACGGGTCACCTCATCTTCGGTGGAGAGGGCATCAAGGTCCCGAATCTCGACCGAACACTTCGGTTCTAGGGCCTTGATGGAGCCTTTGTCCCCAAGTGCAGTCTTGAGGGAAGCGGCAAAACCGATCTTGTCACTCGACTTCCCCAGTTCGAGGAGGACATCCCCGTTCTGGGTTGGCCGAATAGACTTGATAACGGTGTCGGTCTCTTCCGGTTTGACCTGCGATCTAATCTGACCCAGAACATCGGCAAAAGATCGCCCCCCTAAGGGCTTTATCAAGATTGCCTCCGTCCTGGGCTTCTTAGGCCTGGGTTGTTTAGGCTTTCTGACAGACTTGCCAGAGGCCTCCCCAACCGGGTTTGAGACTTGCGTCCGCTCCACCCTCGACGCACTTTTCGAAGCTGCCTCCGCTTGCTTCTGCCTCCTCCTTTCTTTCTTAGACAGGCGCGTCTTCCAGCCCCCCAAAGGTGTTGTGGCAGAGTTTGCTGCCAAGGCAGGATTAGCCGCCGGAGCAGGAATCTCTGCAGGAGTAGCCGCTGGAATCACGACAGCGCCCGGGGTGGATTGAGTAGCCTGGACAGGAGATGTCTGCGATGCCGCAGTGACAAAAACCGGTCTCGGCACTGAGTCCACCTCAACAAGCTCAGGGCTTCCCGGCGAAGAACCGCTCTGCCTCTTCTTTCGCTTTCTGGCTTGAGTCTGGGACTCAGCCAGGTGAGCTTGAGGCGAAGCAGAGATGACTCGGTTCGTGACATCGCGCTACTGCTTCACTGCCTTTAGCCTGATTTTCCGGCATTCCTCAATTTCTTCTAGAGCATCTTCGAGTTTCGGGATCCCCTCTTTTATCGCCTTGATCACGTTCTTTTGAATTAAGAGGGCCTTGGCCATCTCCTTCAAAAGAGCTCTCATCTTCTTCAGACATGAGTCTTCCTCCTCGTGGGCGTCGTCCTGCTGCTGCCGAAGCATTTGCAGCTCGAATGCCGCACGAAGAGGGCTCTTCCTGGGAGGAATCCCTTGGGTATTGGCTAATGGTGTTACCGGATTGGTCACCTCCATCGCTGGATTGACCTCCACTTCCTTCTTTTCAGGCTCGGACGACGATCCGGCGTCACTTACCGTCTTGAACGGCGCCGATGGGGGGGAGGTTTTAATTCCCCCTGTCGGCGTCCCAGTCTTCGAGGTCGGAGACCTCTGCACAATAGAGCTTCGCCTAAAAGCGGCTTGCTCATTCTCCTTTACGTTCTTCGTGTTTCGTTTAGTAGAATCCATGCTTTCATGTCACCAGCGCATCGTGCGGCAAGGGGCCGAGAGGCTTCATTGCCGAGGTTCATTGGTTCATTGGCCGAGAGCGGGTGCACCCTCGGAGGTCTACCCCCCGTAGGAGATAAGACACCCCTACCCCAGTACTCTGGGGCCCGAACCTCCGTTTGCCCAGCACCGATACACACAAGGTGCCGGACGTGCTGGGGGTCGCACCGTGGCAATGCAGAGTCCGATCCCTGCATCCATGCCGCACTCGCTGACTAAGGTCCGAAGCGGCTGGCTTCTGACGACACACTGGAGGAGACCATCGGCAGTGCGAGGCACACATCAGTCCCTGCAACACAACAGGGACACTCCCAGGACCCCCCAGCATGCGCCGGTCGAAAGACACCCTTGATTCGGGGTCGAAAAAAAAGAAGGTGAGCAAGGTTAGCTCAGGAAAGAATAAAGACGGTGAGCTAAGACCTGAAAGATGAGAAGAATGGCCTTAGCTCGGGAAGAACTGTGAGGAGGGTCTCACAGCTTGGCTCAGGTACCCCGGGGTCGCCAAGAAACACCCGTACCGTGGAAAGCCCACTGCCCCTGAGGGAAAGCAGCAGGTATTTTAGTGTTGGCAACATTCACCATCGCAGGCCTATTAGTAAGATTTCTTGGTCCGTTTACACTTCTGGTTCCCAAAAATCGTTCGGCAATTGTAGCCCTCCTCTGCTGTCTGAGATGTCTTCTAATCTTCTGACGAAGCTTGGCATCACTTTTGCAAATATCGAACCACTTCTTGCTTACACAGGCCGCATTTAAAAGGTCCTTCCCGGATAACATCCTGAAGCAAAAATAAAAAATAATTTAATTTAACTGTAAACAAACCGATCTTATGGCTCCACAGGTACAAGTTGCATGTATAAATAAATTGTGTATGTTTTTTATTCTGACACAAAAACATTTATATTAAATCCAAGTTTTACTTACCTCATTATTGTAATAGCCATTTCCAATGGTAGACAACGAATCATATCAAATGATCTCGGATCGGAGTACTCAAAATCAGTCACAGCCATAAAACTCAAGAGAGAATAGTAGGAAGCCATCGTTATGATCCACTCTCAACAACAGTCGACACTAAAATGAGCTAAGATAGCCTACGTACTTCCTCCAGGGTGTCGATGCGGTAAACCGGAAGTTCCGGTTGCCGGTCCGCTTAAATAAATTTGTTTTAAGCCAGTAAAACGTTATTTAAGGTATAATGAATGTTTTATAATATTTAAGATAGCAAATTTTAAATGTTTAACAAGTTTATTTATTAAAGTTACTATACTTCAAATCGTCCAATCAGAAAATAGGAAAGTACAACAAAATGGCGGCTCTAGTTCCTTATTGGCTACGTTAAAATGAACGAATATCTTCTATAAAATTATTTTGTGTGTGAAATTTTTTTTATATTTCAGTTAAGTATTTGTTGTATTAAATAATAAAATCTGCTAATCAATCTGATAAACTTGTATTTGAGCGTTCATTCCCTGACTCAAGGCAAGGATTTGGTTGGTAGAAATAATAACAAGAAATTCTGTAAATAACGATATTTATTGTAAAACATGAATAATAATTAACATAGGATACATGGTAAAATTCACATCCTTAACATGCTTCGTGCATGATTGTTTTCTACGACATTTGGTCTGTTCCTTCTCCTTGAAGAGTTTCCTCTTGTGGTCACAACCTCCCGACGATATGGCATGTACCTTGTGGAAATCGGACCGTTGGTAGACACTAAAATAAACATAAACAATTGTTATTAATTATATAGTAACAATAGGTAACGGGCTAATAATAAAGTGTATAATTTGAACTGTAGAAAAAATCTGTTAAACAATCCTACTTACCAGTATCTCGTGAAGCAGCAGGTATTCTAGTGTTGGCAACATTCACCATCGCAGGCCTATTAGTAAGATTTCTTTTGTTTATTTGTTTATTTGTACATCAACGGCAAATGCCTTTTCAAATACAAGATTCAATTTACATGCATTTACTTATGTGCTTACATTTTGGAAATTTAGATGGCTCACCTAAGATAAGATAATTATATGCTAACCTAAGACAAGATCAAACAGGCAATGCAGGTACTCACTACTGTACACAGAGAAATCTATAAAGACAAGGACACGTACTTCATTTTACAGAACAGAGAACAGAAAAGCCATGAACATGAACAGTGGACAACTTCTTGGTCCGTTTACACTTCTGGTTCCCAAAATCTGGCGGCAATTGTAACCCTCCTCTGCTGTCTGAGATGTCTTCTAATCTTCTGACGAAGCTTGGCATCACTTTTGCAAATATCGAACCACTTCTTGCTTACACAGGCCGCATTTAAAAGGTCCTTCCCGGATAACATCCTGAAGCAAAAATAAAAAATAATTTAATTTAACTGTAAACAAACCGATCTTATGACTCCACAGGTACAAGTTGCATGTATAAATAAATTGTGTATGTTTTTTATTCTGACACAAAAACATTTATATTAAATCCAAGTTTTGCTTACCTCATTATTGTAATAGCCATTTCCAATGGTAGACAACGAATCATATCAAATGATCTCAGATCGGAGTACTCAAAATCAGTCACAGCCATAAAACTCAAAAGAGAATAGTAGGAAGCCATTGTTATGATCCACTCTCAACAACAGTCGACACTAAAATGAGCTAAGATAGCCTACGTACTTCCTCCAGGGTGTCGATGCGGTAAACCGGAAGTTCCGGTTGCCGGTCCGTTTAAATAAATTTGTTTTATTTATTTTTATTTATTTATTTATTTATTTCCCAACGGATTACACCATTTTACAAAAGTTTTCAATATAAGATGGCTATAATATCAGTAAGCACATGAATACTACCTATTACATATTCAAGATAGTATAACTACTGACCCCAAGACCTTTTGGAAGTTTATAAGAAAGAAGACAAGACATCTCCCCAACTTCGTTGAACTATGGTAATCGCTCTGCTTCGGATCCTTCCCACATGTGTGAACTATTTGCCAAATATTTCTCGTCAGTTTTCTCTCCACCAGCACAAGTAAACTCACATTATGATTTTGATACTCCGTTCTGCTTAAATGCAATCTCATTCACAATCACTGATGTTTTCGATGCACTGGGTAGTCTCGACATCTCGAAAGGTTGTGGCCCTGACCTTATTCCCTCAAGTGTACTGAAGTATTGCAGAACTGTGCTGTGCCAACCTCTCCAACTTCTCTTCAATAAGTCCCTGTGTGAAGGTGTGTTTCCAGATGTGATGAAGCTGGGATAAGTTGTACCAATACATAAATCTGGGGCCAGAGAAGACACTGCTAATTATCGCCCAATTGTGATCCAATCTGCTGTTGCCAAGGTTTGTGAAAAGTTAGTTGTAATGAAGCTTACCCCATTTTTTCGCAACATCATCTCCCCCAAACAGCATGGCTTATCTCAGGGAAGGTCAACTACCACAAATCTGGTGGTTATGGAAACTGCAATTGTCGATGCTTTCAGTAGGCGTTCTCAAATCGATGCAATCTATCTCGACTTCTCGAAGGCTTTCGACACAGTCAGCCATGGGCATCTGCTGGCAAAATTGGAGGCTTATGGTATTATTGGCTACCTTCTTCAGTGGTTCAAAACTTATCTGTCTGATCGTAGACTAATAGTAAAGAGTTTTGGATCTTTTTCTTCTGAATTTTTAGTCACTTCTGGTGTGCCTCAAGGCTCGCATCTGGGTCCTTATTTATTTAACACCTTTGTAAATGACATTGTTAATGTCATCCAAACTGACTGCCTCCTCTTTGCTGACGATATCAAGCTGTACAGCAAGATAGATTCATTGGAAGATTGTCTTGTTCTCCAGGAGAGTCTTACAGCGATCGAAGACTGGTGTCTCGCCAACATCATGAAGCTCAACACAAAAAAATGCACTTGCATAAGTTACCATAAAATCAAGTCTCCGATCTTCTTCAACTACATGCTGTGTGACGAAACTCTTCCCCGATGCAGCACCGTCCGTGACCTTGGAGTAACACTCACCCACGACTTCAACCCTCAGATGCATATTAACAATATTCATTCCAGAGCATCCAGATCGCTTGGCATAATATTGCGGTCAACGAGAGGATTCAACAATCCCTACACACTAAGGATCCTCTATTGTGCTCACGTCCGCCCACTTCTGGAGTACAACTGTATCATGTGGTCACCTCATCAATCTACCCTGGAACGTCATATTCAATCCATTCAGGACAAATTCCTTCGCATCCTTGGTTGCCGTTTGGGCTATGAATACAGACATGTTCCACTGCAGCTCATGGGTGAACAATTTGGCCTATCTTCCTTAGTGACCAGAAGGAACGTGCAGGGATTGTTATTTCTCTACAAGCTTGTAACCGGTACCATTGACTGTCCTGAAATTCTGCAATGTATTCACTTCCGTTGCCCCACCGGAACGAGGTCATGTGATCTTTTTGGAAGGCGCCATGTCGGGACTTCCTACGAAGCTAACAGCACGCTGGTACGTTTGCAACGTCTTGGAAACTCTGTCTCGTCCCACGTTGACTTCTTTATGGATAGACCAGCTGTGTTTAGGAATAAGATTAGTATTTTACTAACTCTGTAAATAAAAGTGGTAATTATTTTTATTTTTCTATTTCTTTCATTTTCAATATATTCATGTAGCAAGGTAGGATGGATTATATTTTTATGTTAGCCTCATTATTTATGCACATATTTATGTTGATATTTATATAGTTTATGTATTGTTGATATTACTGTTAGTATTATTTCTGTTAAAGTTTTTTCATGTTTCAACTTGTTAAGTTTCAAGATTTCTTGCTTTTGTTATATAGTTGTTAGTTGTTTAGTATTGTGTTAGTTTCGTTCTCTTTATTGCTAAAAATTATGCACTGTAAACCCATCCCTACCCTAAAAAAAAAAAAATGAAGAAGTATTAATTAAAACATAACAAATATTAACATGTGGTGTTAAAATGAATAAAAAACAAGAAGTAATAATAATAATAAAGAAATAAAAGAATAAAATAATAACAAGAAAAGAAAAAAATGGGGTAGGTTGGAGAAAAAAATCACAGAAACCATGTAACTTATTAGTAGCCTCTAGCAAGTAGCCATTAGCCATTAACTATTTTTTGTACTATATATGTGATGTATTGGGTTCTTCCCGTTGAAATAAATAAATAAATAAATAAGAAATTCTGTAAATAACGATATTTATTGAAAAACATGAATTTCGCCTCTTGGTCACCAGAGTTAGTCTTGGGAGCCGCATCTGGGACTGAGTTGAGAACCCCTCAGGTCGCACCAAAGTTAAAGTGTTGAACCCTTAATCCCCTCCCCCTCACCAAAAAAGGTGAAGCTTTAAAATTGTCAACATTTCTATATGCTTTTAAATATTATAAATACTACCCCCCCTCCCAATAAAAACTTAAGAAAAAACATTTTAGGTAAAAAACAAAAAGCTTTGAGGGTGCCCTTGAGACTAACTTTGCCTTTCTCCCGGGTGGAGGTGCAGTGGCCTTGGACCGAAGGCCGCCGTGGGTCCGGTGGGAATACCGACCGTAGCCTCTGCACACTCGCTCCCGAGCTTTTAACGTGACCAGTCCGGAGTAAGCGCCACCTAGGATTCGCAACTTATAGGATGGCGCCTTCTCTAAGTTGTGGATTATACTTTTTGTTTTACTTTACGGCATGGCATGTTTTAGTCTTAAGTAAAAAGAGGTATTCTTTTAGGGCAGCGTTTAGACTTCAGTGTTTTCAGTAATATCTATATTTATTATTGAATAATTTAAGGTGCAAAAAACCCTGTATTTATGTTACAAAATGTTTTATAATATCTTTTAATACAGGCTTCTTCCGGATTTTAATCACTAATTAAATTTTGATGCTTTATGTAATTTTTAATTGGCAAGAACACATTATGTAACTTAAAGAGCAGTCAGTAGTGGAAAAAGGGGGCTGCTGGCTCACTTCAAGGTCACCCGAGCGATGACGTCATCGAGGTCAATGACCTCACCGATGACGTCATCGATGACGCAATCGATGACGTCATCACCAATTACGTCATTCTGTGACGTCACACCCATGACGTTGCAGAAATGACGTGGCGATGACGTCATCACCCCTTACGTCACCAAGATGACGTCATCGATGTCACAAAAGGTCAAGGCCACGCTGAAACCTAAAATTTTCCGGCACTTTTGCTGTTTCTCACACTACGCTCCGAGTTTCAGTCAGGTTCCCATGACCTTGACGACTTGGAGCGAAATTAGACAAGAAACAGCAAAAGTGCCGAGGAAACTGCAAGTTTGCGACGTGACTCTGCCTAAACCGTCATGTGACACCGCTCGGGTGACCTTGAAGTGAGCCAGCAGCCCCCTTTAGACCAGTACTACAACCGCGATGTGCACCCTACGACAGACACCGAGCGACTGACTGTCCAGCCCCGCGCACTCTAGGTATATGGGAAGTGGTGGGGGAACTGTGATGACCTAGGGAAACTTGAAAATGTCAAGCTAGGTAGCACCGTTTTGGTGCTACCTTAAAGTTACATATCAAAGTGTGATGACCTTGAGTCAAAACATAGAAATACTACAAGTTGATACCACCCCAAAGTTTAAGTGTGATGACCTTGAGTCAAAACACAGAAATAATACAAGTTGATGCAGTCTCAGAGTTAAAGTGTGGTGACCTTGAGCTAAAATACTGAAGTACTAAAAGTCTATATTGCCCCAGAGTTAAAGTGTGATGACCTTGAGCCAAAACATAGAAATACTACAAGTTGATACCATCCCAGAGTTTAAGTGAGATGACCTTGAGTCAAAACACAGAAATAATACAAGTTGATGCAGTCTCAGAGTTAAAGTGTGGTGACCTTGAGCTAAAATACTGAAGTACTACAAGTTGATATTGCCCCAGAGTTAAAGTGTGATGACCTTGAGTCAAAACATAGAAATACTACAAGTTGATACCATCCCAGAGTTTAAGTGAGATGACCTTGAGTCAAAACACAGAAATAATACAAGTTGATGCAGTCCCAGAGTTAAAGTGTGATGACCTTGAAGTTGTAGAAGTGTGGTGACTTTGAACTACCACAAATTGTCAGGAATTGGAGTAGCAACCGCGATGTGCACCCTACGACGGACACCGAGCGACTGACTGTCCAGCCCTGCGCACTCTAGGTATATGGGAAGTGGTGGGGGAAATCTCAAGGTCATCCAAATTGGGTTTTAAAAAAATAAGAAACTCTAAACCTCATGCTCCTCTTCTTCCCTTTCCACCTCATTTGTAGTATATATGGTTGACGATGGTAAATTTGACAAATACTCCGGTGATTGTTGATCGTCTTGCTGCATTATAACTTCAGACCAATCATAATCTAAAGTGACCTTGAGCTTTATTCCCGGGTTGTCGAGGAGAATAGACTTCATCCAATCGCAGATGGTTTCTAAATAATGCACGTTGTCGATTGTCAATTTCCAATTCGTAGTGGGTACATCTTCGGTGGAAGACATAGCATTGCAAGCAGGTGTGTCCGCCATGGTTGTTGGAGGAGGAATGTTGCTTGTTGCAGCGAGCAATGCTGGTATTACAGAGTAGTGGGGGAAATTTCAAGGTCATCCAAATGGAGTTTTAAAAAAAGGAAACTTTTTCTATTTACTTATAACATAACCACTTAAAACTAAAAGGATTGGGATCAACAGTACGTTTAATCATCATATTCGTTATATTCTTCATGTTTCTCAGTTTTCACCTCCGCCCGGATAGTACCTCCACTCTTTAGCTCCTTTTCGGCTTCTTCTAGTTGCTGGGTAATCGCCATCTGACATTGAAGTTCAAAATCATCACGCGGCACAGATCCGCAAATATCCATCTGAGCCAACCAGAGCTGCCTGAAGTTCTTTTCCTTTTCCTCGACAGCTTCGACGGCTGCATGTAATTCCTTTTCTGTAATAGAGGAGTCTCACAATTGTTGATCATCGGTTTTGTTGACAACCTCCTTTTCGGACTCCTTGTACAAATCGTTCAGCTCCTGCTGAGTCTTAATGGTTACCTCCTCGTAACTAGCACAACTTACATTGAGAGACATCTTGATGTTGTACGGTTGACCGTTGGAGTTGAAATGAAGCTGAGGCACAGCGCTTGGGGGTACTATGAAAAAGTGGTGGGGGAAGTTTCAAGGTCATCCAAATTGTGTTTTAAAAAATCCTATCTTGTTACTGAGCACATATGTCAGTAACAAGATAGGTGTTTTTTCTCTTTTACATCTTTAATATAATAAAGAAATAAACATATTCTACAATGGTAAGAAGAAGGAAGACAACTGCTAGTCAGCTGAAATAATCCAAAGTCTGGCTCGCTTCAGTCTTCATGGACGCCGGTGATGAAGTCGCTGGAGAAGAGTAATGTTCAAACTCTTCTTTTGGGTGTCGGAGATTGCGTATATTGCAAGCGTAGACTTGCACATTTATACGGTAGCCTCGCGCCACCATCAGCTGCAACTCTTTGTACAAGTCGTTCAGCTCCTGCTGAGTCTTAATGGTTACCTCCTCGTAACTAGCACAACTTACATTGAGAGACATCTTGATGTTGTACGGTTGACCGTCGGAGTTGAAATGAAGCTGAGGCACAGCGCTTGGGGGTACTATGAAAAAGTGGTGGGGGTGTTTGCATCGAAGCAGGTTTGACCTTTAGCTTGGTGGTGGGGGTAACTGTGAAATGCAAAGGTCAAAGGTCAAGGTCACCCGCGAAGTTTAAAAAAAAAATGCAACATATCAATATGTGACAAACCTCACATATTGATATGTTGCATTTTTTTTGTCTTTTGTATTTTTTTTTTGTCTTTTATGGTTTATTTATAAAACATTACAATAACATATGTACAACAGTAAAACTTAAATCTAACACTGCTGCTTGTCGGCGATGTGGATGGTCAACTCGGTGGAATTGCTACCCGTGCAACCGTGGGAAACCAGGTAGAGACAGCCGGGTTGGATGGAGCGCAGATCCTCGTTCTGGAAGAGAGGGACGAATCGTTTCGGCAGGTAGACTTGGAACTTGGGCTCATCCCCCGGAGTGAACGGTGCCTCGCTAAGACTGCAGCAGATGGCCTCTCCAACTGTAGTCTCCATCTTCTTCATAGTGTGGATAATGTAGTGCTTCTCATCTTTAAGTTCGGAACACTTCTTGACAGGTAGTATGGTAGATTTGGAGTGAGCATTGAACTGCTCAACCAAAGTTTGCAGGAACTGGTGAGATGCCATGGTTGAGTTAAAGATTGTCTTCTTCGTCTTCTTGCTGGGAGATGTTGTCGTCTCGGAATCTCGAGTAATACTCATGCCAGGTCTCGGTCTGCTCCTCACTTATATAACCCCCGTCACCCCCACCACTCCCCACTTCCCCACTTTGAAGGTAAGATGCGAGTTTATAGGCGTTTTTTAAAGCGCAATGTCTATCTTTTTCATGTTCTGGACTTTTAGTACAAATACAAACATTTTCCATCGTATACTTGTAGTTCTTATCCAAGTCCACATCATTAACCGGAACATGAGTAAATTCTTCGATCCATCTCTTCTTTTCCAGTCCTTTTGTATAAATATTGGTAAACCTGTTTGAAAACTGATGCATGATGTGATACAAGTCTGTGTAACTTGCAAAACCATCATACCAATCGATATGATGGAAATATTTTGAAATCCACCTGTTGGTAGTAGCGGCTTTGCTAGTTAATGATGAATAAGAACATGGTGGTTTGAACAAAAATGTATATGGAACACTTGTATTGATGTCGAAAAACACAAGTTCTTTTATGATAAATCTATCGTCATTACCCCGAAACGCTTGGAACTCAATTATACCAGGTTTGGACTTTACTTGTTCTTCTTCCTTGTCCATTGCGAAGGCCACTCGTCTGCTCATGGCGAAGTCCAAAGATCAACTGATTTCCACACCACGGTAGGTACGACTTTTATACCAGGCCGTACAGTTGTTGGCGCGTTGGTGTATATTTAACGTGGGCACCGTCCCCGGTAGGCCTAACCCCACAAAGTGTTTGATATTGTTTTAAAAACCAACCATTGTCATCTAAGTTTCCATCTTTACATTCTCCTTGTTTTCATTTTCATCACTAACACTTGATTCTTCTCCTCCTTCTTCATCTTCTTCCCGTTTTACTGATTTCTTATGTAGTTGAGCGTATTTTTCCAATTGTCTCCACATTTGTACTTCATGAGGAACTCTATTAAATATAGAAGTATCCACAGGTCCGTACAATATAGGTGCGTCCGGTTGTTTGTCCAAAGTGTCTTCCAAATAATCTTTAATAATAGAACTTGAAAACACTAGTTGTCTCAAGTATCTTGTTATTGGTTCAGTTGCACAGGTTAGAATAAAAAACTCTTCTCGATTAAGTTGAATCTTGTTATCATGTCTTGTTGTGTCTCTAAACCGCAATTGATGGTCACCACGATTCTTTATAATATCAATTTCCACATTTGAATCCAAAAGTCCTACTCTTGTCTTTCTTCCATACATGTTACTAGTTAAATAGCATTCTAGCAGATGCAAGTGCTTCATAAAAGATTCCCAAGCACTATCGGTGAACAAAATCATTTTGGGTCCATGAGTTAAAATTACAGTAGGTGAATAATCCGTCGATTTCATAACACCGATTAAAACACTTTTGTCCAAACTGGATGAGATTGGATAAAATATTCGCAAGAATACCTCACTCAATATGTTAGGAGAAATATTATCTTCAATATCCCTTTTCTTCTTCTGTGCATTCTTTCTTCTTTTACCTTTTTCCTCAACATTATTACTGGCGTGGAGTTGTCCGCAAGCGTTGTGTTCATCTCCCTCCGGTTGACCTTGAAGATCTAAAAAGTCGGATATCTCCTTCTCAATATCTACTACATTTTCTTGTGTACCACTAGGAGAAGCCATATTGAATAAGATGCTACCCATACAAAAACAGGCAACAAACTGATGAGGAGCGACCTGAATGCTCTGCTTTTATACTCGCGGAATGCATTGGAATGTAACAAAACCGGTTTTTTTACAATACATTTTTAACAATTCCAGTTAAAGGTGTGTATGTTACGATTTTATCATGTAGAATTAAACAGTATGCAGTTGTATTAGCTGGAATAGCCGCGTTGAATTCCATTTCTATTTTTATATCCACACTTGATGATTATACCGATTCATTCTGTTTAGAACAATCGATTACAACTATCGGGTAACCATCTAAGTACTTTTCTGGTGATAGTAAAGGTGCATTTGTTTTACCATAATATGAACTTTGGAATCTTGCATACATATCGTACAATATGCTGTACTTTTTATTAGCGAATGACACATTTAAATTATCGTATGGAAAAAATTGTGAATTTAAATAAACTTTAATATTTTTCAAGTTGCAATGATCAAATTGGCCTGCATGTTTGGTGATGGTGTCTCTTCTGCCTGTTTGTAAACCAAATATAATATACCTGGCTCGTTCCACATAATTAGATGTTTTAACAGTCCAAGTGTGACGATCCGTAGCTGGCAAGCTGGGATGTTCATGAAATTCCCAACTTCTAAAAGGAATTACAATATCACGATCAGCCTTTAACTTTCTTAATAGTAGCATTCTATGCTTATCAGCTAATTTAACATGCGGAACTCTCCATACAATTTTGTCTAATGTTAATTTCCATTCTAAAGTTGCATCTGTTGTACCGTCTGGAGCTTTAATAATGTCTTTATCGTTAGAAGATCTCAACAAAACTAATTCTTGTTTAACATTTAATATAATTTTTCTATAATCTTCAGCAAAACCAAGCAACAAACGTAATGGAATATGAAAATCAAAATTTCCATTTGTATCTGGAGTGATTGTGTCTTTTGCAGGTAAAACCCATCCTGCAGGTTGTATTAAATTGGTTTCATTAGGTGATATAGATGTTAATCCCTTTAAAGTTGTTGCAATACCTACTTTTTTAGTGGAATCAACTGTTACACCTGATATTTCATATCTAATTTCATCAAACAGGAAAGCCATGGGATTATTTATAAATGGAACTGTTGTACCAGTAGTAGTACCGTCCTTTTTAGTAACTTTTCCTTCAATATACAAGTAACTTTCACATGGTAGTGTGTAAATGTCTTGATTTTGTATAGGAATACGGATTTCATCGTTATTGTTTAATTTTGATGAAGTGTAAGGGTTGTGGGTGTGATATTCTTTTTCCCATAGGGTTTCGTCGAATGTCGGACCCTGCGCTATATCCAGTATATCCATAATCGGTTAATTTTAATCCAATTCTCTCTAAGAAACGAATATTCTCGCGTGTTAACTCCTCCACAGCTGAAGAGCTACTAATGCAATTTCCCGTAGGTTGTTCGCTTTTAAATGTTAAACCCATGATTTTGTATTAAAGTGTCGATTTTAAATGTAATCTAACCGTAATAGGCTCTTCTCGGAAATCTATCAAGTTACCGTCTTGATCCAATACGTTCAACACGATGTCTGAAATGAAAGTGGTGTTCAACGGTAGATATACCAGGTTTTGTGGCTTTTCAACAATTTTAAATCCAGGCGGTACACTGGGGTAAAAAGTATGTATTATATGAGTATTTGCTCCATCTCTGTAAGCTCCTTGTATAATGTTACAAGTTATGTCTATACTATTGACTTTTAATATTGTTACAGTTTGTTTACCGGAATGTGTTTTATTTGGTTCTAAAATTGCTCCATCTTTGGGAAATCCTAATAAATCACCAATTGAGTTTGGCTTAGTGAAATCTATATAATATTTTGAAGTAAGCTCAGCTTTCATTGTATTGTTATTACCTTTTAGCGATATATTGTCTTTTCCCATTTTATTTTGCAAAAATTCATTAATATGATCAATTTCATAAGAACCTGTGGGTAAACTGCACTCTTCTAAGTCCGTAAACTTCCCACTGGCATCTTTTCCTTTATAATAATGCAATAAGTCATTTTTACCTTCTGTAACATTCGGAATAGAGTTGTAAGTTGTAAAATCCAACAGTGCTGCCTCCCAAAATCTTCCTTTTTGCAAGCGTAACGCTGGAAAAAGGATACTTCGTAAAGTGGACGATTTTCCCGTTAATGATACTGTATAGGAAGACATCTCAATAGTGACTGATACTTTTAGCTAGAAATTCCAAACATAAATGACCGCATATTGAAGTGTTATCAGGTTGTTCTCTTTTATAGTTGTAATATATGTTTTTAGCAGATTTAAAGTAATGTTCAAGTTCTTTAGGTGGTGGCAAATTTCCAAAACTATCAAAATAATATACATTGCTATTTAGTTTCTTATAACACACCCAATGGGTGCCGGGCCCTTCAGTATTATCCAAATTTACGATTCCAGTCTCATTTTTCCATATTTTCTTTGGTAAACTGTCTTTCATAAATACTCCGCGGAAAAATGGTATTTTTAAACAGGAAATATATTTAAATAATTCAACATTAGTCAACGCTTTATGTGGTATAACCAATTGATTTCTTTTATTTAATATGCACGATACGGTCTTAGGTATAGACCAGCCCCGTTTTTTACCATTGACCATATTGTCGGTTTTTTGTTATTTTTCCTCGGAGAACGTCTTTTTAGTCTAATATTACCACCATGTTTCCTCATGGTTGATCCTTTTTTACTCTTACCCCTCCTTTTTCCACCTCCTACCGCTGTTTTAGCCTTCATACCTGCTGTTACCGCTAAAGCTGCTGCTTTTTCCGCAATACTAGCGTCACTAGACTTTACTCGTTGCCAAGCTATATTCGCTAGCTTTTTATCAGCGATTGACCTATTTTTTGAATCGGTAAACGTGGAATATGCGATATCGTGATCTTTACAAGCCTGATCTAACTTATTTATGCCTGGATCACCTCTTTCCAGTCGTTTTTTCAATTTAGTTCCTGGTCCGCAATACTGATAACCTCCCGGTATATGAAATTCGTATGGTAAAGCGTCTATTGCTCTATTTACGATAGATCCTACTGGAATACGATTTAAAGCTTTACTTAACAGAGAAACCGCTGTGGACGTGATACCGCCTCCTTTCCGTATACTGTCTCGATATGGACTGATGTGCTGGAATGTCATTATTGTCCTTTTATAATCGAAATGTACAACTTATGTGTTAACCCTATGACGAGTTGGACATAAATGAGGTCGTTTATTGCGTTCTTATATTATATATCAATATCACCCCAATCTGATGATCTAAACTTTTGCGTATTAGGGTTAATAAAGTATTTATTAAAAATTTCCTGTTTAATCCAATTACCTCTCTCGGATTCAGACACCCAATTACCCCAATGTGTACGGGTTGCAATAATATTGTATATATCAAATAATGCATTTCCTAAAACTTTAATAAGAAAATTAACAGTGACGGCATTATCCACATGTTCAGGGTCTTTAAGGTCTGTTATACGTTTATTATTACAAGTATACACTTTACTATCCATTTGTGATGTTGTGATAGCCTGTCCTACAGTTGCAGCATCATTTGCTTCTCTTCCTTGCGCCAAGTTTTTTATTTTGCGATTAATACATGTAAAAAACTCCCAGTTATTATTTGGATCTAGATGTACTGTTTGTCCTAAGGCAGCTGCGTCTCTATCTGTATGACCCCATGACACATTTGATAACCTTCCATGCATGCAATCCCAAGCATTATTTTTGTATGTTAATAAAGAAAATTTTTCATTACCTTGAACAAATTCATCCCCTTGCTTCGATAATACTTCATCTCGTTTTACAAAAGAGGTTGTTTCCTGTTTTAAGGTTTCCATCACTTGACCCACTGTTGCACCATCTGATGGTGCTGATCCATCTTTTACATTAGCCAAACAATTACCAAGACAATCGATAACTCCCACATCATGTATGACACAATGATCTTTTATATATTTGAGGTTTACAGCATCATTTTCATTTTTTGGATAACCTATATCGTTAATAACAAATTTATAAAAAGAAAATCCATCTTTTGTCTTTTCAGGTATCAAGGAATGTAAATAGCGTCTATTTACGCTGTCTTTTGCATCTTTAGGGTCATCTACGTTGGATATACGTTTATTGTTAGCACTATACGTTTTCCCATTGAATTTTAACGTATTTTTTAATTCAGATGACAAATAACCTTTGTTTATTGCATCACCGTTTTGATTTGGTTTACCAACGTTGATAATTCTATGATCTTCTGCGTCATATGTGTTATTTTGTAGTCTTAATGTTGGCGATATCTTTTCCTTTAATATTTTTAAATTTATTGCATCGTTTTCATCCGTAGGATCTTTTATGTTTTTTAACCTTTTATTACTCATATCATAATCTCCATCAGGTGTTTGTGGTAAACCAGCACTTCTTTTTAAACTATTCGCATAATATAATCCATCCGAGGAGTAACGTCCGAACTTGTCGACACTCATGGTGCAACTGAATAGTATTCTAGGGAGTACCGCATTTTTATGAGATTACCCCACGGTTTCGGAGTTCATCCACTAAAGCCACCCATTCGTTTTCCAATCCAGTATGACCCGCTTCTTTAGCTTCATGTATTAGTTTCATTCTATCCACCAATTTATTGATATTATTGTAATAAATCACATTTGTGTTATATAGTTTCTTCATTAAACCTGTACTTGTAACAGATTTGTTTCTTTTTCTTGGTTCTGCAGCACTTATATCCAAAGTGGATGACACAAACCTTCGTTTTACAGGTTTTCTCGGCATTATCGGCATTGGTTGTCTTCTCGCTGTTGGTATTAACTTGGATACAAATTCTCTATATTTTAAAGACCTAGATCTAAAAACTGGTTGGTCAGCTAAATATTTTCTAGTGTATGCATTGGTGTGTTCCAAAATCTGTTTATATGCTTCCATGTCTTCTTCTTTAACTAACAATTCTAAAGGTTTTTTTTCAAATAATAATTCAAATAATCCTCTTGTGCCCTTATATCTTTGATTAGCAACAATAATATTATCATGTTCATCAATGTTTACCGGGCTATTACCAACCATTAAACCTTCTTCTGTTAATCTTACTCCATAACTATGGTAGTTTTTATTAGGATTTATTCCAGCTAACATTTTTATCATGTATTTCCTTCCTAAAGGTCCTTTGTTATGAATGTTTTCACCCAACAAGCTTATGTTTGACGGACCTTCCCTTGCTTCTTCTTCTTTTTCCTCTTCACTAGCAGTTGATACATCTTCATGTCCTCTTTTAGCTTTTACTTCATATAATTCTCTTATACCACTATAGTCTGGTGATTCTAGCTCTCTTTCAGGTTCTCCGCCGGTAAAAAAACTATATGTAGAGGATTCCGGGTCTTCGTCACTAAAATCTTCTGATTTTACATTTTCTCTTTCAAACTTTGTAATAGGTGCAATTGCATCTCCTTCCAAAACGGGTTTAGCAAATTTTTTGTTTAATTGTTTCAAGGGTTCAGTAATAGGTTTAAAAGTAGATTCAAGAAATTTCTCCCTTTCGCTAATACCTAATTTTAATGCTCTATTTTTATCCCGAATAGAATCACTAAGTGATTTTATTTCCTTTATTAACTTTTCTTGGTTAACCATGTTTGTAGCAAGACGTGTTGTACAACAATGAATGTTTTACATCATGATCAGTGTATTAGTATAAATTTATCAAATCCTATCCTGTATCGACCATTGTTTAGCGGTTGTTCCTTTATAATTGTTAAAAACCCATACTTTTCACCCCAAGCCTTTCCACACAACTCTTTAAATCGTTCAAATGGCATATCCGCACTTACATGGTCATAATATATGTGTTTTAGGTTGGTTTCATCCTGTTTAAATACAATTAACATGTTTGCATTGTCTCTAATGAGCTGTTTCGGTATTTTGCTGTAAGTTTGACCAATATAAATGCTATCTATGTTGTTATGTCGGCCCATGGCGAAGTAATTCCTTATTGTATTTTGATTTTCACAAGATACATCGTCAAATATGAATACTGAGAATGGTGTAGCCTCTTGCGGTTGCATGACACTCTCGCTTGCGTTAAATCTAAAATATTTAACTTCAGGCACATTATTGAGTATTTGTTCCAATAACTGATATTTTGGTTGTTGTAGTGACTTTGAAAATACATATAAATTATTAAAACGTAAGCCTTTAGGGTTTGTAATCAAATTGAATACTACATTTGTTTTTCCACAATTGGAAGGACCGGTAACCAAACAACGCACCGTGTTTGGTAACAAAACACCATGTTTCCCAGTATTGAATTGAGAACCATCCACTGTAAGTTCATCTATATTATTAATAGTAAAATTGTCTTTTTGCGGTATTATCTCCATCCTTTGTAATGGTTCAACCCAAAATGATTCTCTATCGTTATATTAGATCCTTTTTAGGTATCCAAGAATCTTCCGTCTTATTAAATCCTAACCATCGTACTTTAACCTTATCTTTTTTCCGTTGCAACACCTTTTCAACTAGATATACATCACCTACTGTTGATTTTAACATTTCATGTCCATAAAAACCTCCTTCAAGCAATTGTCCTTTATTATCTTTTAAAATGTAAGTTTCTGGTACTGTAGGTTGCACCTTAAATACGGTAAATACCTCATTTGTCCAGTTCGGAAGATATCTTTTACTGAATACACCTTTGTATTTGCTTATTCGCACTTTATCACCAACATTAAACCTTTTAGGCTTTAGTTTTTCAACTTTTGGTTTAGTATTCATTTTTATACGTTTTAATACAAGTTTTTCATTTTTATTAGTCACCAGGCTTGGTTTCATACCGATAGTTCTATGAAACTTGTTATTGTAATCGCTTATAAGTTTTGGTAACATATCAATCCATACGTGTGATCCTCTGTTGGAAAACATCTTATACATCGCACCTTTTAAAGTTCTGTTAAATCTTTCAATTATTGATGCTTTTACCTCTGAATTGGTTGAGTAATGGTTAATGTTGTGTTTTTTCATTAAATTTTCAAATTCCTTATTAAAATATTCTTTTCCATCATCAGTTTGTAAATGTTTTATAGTATGTTTGTCTCTTTGTATAGCTGTTTCCATTGCTTTTGTAACACTTTTACCACTTTTATCTTTTAGTGGTAAAGCATCTGCCATTTTTGAAAAACAATTAATAATAGTCAATATGTATCTAAATCCTCTATTTTGTTTACTATAAGGAATCATTTCGATTAAATCCGCTTGATATAAATCATTTATTCCTTTTATCACTGTATTTCTTCGTGGAAACTTTCTTCTTGCAGGTTTATGAAGTTCGTTGACAATTTCTTGCTTCAAGTTCTTCATATTGCAGGTTTGAATGTTTCATGTATCACATGTATAATCACAATGAATGTTGTCTTAAATATTCACATCATTTATATAGGTCAAGGTCATCCAAACTTGTGTAAAAAAATGGGGAACACGGCGTTTGACTTGCCGTGTTCCCCATTTTTTTACGGAAGGAGAAAGGAATAAGGTCGAAGTTGTAGAAGGACGAAGAATAGGTTACTAGTCGATAGGGTTTAGAGAGTAGTGGCCAAAAGGAAGAGTGTGAATTTTATCCGGCATAATATGCCTTTTATCATCTCGAGCTGATAGTGCCCTTTTAACTTCAGTGACACTGTAGACCTCATGTTTAAAGCTTCTGATAGTGTTGAACGTTGCAGACATTGTAGAATCTTCAAACAAGCAGGTCTTGTAATGGTCAAACGTCACATGTTTCTTCAAGTACGATGTTTTGACTCCTTTTGCTTTCTTGACTGTCGGTGTGTTGTTCTCGTTGTACATTTTAAATGAATACAATTTTGCCATCAGTGCCACTATTTCTTCTAAAGGCATTCCATTTGCTTCATCTTTAAATTTTCCGATTACTTTTTTATTCTTTTCATTGTAATTTGGATGGTTCTTCGGATAGTCAGAGAAGTCAAAATCGTCTTTGTATGGGAAACTCCTTAGGTCTTCATACATGTCCAAAGTCTTTATCCAG
Source organism: Neoaliturus tenellus (assembly GCA_030545055.2). NCBI lineage: Eukaryota > Metazoa > Arthropoda > Insecta > Hemiptera > Cicadellidae > Neoaliturus > Neoaliturus tenellus. Next base: position 98,257,852 of record CM061531.1, read on the forward strand.
TAGATAAACGCGTCGGTATCCATGTATGCAACTCCAATGTTGTCTCTTCCGTAGTGTTTAACCATTTTGTTGTAATGGAAATCATACATTAGAGTTTTACTTATATCCAAAATCGACATTCCAATGTATAACGGACGATCCATCACTATTGTTGTTTTCTTCATACTGACGGCAACTAGATCTTCGTTTATAATCATGGATGTTCCAAAATTTGGTTTTTGCACTAATTTTTCCAATTTCTTAGGATCACTTACTAATTTAACAATCTTGTGTTTTCTTTTGTTTTCTAAGGTCTTCCCGAAGATGGCGTTGTTCATCAATTTGTAAAAGTCCTTTTCAAATGCTGATGTTGCTGCTGCTCTTCTTGTAGTGTTGGAATCAATATATGGTTTCAACCAACAAGACTGGGTGAATTCAATTGCTCTATGAATTCTCACTACACGTAGACCCAATTCAAGAGCTTGTTGAACTACCCAGTAGTGAGCCACATACCGATCTTTATTCTCCAACGTCATCATCAATTTTGGCCATCTTCCTGTCGGTGAAACTTCAGTCTTGGCTAGGAGAGGCAAGTCGTAGTGATGGTCATGAAGGTGCTCCGGATATTCGAAATCACAGTCCAAAATATAGCCTTTTGGACCATTCTTTGGAATCTGTGATATGTCACCGATGGTGGCCGGGTCGATCCATTTGAAGTCAGCGTAGGGAAGCGGATTTGACATTGCCCAACCATAAAGGTTGTTTGCGTCAAAGTAGCCAAGGTAGACCGATGGTTGTCTCTCGTCGAAGCCTGGGATGTACTTGTTGTTAGCTTTGACATGACGTGTTACAGCTTGTGTCAAACCGCCCCGTACACCAGATTCTATCATGAGCACCATATCAATATCTGTTAGAAGTTCCAATCGACAGTTGGTTGACTTTAGCATAGCTTGCCATGCTAATCCTGGAGATGTGTACGAGTGTAGAGGGTCCAGTCCATAGGCGGAGAAGCAGGTGTTTCGAAATTCTTCCATCACATCGCACAGCAGAGTTACGTCCAATTTTATGTAAAAGTCGGAATATTCCCCTAAGGTTTGAATGTTTAGTTGGTTACAAACATTACAAGCATGATTGTAGTCTTCAACGGTGATTGCACTTTCATTTAACTTGCTATTGAAGGCTTCAATCGGTGGCAGACTGGTTTCTTCAAATTTTTCTGCAGAAGTTATGTAATCATAGGGGAACACTCCTTTACGCATTACTAAGTCCAATTTATCTTCAGGTACAATTTTGCTGGTTTCTTTTAGATCTTCTCTTCTTAGGTTCTCAGACAATTTGCTCAAACTAGTTGACATAAATCTATAAGAGTCTACGAAGCGAAGTTTAATTTTACCTACTGTTTTTGAGAAACTGATGTACTTCTCCAATGTTTCAGCTAATACTTCGATTCTTCCATCATCCCGTCCTAACTCTGGGATAATGAAGTGGGAGTCATAGCCGCTAAGATTGTGTAACACGACAGGGATAAAGTTTGGCAGTTTGTAATTTATATTGCATGAATTACAAGCAGCTCCTCTGTATAACCCTGTCAGGTGATCGTGATCTCTTACTTTTTGATTTTCTTCACTGAAGCTCTTCTTGCATAAATAACATCTTGTTGCCCAAATTGTATTCTTCTTGTTGATTTTGGTTCAAAGGTTCCATAGGTAAAACATTACCGTATAAGCGTTGCACCTTTTCAGCAATGTCATACAACTGGTCTACGAAATGCTTAGCGGCTTCTTCCCCACGGTAGAGTATCGGAGTGGATGTTAAACCATAGTCTTGCAACTGTTCTTCAGGCAAAGTTGATTTCACCAATAAGCAAAAACTGTTAGGTTGATGCAATTGATATTTGGTTCTTCTAGTCACCTCACCATCCGGAAGCTCCTGTGGTACTAACGTGGATTCGAAATCTGCGTAGACAGCTACTGGAATCCGATATTGGTGAACTGTTTTGTTGAATTTGATGAACGCTCGAGATGGCGGCGGCAGACTAATCTTCACTTCATAGTTGTCATTACAAAGTCTTTGGTGTTCCTTCAACCACTCTGATCCTCCATGTTTTAAATCTTTATTTGTAAAACAAAAGCATCTCTTACACACTGTCACTCTAATCTTCTTTTTGGTTAATTGTCGTGCAACCAAAGCTTCAAAATCTTTTATCCACACATAATGTGAAATTTCACCTTTAGTTATCAATAATAAATCAGTATGGTTTCTTTGCTTCACTTTTCCAACTCGTAGTGGATACACATTGTTCGAATCATCTAAGCCGAACACGTTAACAGAAACACCTGGATTTTGTTTCTCAAATTTTGCAATTTGATTAAGACTCACAGGATACGACATTCCTCGGAAGTTGTAGCGGTGTTCGTTTTCATAATATTCCCTACCAACTCTACAAGGATTATGTTTTACATACTTAGTTAGCATCGCATACTTAAAACATTCATTATCCCCGTTTGTAACATTTCTGCAAGAGTTGGTGTCTTTAATTTTCTTTGGTAGAGGGATAAAGCTGCTACCCCTCATACCATATCCATGCTTGTGAACCCTCACATCCATACCTTCGATCGATGATAGCGTCCAGCCAGATCCTCTTCCTTCATGTTCTTGGAGTTTCATTAGCAGTTCATTCAAACATTCTTCTAGAATTTCATTGATATCAGATGTGGTTGTAAGGGTTCGGTTTTTAGCAATGAATGCTCTCGGTGAGTTTTCACCATCGGTATTAGTAAACATAGCCTCCAACACCAATCCAAATTTAATAAAGTTCAATCTTGCCAATTCTTCCATCAATGTTCTTACAACTAAATTTTTAGCTTGGGTTATAAAGTTTTCCAATTCCAATTGCACATTATTAATTTTGAAATGAGTTACAACTGGTCCTGGCAAGGCTGTGGTGCGCAGTTGTCTTATATCTTCCACTTCTTCTGTATCCTCTTCTTCCATATCCTCTTCTTGGGTACGCAGTTGTTTTACATCTTCCATTTTTTTTCTTCCATTTCCTTTTCAATAAATCCTCCAGCTGTAGATGGTCCAGCTCCGGCAAATTGAATAACACTTGGTCTTCTTCTTTGCATTAACTGTAAATAGCTAGCCCAGTCCTCCTGCTTCTGGGGTTTTTCCAAAAACCGATCAATCGCATCCAAGTCTTCTTCACTTACTACAATCTCTTCTTTTCTGTCCTCTTCACGATGCAATTCTCGGTGTAACTGTAGATAGCTATCACAGTCGTCCATCTGCTTCTGGTAGTTTTCCAATAACCGATCAAACGCATCCAAGTCTTCTTCACTTACAACAATCTCTTCTTTTCTGTTCTCTTCATGATGCAATTCTCGGTGTAAAACAAAGATATCTTCGTCTTGGAAAAACTCACCACAAATATCGCAAAGGGCCATTTTTTACAGTTTGGCTTTGAGTGTGCACTCGGTGAATGTCCACGCAATAATGAACAGCGCGCTCAACCGGGTCCCCTTTATACCTGAGGTTGAAGGGTGTGGGAAGGTGACGTCATATACATCCGGTTTATCAATCATGTAGTAGATTTGGCTTTTTAACACCCATTTTCAATATATTCTTCAACAGGCTTAATAAAGCAATGATGTTTGGTCTAAATCCACTACTTTGTACAAGTTTTTTCAAAAATGTCTGTTTGAGCAAGTTTATATGGGTCAAGGTCATTTGGAATTATTATTTTCAGCGGGGATAGAGCACTAAGCAGCATCAATTACTACAAAGTGCTCTATCCCCCGCTCACATTTTTTGTTTTAATTTCTTACAAAGGTGAAATATCACCGGTATTACCTCCAGAATAGGAAGAATTCTGTTGCGATGGAGCGATGGAAGTGGTGTATCCAATCCAATTGGTTTACCATTTTTATACCCCCACCAACTATGCATTTATGTGGGTCAAGGTCGCATAAAAATACCCTTTGAGCGGGGGATAAACCACTAAGCAGCATGCTAGTCCATTGCCGCAAAGTGATCTATCCCCCGCTCTGTTCTACAAAACCTCAATCAAGTCCAAGTTCAAGTCCTAGTTTAACACTTGGTTGGGAGAATTACATTAGTTTGATGCTTATTTCTACCGTTACACTTGCTCCATTCTCAAAAAGATATAAATAATATAATCCTGGATACTGTTTTGTTTCACGTCCTGCATGTTCCTTAATAAAGTCAAAAGCCAATCTTTTTGAATATTCATTATGAAACACTTCTCTCACACAAACAAGAATTTTTTCTTCCACCAATTTCAGTTGAATTGATGATAGTTTGCTTACATCATCCTTGTCTATCAGGGGTAGATTGTAGGTGAAAGTATTTGGTGGTAGTTTTCGCGTTCTGTCAAGTAAACAACAAAATTTTTTATACAATTTCTTCTCATTGTCTGTAATACTATTAATACCAATCAGATTATAGTACGAAGGTTTATAAGGTATACGACGAGACATTTTTTGGTCACCGGTCTTCTTAAGAATGAGCTCCTGGACAGCCACTTCCAACGAAAGGTGGAGCGTGAATGAGAAGTGCGTGCAACCTGACCGCCTTATATCCCCACCAGCCAAGGGCTACCCCACCTTGGGGGGGGGGGGGGGGGGTCACTTCTCGTCCGGAGCAAAAAACTTTTTGGTCAAGGTCAAAAATTTTTCCGAAAAAAAAGTTTGGGGGGAGAGGGGGGGGGCACTTCTCGTCCGGAGCAAAAAACTTTTTGGTCAAGGTCAAAAATTTTTCCGAAAAAAAGTTCGGGGGGGGGGGGTCACTTCTCGTCCGGAGCAAAAAACTTTTTGGTCAAGGTCAAAAATTTTTCCGAAAAAAAGTTCGGGGGGGGGGTCACTTCTCGTCCGGAGCAAAAAACTTTTTGGTCAAGGTCAAAAATTTTTCCGAAAAAAAAGTTGGGGGGGGGCTTGCACTTTTTCAAAAAAATAAGCCCCACTTGGGGCATTTATGTTGCCATCGCTGAAGCCTCCCAAGAGACCCAACTATAAACAACTCCAAACTTGTGTGTTACTAATACCTAACTGTTAACTTTTTAAAAGACCTCTATATATAAACTGTGTTAATAAGACCTGACTGTTAAAGATTTTGAAAACTTTTATATTTAGGTCAAGGTCACGAAAAAACTTTAAAAAAATTAAGCCCCACACCCCCCTATGGGGGTGTGGGGCACTTGGGTTGTCATCGCTGTAGCCTCCGAAGAGACCCAACTATGACAACAAGGCAACATCCAATGTCGTGTACCCTTCGCCACGCGAGACTTGTAAACATTTACTGCATTTCTAACAAATAACTTTTCCAATAGCTAACAAAAAGTCATTTACATAATTTTGAAAGAAACTGAGGACACCCTAGTGGCTTACGTCCTCGGTCCGAGTGCAGAGGCCATCGGCTCATTACCCCCGTATAAGCGTACAAACGGACCAACTCCTATTTCTCAGCCGCATTGAAGCATGCATGAGAGGAGCCTAACAATTATAAAAAGTGGCTTTACACGGGGGCCTACTCCCGTAACCCTATCTTTAATATTTTTAATTTAGCAATGCAGTAAATTTTTACAAGTCCTATGTGGGTCAAGGCCACACGGACATTAAAAAATTTCGGCCCCCGTACATCCATGGCGAACCACGAATGTTCGGGGGCCTTGGGGACAAAAAACACAAATAGCTAACAAAGTTTCATTTACATAATTTTGAGTTTCCAGAAGGGAAACTAACTGAGGACACCCTAGTGGCTTACGTCCTCGGTCCGAGTGCAGAGGCCATCGGCTCATTACCCCCGTATAAGCGTACAAACGGACCAACTCCTATTTCTCAGCCGCATTGAAGCATGCATGAGAGGAGCCTAACAATTATAAAAAGTGGCTTTACACGGGGGCCTACTCCCGTTCCCTGAAGTTACAATTTACTTTGAGCATTGAAAAAGCTCAAGGGGGGAATACTAAAACAAGCGTATACACTTTAGATAAATATAACACACTTACAACATGTAATTGAGCTCAACGTAGTCAATGCTGAAACAAGCACATACACATTAAACACATATGAGAAACAAGACACACAGGATAAAAGACACACAGGAGACATAGGGTACAAGTGAAACACTCTCATATAAAACAATTCCCAATACCCAAACGCAAGCGCAATATCTTACAACTAATACAAGTCTTAAAGTTAGAGTAGACTTCGCTAAACAGTGAAGGCGCCATTCACTGTTTAGTGAGGCCTATGACGGTCCGTCCCGATCGTTCACGTTCAACGCGCGGGAGCGGACTGCGAGCCGGCTGTGGCCGGGCCGCCTTATATCCCCACCGGGGCTGCCACGCCCAGGATATCAGGGGGGGGGCACTTCTCGTCCGGAGCAAAAAACTTTTTGGTCAAGGTCAAAAATTTTTTCGAAAAAAAAGTTCGGGGGGGGGTCACTTCTCGTCCGGAGCAAAAAACTTTTTGGTCAAGGTCAAAAAATTTTTCGAAAAAAAAGTTCGGGGGGGGGGTCACTTCTCGTCCGGAGCAAAAAACTTTTTGGTCAAGGTCAAAAAAATTTTCGAAAAAAAAGTTCGGGGGGGGTCACTTCTCGTCCGGAGCAAAAAACTTTTTGGTCAAGGTCAAAAAAATTTTCGAAAAAAAAGTTCGGGGGGGGGTCACTTCTCGTCCGGAGCAAAAAACTTTTTGGTCAAGGTCAAAAAATTTTTTCGGGGGGGGGAGGGGTCAAGTGGGTCAACTTCACCCACAACACTTCTACTCTTAAGTGTTGGCTATACCCCCACCACAACTGAGTCCCTAGGCTGCACAACACCGCACCGCCAGTATGTCTCCGGCTTCCATGCGGTGCGTCTCGCTGTTCTCTAACTCTCTATATGTAAGTATTTTTTACAAGTTTTGAATCTAGGTCAATACACTTTAACTCTGGGACGATAACGACTTGTAGTATTTCTGTGTTTTGACTCAAGGTCATCACACTTTAACTCTAGCACGTCGATTATCGTACCAGAAGTGCTCAATAACATAACTTGTAATGTTTAGGGTGGCGTTTGCACGCCATGTGGTATCCCGTCCTAATTTTAAGTTAGATTAATTTTACTGTGATCTTTTCCATTTCCAATTCTTTTGCCTAAGAGTGAGGTGTCGCTTTATAAAGTGGTATTTCTCTAGAGTTATTGGGGATTGCAAGGATACAATTACTTTATTTATACGGCTCTTCACCTTAGAGTTTAACAGAACTTCTACTTTGACTTTTCTTCCTTGCCCCCTCACAGCCTAAGCTGTACAGTAAGGTTTCTTCTAGTGCCACCTCGGGCCGAGAGAACGGTGTGTTGACTGTAGGACAGCTCATGGTGAAGTGATGCTATACTCCGGCGTACAACCTCACCTTCCCCCACCACTGTGACCTTCCCCCACTCCTGCTGTTTCCCCCATCACTTTTCCCTTGACTCATGCGCTACCAACAATCTCTCAGTATTTTGCGGACTTTTGTGAGGGGAAGCCATGTCGCAGGACACTTTGGGTAAGAAACTTAGCCGTGTTAAGACTTTATTAGTTGCTCACTGTCCACCGCTCAAAGTCAAAAGGGTTTCAACTTTGGCTAAGTGGCGAAAACTGTTGCGCGGACACCCTAAGTTTTATACCAAACGGACTAATGTAAGTTTTACTGATGAAGATTTGGATGAAATGACTTTTCCTTGCAAAGTTCAGTTAGTTACTCCCATTCCTGACAGTTTAGAGTCTTAGTCTTTTGAACCAATATACCTAGAGTGCGCGGGGCTGGACAGTCAGTCGCTCGGTGTCTGTCGTAGGGTGCACATCGCGGTTGTAGTACTGGTCTAAAGGGGGCTGCTGGCTCACTTCAAGGTCACCCGAGCGGTGTCACATGACGGTTTAGGCAGAGTCACGTTGCAAACTTGCAGTTTCCTCGGCACTTTTGCTGTTTCTTGTCTAATTTCGCTCCAAGTCGTCAAGGTCATGGGAACCTGACTGAAACTCGGAGCGTAGTGTGAGAAACAGCAAAAGTGCCGGAAAATTTTAGGTTTCAGCGTGGCCTTGACCTTTTGTGACATCGATGACGTCATCTTGGTGACGTAAGGGGTGATGACGTCATCGCCACGTCATTTCTGCAACGTCATGGGTGTGACGTCACAGAATTACGTAATTGGTGATGACGTCATCGATTGCGTCATCGATGACGTCATCGATGACGTCATCGGTGAGGTCATTGACCTCGATGACGTCATCGCTCGGGTGACCTTGAAGTGAGCCAGCAGCCCCCTTTTTCCACTACTGCAGTCATATTTACAATATTAAGCAAAATTCAATGTACATATTATAGCAATATTCAATAATCAGTTTGAAATATTATGTGAAGAATATCTAGTGGTCTCAAGGCTACGATATATGTTTTTATAAGAACTCAGCATGAAGAAATCTTATACATTGAATAAATGTTTATAACACAGATTTGTAAAAACGCTACTTACCACCTATTTATGATTTTGTTAATTAGACTACTACAAATAGTTCGTCAGATGGGTTGAAAACGGGAACAGCCGACCCCGATAAAGCTTAACTCTTAATCCTCTAAACAGAGCGGGAACCAATTTGCAGCCACCCTCATTTGAGATCTGGGGGTTGACTTTCTGTTTGTAATATTGTTTAGGACAGAGACAAAAGAGTTATGTACTTTATTTGGCAAATTTTATAGTCTTCAAAATAAATGTCTTCCTTTAGTCAGATACGATTCCTTTTTGTAATTTTATGATTATTATTAAACTTACCTAACTTTAAAAATTATACAGGGTGTCCCGGAACTCTCTGGAACCCTTTTGTATATTTGTTCCTTACATCGTGATAAGAAAAAAACATCGTATTAATAGGGGTCTAAAATCCATCGTTAAGCCGCTAGCCGCCATTTTTTTTTTGTTTTTTTTTCACATAATAATTTTTAATTCTGTAAAGGATGGTTGTATTCAGTTCATTTTTAGTATGAATGTTTATCATACCAACGTACATTTTTCAGTAAAAAAATAATTTTTCCACTGTATATTTTCAAAATGGCGACCATTTTAAATTTTTAAATTCAAATATCTCAAGATCGGTAAACTTCATAAAAATTTTACTTGACACAAAAAAGTTGTCAAATTAAATTATCTAACCAACGGTACCAAATATGTAGGTATCTGATAACAGATAACAAGGTTATTGCTATTTTTCTATCCAAATGGCCTTAATTTGCATGAATTATAATGCAAAATCAATGTTTTTTGGAGAAAAATCGCAATAACTCTGTTATTTGTTGTTAGATCCTTATAAACTTGGTACCGTTGGTTAAATAATTTAATTTGGCAACTTTTTTTGGGTCAAGTAAATTTTTTATGGAATTTACCGGTTTTGAGATATTTGAGTTAAAAAAACTAAAATGGCCGCCATTTTGAAAATATACAGTGGAAAAAATTAATTTTTTCCTGAAAATGGGCATTGGTATGATAAAGGTTCATACCAAATATGAACTTAATGCAACCATCCGTTAGGGAAACAAAATTTACTATGTGTAAAAAACAAAATGGCGGCTAGCGGCTAAACGAAGCATTTTAGACCCCTATGTGTATGATTCTTTCTCGATGCAAGGAACAAATAGCACTAATATTAATTAATACACATTAGTAACTATTTATATTGTTTGCACGAACTGTTACCTTATTAGTATCAATTAACTTGTGTATACTTGTATTGTTATTGTATTTTTTAACTACACACTGTATTATGCTACCTCTGTAAATGGATTTTTCCGTGAATAAATAAATATATAAAAGGGTTCCAGAGAGTTCCGGGACACCCTGTATATTTCATCTATAATCATACTCAGCATTATATTGGCTTTAAATTTTAGTTTAGTGGATTGTGAGTAACACAAATTATAATTTTACTCGGTAAAAAAACCATGAGAAAAAATAACCAGTACTCCAAAATATCTTATTAAATATTTGTAGTTTATTTACTACCGATTTTTTAAAGTAACAAAGCTTAATAGTTAAATAGATATGACAATTTTTTTTTTATTGTTTATTTTGAACCATACCATTTTAAAACTGAATAAACGTTTGTAAATTGGAAATTAGAATGGAAAAAATTGGAATGGAAGTACTAATAAAACTTGCTTGTTACATCTGACTCAAATTATATTAATCCAAGTAATTACAAAAACATTTATTTTATTCAGTTTAATATTTAAAAAAGATTGTTTAAAAATAGTGCTTTGGAATAATTTTGTTTTTACAACAGTGTAGCTTTAATTACTTGTTTATCGATAAACATACAATTGCGGCTAATAAAGGTTTATCTTTTATTCGATAGCACCATTAAAATATTTTCGTTCTCAGAGCACTGAGCTACTTTGGCCTCATCTTTCAAACCAGGTCCTGGCAAACTGCCGGCCAAGTCGTGAATGGGGCGTGCGTGTTCAGCATTCAGCACATCCAACCATAGCTGCATGTGGATACAATACACAGTAAGGTACAATACATATATCATCGCCATAGAAGAGAATCATAAAAATTAGTATTTTAAGATCAAACTTCTTCTGTGGTTTTTATTTAATTTTACATATTTTAAATAATCTGGATGATAAAATAATATAATAGGGTATTATAAGTAGGATATTGATAATAATTGTTCGATCAAAAATTATTCCGTTGTTAATTGCCTGTAATCGTTTTTGTCATTGAATTCGTTAGAAACGGGAATAATGTTTTAAATAAAGGTGAATATTGTTGGATATCCTGACGGACGTACAAGAACTACTGTTGTCCTAAGAGATTCATACGGTACAATGATAATTACTGATTCTATATTAATACTGTAACTTGTATTTTAAAGGAATTTGCCATTGATGTACACATAAGTATACAACAAGTGGCAAAACGCTGTGCTATACTCTGTATATCTGTTTGTGTCACAAGTGATTGAAACCTGTGGCCGGACAATTAAGCAAGTAATAGAACGCTGTCCTATAATATAATAATCTTTATAACATAGCACCACTTAAACCACACCTTGTTAACTCAAGCAACTGGTTGTTTGTTACCTCAAGTAACCACTTGCATACATACTGGATAGTAATGGGGATAGGTGTTATGGGGCAAAGAGACCGGCATTTATACTTGAGAAAGCTTGGGGATAGAATGATACAGAATAACAAAAATAACAGAGGCGATAAGGATATCAACCATTTTTGAGGCCCTAGTGTCCTCAAGCCGGCTACCGCGACGGAACTATTAAATAAAAGTGCGAAACATCCACCCGCCCGTCCGTGCGTGAGCGTTTCTATGTGTTTTATGTGTACCGTTCGTAAATTATGTGTTTTTTATTTAAACTTTTTAAAATATTAACGACATCGTCAAGACCGATTTTTTTTACCAGCTTGATGTTTTGACTTGTGAACTACGTAAACATAGCACAAATCAGTGCCGAAACCAGGTTGTAGGCAACAACGGATTGGAACTTGAGACGATAAGGTAATTTAAAACCACACTATATTACTTTAAGTATACAGATTGAATTCACAAAGTCCAAGTAGTGAATCGCAATATCAAATTACTAAAAGCCAAACTGATGTCACACACAAAACCAAAACATCATGCATCTAGAAGAGTTTCGATGAAACAAAACTAAACAAATTATCCACTCTATTTTACAAAACAAAATTGCTCTAAACTGGAAAAAAAACTAGAACTATCCGCATCTAACTCCACATAACTATGGATTTTCCTGTTTGGTCTTTCAATACAATCTTTAGAAGTTACTTCAAATACAAATCCTACACCTGAATAAAAAAAATGAATTAATAAAACAACATCTACTTCTCTACATTTACCAGTCAACTGAATCAACTGCCAAATGAAATTACTTCTACAACATTTTCAGATGCAGAAGCATTTCCTAACTATTTAGCTTCAGACCGAAATTTAATTTACATATCGAACTATGCTTATATTTATGATATTCTACTGAATCCTCACGGGCCCCCTTGGGACACTTGGTGAACGAATTCATAAAAAATACATTAAACGATACAGATGTAACCTCAATTGAATTCTCAGAGCTAAAATATTCCAGCTTAATTAATCTATATCTATAAAAGAGGAAGTATGTATTTATATATGTATGTTGCCTATGGACTCCGAAACCGCTCGACAGATTGTAATGAAACTTTCAGGCATTGTTAAGCACTATTTAAGGATGGTTTGTGTGAAGTTTGGTGCAAATCTGTCCAATGGGCTCTGACCCAGATAGCATACAATAGTTTGTAAAAGAGTCAGAAAAATTCTATTGTATCCATTTTATAGGTTGCTAAGAAACAAATTTAATGAAAAATTATAATTTTAGGCGTTCCATCGATTTCTTGCATATAAGGTGAGCGTGACAGCGAGCGGACGTAGCGACCTATACAATATATTCAATCACGGGCGAAGCCGTGACGGGAAACGGCTAGTTATTAATAATAAACGGTATCATATAACTGACACATACTTTCTCCCAAGAATATAAAAAGGTGTTAAAAGCCTCAAAACCTTAATGTCTTGATGGCTCAGTCGGATAGCTACCAGCTGAGCAGCACGAGTTTGACTCTACACGGGTCTGTGACTTTTAACAACGTACCGTACTTCGTTTACCGCTAAAGAATCAAGAATTAAGACCATTTATTGTAGTAAACTGATGTTCATACAGCATTGACAATTGTCAGTATACATTATAGAATAAAAAACACAAATCAATTTCCTAACTAAAATTATTCTTATTATTTAAAATGTCCTGTACACTGTAATATTCTTTGCTGAGAAGGAGCGCTCACAGACGACTCTTGAACCGTTTTAGGTCGGCTTCTTTTCTTATTTCCGAAGGCAGTGCATTGTATAGCTGAATTATGTTATAATGTGTTTGTTTTTTAAAAAAAAGGTGGTTTTATGTTTGGGAATAGCCAATGTACAAGTATTTCTGAATTGGTAATGAGTAGTGTTCCGGGAGTTAAACATGTGTTTGTTTCTAATGAAAAAGGAGAGGCATTCATAGATGTATAAGCTGAAAAAAGTGAGAAGATTAAATTTGGAAAAAATACCCAGACAAGATTTAGATTTCTTCAGGCCAAAAACCAAACGTACTGCTTCTTTTTTTTTTTTTTTTTTTTTTTTTTTTGAAGACGGAATAGTGACTTTGTTTTGGTTGACTCAGAACCCCATATTGCTATTCCATAGCTTATATGAGGATAAAAACACCCGTAGTAAGCAGTTAGAAGTACATCTGTACTTGCGAAATTAGATAGTCTAATTTTTTATTTTTAAGGGTAGTTTACCCTAAAAACCCTCATAAGCTGAGAAATCCAAATTTCACAAAAACGGCTCAAACGATTTTGATTAAAATTTTGTAGTTTATTAAGATTAAAATGCAGAATAAAAAAACAACGCCCGCATTTCCGAGAAAAAGTGCTTTCAAAAGTTATAGAGCAAAATGTGTTCAAAACAATTTTTAGATTTGCAAAATAGTTGTTAGCTTGAAATAAATTTTACTTACCACCATTAAATCTAGCTAAAAGAACTAAACAATACAGTATTTTGAATTATTGCTCTACGTCAAGTGGTTGCGGAGAAAATTCAATTTTTCGTTTATTTACAAGACAAGCCTGATTAATTTTAACCTGAGGAAAGCGGAAGGTTCAACTAGTGTGTTCCTGGGTGAAACTTTGGTTAATTCATGTCAGCAAACCAGTTTTCTCGGCTTGATTATAGACTCCAAACTTGATTTTTCTGAACATGTAGCTAAAGTTAGACACAAGCTCAACAGAAGTCGAAAAAAGTGAAAAAGCCTGGAATTATCGTGCATTTGGACCTATATACCAAATTTAATTTAAATCGGACCATTAGGGCATTCTCTAGCTCTTTTTACATCCAGGCACACACAGAGACAGACATCACTCTGAAAACCACTTTTATGGACTCAGGCGGCACCAAAACAGATAAATTTACAAACAACTCAAATTCTAAAATTTTCTTTCTCCATATAAACACTTATAGGGGGGAAGGGGGCTCCAAAATGAATATATATATCATCAAACTAATTCGAAATTTTTTACGAAAACAATACTTTAACTATATACTATTGTATAGGGGGAGAAAGTAAAAATATTAAACCGTTTCCAGACTTTTTAGCACCCCTTTATTCATTATCTTTTACAAATCACTCACATGAAATTTAGTACGTAGAATCCAAATAGATGTTAGTTTAATCGTTTCGTCAATAAGAGTAGTAAAAACATATAAAACTCACCATAACTGTTGTAAATATAAATATATAACTTTGACAACAATTCCTCCGGGTTACCCGAGTGGTTTGGTCACATTATGCAGCGCAAAGCATTATCATACGATTGAGCCAATTACAAGGTCATTAGTGTCAGTGCCAGAAAGACATGAACTGATGCGACTGCCTCGTTATACCGACCGCGTTGTCATTATATTTAATATTTACATAAAAGCCAATGTTTGCTATTTTAATTTCTTAAAGTTTAAAGTGCAAATGGACTTTTTCAAGCACAATTGTTTTATTATGCTTATTTTCTTAAATTCGATTCAACTGTCAACCAAAATATAAAGTATAAATATGAAGTGTTGGCACTAGGAAATGCAGGACTCATTTACAACTATTAAATTTAGTGTAAATTGTTATTAATTAGGGGTTAACATTTAAAATTTGGGAATATCATCATACTTTGTTTTATTAATAATATACAAATACTTTATAGTTGAGTATGTTAGTAGGAACACAAACAAAATTAGAAAGGAAGGTCTTTCTTTTGGTGTGGATCTCCAAACTGTATACAAACTTGTATAAAAGGGGAGCGGCGAACTTTGAGGAAAATAATAGAAACAATTTATTACTATCACTAAAATTAGCACAACGGCTTATCAGCGGCCGGTGTCATTTCCGTGGTTGTTGGTCTTAACATTGCCATCTGGTCGGAGAGGGCAGACCCTTATAACGGCTTATCAGCGGCAGGTGTCATTTCCGTGGTTGTTGGTCTTAACATTGCCATCTGGTCGGAGAGGGCAGACCCTTATAACGGCTTATCAGCGGCAGGTGTCATTTCCGTGGTTGTTGGTCTTATCATTGCCCGGTCACCGCTTCCATTGCCATCTGGTCGGAGAGGGCAGACCCTTATAACGGCTTATCAGCGGCAGGTGTCATTTCCGTGGTTGTTGGTCTTATCATTGCCCGGCCACCGCTTCCATTGCCATCTGGTCGGAGAGGGCAGACCCTTATAACGGCTTATCAGCGGCAGGTGTCATTTCCGTGGTTGTTGGTCTTAACATTGCCCGGCCACCGCTTCCATTGCCATCTGGTCGGAGAGGGCAGACCCTTATAACGGCTTATCAGCGGCAGGTGTCATTTCCGTGGTTGTTGGTCTTAACATTGCCCGGCCACCGCTTCCATTGCCATCTGGTCGGAGAGGGCAGACCCTTATAACGGCTTATCAGCGGCAGGTGTCATTTCCGTGGTTTTTGGTCTTATCATTGCCCGGCCACCGCTTCCATTGCCATCTGGTCGGAGAGGGCAGACCCTTATAACGGCTTATCAGCGGCAGGTGTCATTTCCGTGGTTGTTGGTCTTAACATTGCCCGGCCACCGCTTCCATTGCCATCTGGTCGGAGAGGGCAGACCCTTATAACGGCTTATCAGCGGCAGGTGTCATTTCCGTGGTTGTTGGTCTTATCATTGCCCGGCCACCGCTTCCATTGCCATCTGGTCGGAGAGGGCAGACCCTTATAACGGCTTATCAGCGGCAGGTGTCATTTCCGTGGTTGTTGGTCTTAACATTGCCCGGCCACCGCTTCCATTGCCATCTGGTCGGAGAGGGCAGACCCTTATAACGGCTTATCAGCGGCAGGTGTCATTTCCGTGGTTGTTGGTCTTATCATTGCCCGGCCACCGCTTCCATTGCCATCTGGTCGGAGAGGGCAGACCCTTATAACGGCTTATCAGCGGCAGGTGTCATTTCCGTGGTTGTTGGTCTTATCATTGCCCGGCCACCGCTTCCATTGCCATCTGGTCGGAGAGGGCAGACCCTTATAACGGCTTATCAGCGGCCGGTGTCATTTCCGTGGTTGTTGGTCTTACCCTAAATTGCATCAAATTCTGAAATTTTTTTCATTTCCCCCATAAACCCCATAGGGTTCTATTTAGTTTATGGGGAATTAAAACCCTACCTAGTGAATGTACATACCAAATTTAATCACTTTATGTCAATACATAAGGGATATTCAGGATTTTGTTAATTCCCCATAATAATAACATGGAAACCCTTTTTATGGGGGTTTCTCCGTAACCTGTTAAGCCATGTTAAAAATACAAAATACTGAATCGTTTTTTAAGCTCTTTTAAATGGTGCCAAAAACCCATTTTTGACCCTTTTTAAACCCCATTAAACCCCGTTCCCATAACCCGATAGTGCTGGTTCGCGAACTCATGAAAATAGACCTGGTCCTTCACCTTCATACTAAATTTCATCAAATCGGAGGTCCCTGTCAATATATATTATATAGATTATATTATTATTATAGATTATATAGATTACATATATATATATATATATATATATATATATATATATATATATATATATATATATATATATATATATATATATATATATATAGAGAGAGAGAGAGAGAGAGAGAGAGAGAGAGAGAGAGAGAGATCTGTATATAGATTCTACATATATATGAAAAATGAATAATAGAGTATTCCCTATAGGGAAATTCGCTAAAAGAAACAATTAACTAGTTTTGTAATGGATGGCGTATGCTGAAGATATTGGAAACGTATTAACCCTAAAATTTGTGCTGAAATTCGGTTTATTTACGTTTTATTCATGGGTGGTCATGTATCATATTATTTTATATTATTTTAAAAATTTAGTTTTTGTCGATCGATATAGATTTTAATGAGGAACAAAATAGAGCATTGATAATGGGCGTTAGTAATACAGGATTTAAAAATTGCTTTAGAGAATCAATGAAATAAACAACACATCTAAGCTAACGATTTCTCTAAAATATTACCAATAAAAAACAAACCCTGGAAACTTTTGTGGTGAAGTGCTGGGAATCTGCTATGGTCTCTACGATATTAATTTTATAATAAGAGACTTTTGCCCCTTTAAGCCACTAGTTGTTTTTTAAACACGGCAAATAACAGAATTTCTACTGGTAATTTTAAAATTTTTTGTTTAGAATCTTCTATTTAAAAAAATATTAGACAAATAGAAAATAATAAACAAATGGATCGGTACGGTAATGTATTCCCTCTTATGTATAAAAGTGGCATAATATTGTATGAAAATCCACAGTCGGACGATGCGAAGGGGATTATGCAAAACAGGAGGGGATAAGTTGGCTAGAACGGCGCACACCGGGACTGGGAATTGAGAATGAGGACACCAAAGGGCACGGGACCCTGGCGCAGTGAAGGACCACCTCTGGTCGGGGAACAGCAACAATTATTTTCCACATTTAAATGTAACTGAAGATGAATATTTCATCTCTGTTTCATCGACCCGCCAACCTCAAACAAAGCCTTGATTCTTATTCAGTGGTATATTCAGCAAACAAATGCCTTATAGTTCAATTAATGTTAAAAATTATTTTTCATAAAAAATTATGTGAGGATTTCAACAATTCATAAACACACTGATCTCTCAGCTCACTTTATAAAGATTCCGTTCGGATGCAACCCGTTGTTGGGTATTGTTTTAAATTTTAACGATGTAAATGTTATACAAAATGTTAGTCTCTATGAACCAGTAACAGTGATGCAATCAACTTGAAAAAAGACAATTATGTGAAACTAAAAACTGAAATTGAATTTAAAAACAACATCTTCACATTAATCTGTTAAACATTCTATAGCATTGTAATATAAACGCATTGAAAATAGACTTAAACGATCCTCTGAATCATTTCTAACTCAACCAACCATCACATACACTCACTTTTCAATGTTTAATTATAATTTTTTTTAATTTTAAGTGTTCTTATATTCATTTAACCTTGATAAAAATACCCTAACGACTTATGACTACATAATTTTTATAGCGAAAAATTTCTATTATAATATAAACAAGTTATTTTTAAATATCAACTGTATCCTCGGTGATCATGTTTTGAAATAATTCGAGGCCATATGAAACTTGGGATTATTCTTCTTGGAAAGCAACTACTTCAGGGAATACAAATTTTAATTCAGTTGACTTTTACATGCAGTGTTCGTTTTTCGTGTGTCCGTTGTCCCCTCTGATATTAATTTTTACTGCTATTATTAATATTAAAATACTCTTCTACAATATTAAAACAATAATATAAATAGAATTTTTAATAGTAAATGTTTCCTTTGAATATATTTGAACCATACTTGGGTATCCTTTTACAAATAATACTTCATTTGGTTACATTTTTATTTAAGTTTTAGTTCAGTTTAAACCGGAGGTAGATACACTCAAAATACAAAATAAAAATAAATAAAACAAAATATCCTTTAATTTAGTATAATCAGTATTAAAAAGCTTATTTATAAATTGTTACAAGTAAACTGTAGTTGTTACATAAATTAAAAATGATTAAATTAATTAAATGTAACAATTGAACGGATTTTGTGCCGTGATAAAGTTTTGAAAAATAAGAAACCCAAAAATTAAAACGATTTTGTATTTTATGGTTTAAAAAATTTCTTAATTTAAAGTTCATTGTTGGTGATGGTGAGTTTATGTTATTGTTTAGTTAATTATTACGGACATTTCCCATCACTAATCAGTGATGGAAAATTTCTGTAATAATTTACTAAACAATGAAATATTTTGTGTATAAAGTAGTGTGAATGTTTTTGCCCTGGCCAGACGGCTACGGGAGGAGAGTGCTGTGTAGGAGAGGGGGTGGAACGAACATGTTCTGTTAATTGGTTTCTCGCTCAGTCTATGGGACACACTTATTGTTGTTTCAAACAACGTATAACAAATAAACCGACAATCATTCGTTGAAGCTTAAGTATTGTTTACCTAATAGTTATTAATTTGCTAATTATACTAATTCCAACAAAAATAATTAATTTTTTGATCCATAATGCAGTGAGTAATTTTGTTATTGCTGAATTATTAACTGTGGTTGTTATCATCATTCGAATTTATTTTAGCACTGTATTTTATGCTTCTGTATAATCATAGTAATAATTCATATAAATCATAATATTTGACGCTTTTACAACTGTTGGACATTATTAAAGAGTTTATTATGAATTCTAGTTAAATATAATCATACAAGTTCATGTCTCTTTTGTTGTAGTGTATAATTTAATAATCTTAACTAATCGTAGAATGCATTAAACTATTAATTCACAGCAAATTTGATCAAAGCTATACTTAACTTTTTTCTGTAAAGAAATCAATAATATTATCACAACTAATGTATCATGCAACACGAAATATTTTCATTTTGTTATAATATCCAAGTATTTGCTACTACCAGATGACATGTGAACTAAAAGAATCAACGGAAGAAGAAGCATAAAATCTGACTCTGCATTTACATTGCCTACAGAGTTAAATGTTACCTTACTTCGTTTCTCGGAAAAAATATAGATACCTTAATACATATTTCTATATCCTATCCTATGATACGAGGAGGGTCTGAGGTAATGCATTTTATTTTAAACTCAAGATCTATAGGGTAGATTTTGTTTTAAATTTGAACTTAAGATTATTTTGAATCAAAAATAAATTTTAAAAGTCTCATCCGCATGAAATGAAGTTTTTTTTGTTTAAAGAGAGTAAAAAATGGCAATTTTTAATTTTAGTGTCAAGTGGGTTGCCATTTTGGTAACGAAATAACAACGAAAGGTAAACAAAAATATAAGAATAAGAACACTAATTTTAAAAATTGGTTTTGAAACAGCTGTTAAATATGAAAAGATTTATTTTTAATTGTCGGTGTTAATTTAAGAGCCTGTTTAATATGATACTATGAAAAAAAAAAAATAAAACCAACGAATAAGGCTCGGTAAACCGGGTACTTATTAAAAATAAGTTAACTTCCTTCTGAACGTCCTTTCAGATAACAGATCATAAGAAACTTCTAAATGTACGTAGTTACATTAAATATAGCTTACAAATTTACTGTGTTGAAAAGAATATTTGTGATTTAAATCAACTTTTCTTTGATATAAATAGTTCAAGTAAAACGCTTCATGCACTAACCAAAGCAACAGTTGGGGATTCCTCCTACTGATCTTGTTGAAGGCTCGTCCACTAAACCACCAACTGACCCACGCAACCCTAGTCCTCCTTGCTTGGCCGTTTACTTCAGTCTTCTATGATGGAGACATATCTCTCGGTTGTTTACATGAAGCACAATGCCGCCTAGCGTTACGGCGCTGGCCCCACGCTCGCCACTTCTCCGATTCGAACCCCAACAATCATTCCAGGGCCCAACAGGGCGATCACTTTTCTACGCTTGGCTATCCTAACTTACACTATAAAATGTCCTTGTATTATTGATATTTAACAAAGTAACACACGATTCTATCTACTTAGTGCATGCACGTATTGTATAAATATTCAGAGGAACTTATAAAACACTCTATTAGATTTTAAATATGAATTAACTTTTAAAAGAGGATTTAGCTCAACCTACAAAACGCTTATACCGAAAGATATTCTTATGCAGGTTAGGTAACTGAGCTCACCCAGAAAGTCGAATATTGTCGGGTCGGTTCCGAGGACAGTTCGTAGTTTTTAAAGGGTTGAAACTGAATATAGGTTTAGTTAATTCCTTATGCTACATCATGTCCTAAAGGTTAATGGTCTTTACGAATCACACACAAGGAATACACAGGAAATAAGATCATTAAAACATCATCTTTCATTCATAATAACACATCTTAGATGGGTCGCCATTTCTCATTAGCAGTATTATTTTAATAATCATTTATTGTAATCTTGTACATAAGAAAAATCAAGTCACAGCATTGAACCCGAAAAACATTATTTCAATAGTATTTTCTTATCACTATTATTCTATAATATATAATGCAATGCTTAAAACTACTTCAGAAAAAACATAAGATTAAAATAAATAAAGGATCGCAGTGAAATAGTGCCTATTTTGCAAGATAGCTGAGGGTTTATACGTATTGAGTTGGGTGGGGTCGGAATGGGGCTATTGGAAGTATTGAAATGTTTTCCCCTCTATAGTGCATTTCACTGTCACGTTCGATTTAAACTCTTTATTTATAACCTAGCGCCTAACTAAGAATAAAAATCTAGATTAATTTGTTTTATTTTAAATATATATACTATCAAAACGATTATAAAATCAAATCATCAAATCATGGGAAAACAACATTATACATATTGCACTTTCACAAAAGTAGAATAGAGAATGAAAATACTTTTTAAGACTTTTTTGACAAAACCAACCCCATTGAGGATAAAATATTTATGATGTAAAAAAAATAATCATACGTTTATGCGTGTACGGCAGCTGCAAAAGTCTCAGTAGTTTCAATTCAATCTTCGGTAGTATATTTTACTATATGAAGACATTCTTTTTCATATTACTCCGAAAATTGCTGTTGAGGTAACCTGTTATACGTTTTAATAATGTAAAACTTTAGCACTAGCAACTAGCAGGATTTTTTTAATACACACGGATTGCCTATTTTTAAGCAAGGAAAAAAATTGTATAATACCTGTTTTTTAACTAGTTAGTTAAATTAATGAGCAGTTTATAACGAAAACTAAGGTTCTCCTAACATAGGCCTAAAGTTGATCTTCAACACTCGTTTTTACATCCAAAGCCTAATTCATATACTTCATAATTGTTGAAACATTTAAAGAAATCTGTTAAAAAAATTTTACTAAGAAATATACGGTTTTTAGCCATACAGTGTAAGACAAAATACTATTTAAATTTTGCCATTTAATTTTTTATGCATAATACGACTTTATTATCAGCTGTTAGTTTATTTAGCTTGCTCTTTCCACGTATTTACCACCCAGTTACCTCTAAGGACAAGTAAAGAAAAAAAATGAGAATTCAATAGTAAAGGAAATTTATGACATCCTACTGAATTCGTAATTATGCGTATCGATTTTAATTATAAATTTGACTTTTTCAATATGCATACGACGGTGTATTTCGAAACTCCTCATCATAAAAGAACTATAGTGAATCGTTATGATCGAAATATTTTAAGGCTACCGTTTGTGGCCGGTCTGCGCAAAATCTCGTGAATACTAAAATATGACAGCACTGAGAACATTCCGAGGACTGCTTAACTCTTACAAATACTTTTCTCTATAATCAAAAGTTTCAATAATTTTGTGTTAAAAAAAACTCTTATTAGATAAATAAAGGATTCAAATATAACACTACAACATTTTGATTCCAGAGTCAATCTGAACTTTGTCAACCAATGTAACCCTAATTGTGATTCAATGATGTCCAGGGTTCGCCGTTACATGAGACTGGCCAAGCCATCAAAGGTAGAGCTTACGCTGTTCATGTCTGATTGTCGTCTGTCCCCCGATAGCATTCGAGTTTTCCTTAATCGTGGTCATGGCAGTGTATGTAGGCTTAAAATATGTAATTTTAAGCCTAAATAACCTACAACTCTCATGCATATTGGGGGGTCAAAATCTTTAGTTTTTTGAACACACATTTACGTCAATATACAGGGTGTCTCAAATCGATTACAGATCAACAGTTTGTCCTACAATCTTGAAATAAAATCATTTCCCACTAAATTGACCCCAAGGAATAATTTAAAAATATTTTTAACGTTGTATCAATACAGGGTGTCCCAAAAATTGGGGGTCACAGGTTCGAATCTCAGAAATTTCAAATACAATTATATGTCATATTATACATCATTAGAAAGGTCTATTTAATACAAACATTTTGGTGGAAACAGAATTTTGTTATCTTTATTCATTTCAAAATGGCGTCCATTTTTTTAGCCAAAATCAAAATTTACGGAATACCCTGTAATTCTTTTATTATTTGTCATAAATGACTTCTGATTCAAAATAAAAATTTGAAATAAGCTAAGCTTTACAATGATATGTCACAAGACAAAATTTATAAAAAACAAAACTACCGGGTGTTCATAAAGTCTTGCTCTGATTTGATAGCTTTGCTGCACAGAAACCATTAGAGCCACACGCAACTTACATTGCTTCTTTTGAAGAGAATTTAATGTAGTTTTTTATTATTAATTTGGTAACACATTTGTTTAGCTGTTTGACAACAATGCAGTTTTCTTTAAATTCTGTACAAAAGCAAATCAGAAATGGTTAGCCTCCAGAAGAAGTAACAGTGTGTCCTATGGTTCTATGAAACCCAGTCCACCATTACCGGTACTGTCCAAAGACTTTTTGTGCGAACATTTAGAACAACTGCACCTGATGTAAAAAGTATTGAGAGGTGGTATCCATATTTTTGTGACAGGGGCAGTGTGTGTGACAAGAAACGAACTTGACGCCCGCGCATCACTGAAGTCACGGTGGATTGGGCGTGATCGCCCGACTAAATTGCCTCCTCGGTCACCAGATTTTACCCCTCTGGACTTTCTTATGTGGGGGTTTGTCAAAGATGTAGTGTGTTCTATCCCAGTTCTTGATTTAGAGTCACTAAAAGAGAGAATAAGAAATGCAGTGCAGTCTGATACTCATTAAATGTTAACCAAAATACAGTATGGGGGAAAAAAAGTCGCCTCGAATATTTACAGGCAACCCAAGGCGACACATAGAATTTTATTGAGTTTGAAAATATGTAAATAAAACTTAAGAAGTTTCTTGTTAAAACTGTAAATAAAACATTATTCTACCATCATTTGTTTTCATGCTATTCGATTTCTTTATCAGGGCAAGACTTTATGAACACCCGGTATGTATTACATAAACAAAACTCAAAATTTTTAAATACAAACACATGTCTTTTTGTACATCATATTAAAGCTCTCGTTAAACTGAACAACTTTGTAACTTACACTAATGCCGTATCTCTTTTGGTTTTGTAGTAATAACTTAAAAATGTCATTTTCCCATTTAACTTGCATGTTAATTAATCAGGACATGATAGTATGGCAGTCCTTCTTCCATTGTTGCCATACCATTAAATTAACATGCAAGTTAAATGGGAAAATGACATTTTTACGTTATTACTACAAAACCAAAAGAGATATTGCATTAGTGTAAATTACAAAGTTGTTCAGTTTAACGAGAGCTATAATATGATGTACAAAAAACATGTGTTTGTAATTAAAATTTTTGAGTTTTGTTTATGTAAACATTTTCTAAAATATAAAATTTTTGAAATTTTAGTTTTGTTATAAATTTTATCTTGTGACATATCATTGTAAAGCTTAGCTTATTTCAAATAAGTATTTTGAATCAGAAGTCATTTATGACAAATAATAAAAGAATTACAGGGTATTCCGTAAATTTTGATTTTGGCTAAAAAAAATGGACGCCATTTTGAAACGAATAAAGATAACAAAATTCTGTTTCCACCAAAATGTTTGTATTAAATAGACCTTTCTAATGATGTATAATATGACATATGTTTGTATTTGAAATTACTGAGATTCGAACCTGTGACCCCCAGTTTTTAGGGCACCCTGTATTTATACAACGTTAAAAATATTTTAAAATTATTCCTTGGGGTCAATTTAGTGGGAAATGATTTTATTTCAAGATTTTAGGACAAACTGTTGAACTGTAATCGATTTGAGACACCTTACGTGAGACACCCTGTATAAGCTCTCTCAATGATGCACGTGCGCCAAATTTAATAACGCGTTGTTTGTGTTACCTTCTATCAAAACATATAAAACCTGTTTGTAGAGGCTTTATATAAATACCCTCTTAGATTTTATTCATTTATTGAATAGTAGTTTTCATGCACATTCTATCAGTAATTACTCAAGAGACAGTAATGTATTGTTTTAAATTATCAAGTTGTAACTTTGTTTTAGATGGATGTTTGCAATCAGGTATCACTCTGAAAACTATATTACCCACAGCTATATGGTATAGTACATTTTTATTAGGAATGTATAGAGAATTTATACGATCTCTTTATTTCCAACAATAGGTTATTTTTTAGTTAATCTTGCCACTTGAAGGCTACCTTAACATGTTCCTGTTTACCACGTTTTTCCAACTAATCCTGCCAGCCTCAAATCCTATACTCCACTGTCTCTTGCTGGCAAATATCTTCCACCTTCAGACTTCGTGTTTATTTATTATAGTCTCCATCTTTTAATATTGCCTTGCCCTGACGTTCCCAGCCATTACGCATAATCCTTTAGTTTATTGTTCCACCAACAACTGTTTTTTGTTGTTGTTTTTTTAACAATAATTGTGTTATATTTCTCCGTTTAACTGCATTAACCCCAACGATTAGGATTAGAATAGTACAATAGCTAATGCAGTACTATCTATCCACTAAATTCATTGTAATCGATTAATAGTATTTTTGTAATCATTATACAGGGTGAATTTCTTAAAGTGATCCCATAGCTTTTAGCGAATTTCCCTATAGGGAATACGCTATTATGGTAGTAGCCATGGTAAGACCTAAGCCCGGGACCACTTCACTTTTTCATTTTGAGGTCCACAGAAGCCAAAAACACCATTCGTTTATTTTCATATATATATATATATATATATATATATGTGTGTGTGTGTGTGTGTGTGTGTGTGTGTGTGTGTGTGTGTGTGTGTGTGTGTGTGTGTGTGTGTGTGTGTGTGTGTGTGTGTGTGTGTGTCCGTGGTACCGATAACTTTTGACAGGAACCTCAGATTTTGATGAAATTTGGTATAAAGGTGTAAATCTAGGTCTATTTTCATGAGTTCGAGAAACAGCATTGTCGGGATATGGGAACGAGGTTTTATAGGGTTTCAAAGGGGTCAAAAATGGGTTTTTGGACCTCAATTTTCAAAATTCATCAATTGAAACTGAAACCATCTTAAAAGAGTTTAAAAAAACAAACAATTTGGTATTTTGAATTTTTATCTTAGCGCAACTGGTTACGGGGAAAATCAAAAAATTGGTTTTCCATGATATTCTTATAAGAAATAAAGAAAACCCAATATCCTGCTTATTTATTGACATAGCTTAATCAAATTTGGTATGTACATTATCTAGATAGGGTTTAACTTATACTTGCTTGCAAAACCCACATGGCAGCAAACCTACATACTCACCCCCGTGGGGTTTATGAGGAAAATAAAAAATTGTCAGAGTTTGGTACAATGTTGTGTTTACATTACCAATTATTGATTAAATTAGGTTTTCTAACAATGGCAGCAAACTCACATACTCGATCCTATGGTGTTTTTATGGGGAAAGTAAATAATCTGAAATTCAATTGGAAATTCGCTGAGTACGCAAGTCTGCTGCGATGGGGGTATTTTATTCTATGTATGACAGTATACTTCTAAGGGGGACCCCCTTTACTTTTTATGTTGCTTTAAGGTATGTATTTCACTTTTCAAAATTTTCCGCCATTTTCCCAATATGTGGGCCAACTTGAAAATATCTCATGGAACACCCTATATTTTATAATGTTTTTGAAATTTACATGTAATTTTGAGACTTTTTTATCCTTTGACATTTTTCTCTAAACCTATCGGTTAGGGAGCTGGAGGCAATTAAAGTTCATTTTTAGTTCCATAAGAATAACATGGTACAAGTTTTATCCGTCCATATCTCCGAAACCATTCAGTAAAATAAAATAAAAAATACTCAAGAATAAAAATGTCTCAAATTGATGTTTTAATAACATTTTTCTTATAATAACACCAATTTTTATTTTATTTTTGTCCGCCATATTGGAAAGAAGTTAATTTATGTGTAAATAATAATTGTTATGAGTAGAATGTTCTTGAAACATATTTATAAGAAGTTTTTACTCTTGAGTATTTTTTATTTTACTGAATGGTTTCGGAGATATGGATAAAATTTGTCCCATGTTATTCTTATGGAACGAAAAATGAACTTTAATTGCCTTTAGCTCCCTAACCGTTAGGTTTAGATAAAAATGTCAAAGAATAAAAAAGTCTTAAAATTACATGAAAATAAAAAAAAAAACACTATAAAATGTAGGGTGTTCCATAAGAAATTTTGGGCGTGCATCATTTGCGCATCATGCGGAGAGCCAGGTAGAAGGGATGCTCCAGGGGCTCTCAGTTATATGCATCGTTTGCGCATCGCAGGATGGTGGAAGCGGCATTATTTTTATTTACAAAGTTATTGAAAACTCATGTCCGTGTTCAAATGGTCTTTTGAATGATTAAACGTGTTGGCATAAGACATAAAAATTTAAGACATAAGTTTAAAAATTAGCAAAACAATATTCAACAGAACAGAAATAGTGGCAAATAATCGGACACAATATCACGGCCTTGACCCGTACATTAACACTTGGATTTCATGTTTACCATTTGTAGTTTGTTTCTATTGCAACAGTGAATTTTATGAGTGGTTTAATTCTGAGGAGTTAGTATAGGAGAGGCTGCTATCTACAGTTAAAATAGAGGCAAACTTGCCATAGAAACAATTCGTACAAAACATTTCAGCCTGAGCAATTACAGTAATACAATCCTCACCAACCATTGAAAGTAAAATAAGTAAACACTCGATGTATTACAAAAAAGGTTTATACATTACAAACTTAAATTAAATTCATGAATGTGCGATACACATGTATTGCCGTCCAGTGGTATGTGTGGGGGACGACTGTTTGCGAATTGTTGTCGGCAGGCTGAGGCTACCTGGACAGGAGAGTGCGCAAATGATGCAAGGGGATTAGGTGACCCTTCAAAATATTTTACAGAAGGATTAAAAAGTGCGCAAATGATGAACGACCGAAATTTTAAAATTGGCCGCACTATTTTGGAAATGGCGGGAAATTTTTAAAAGTGAAATACATACCTGAAAGCAACATAAAAAAGTTTAGGGGGGTTCCCCATAAGAAGTCTACTGTCAGATAAAGAGTAAAAAAGTTAACTATTGGATCACTTTAGGAAACTCACCCGGTATATGTTGGTTTTGTACGGGTATTTACAAGCTTCACTTTGATGTGTAGTTTACCAAAGTGATGTGTAATCTTATTGTAATACTAATTTTACACTACCATGTATTTATATAAATCTAATGACGATTTCGGATACCATAAGACAACTCTCTAGCATTATAAGAAAATTTGCACCTACGGCTACAAAATTCGTGGAGTGTCCAATTAGTGTAATAAAACACATGTTTAATCATCTTACTTAATTTTTATACCTACCACTAAATTAACCAATTAAGCTACTATTACAAAAACTGGTATTGAACAAAACGGCTACCTACTTATCCATAAAACTTTACCTTTATAAAAAATATTGCAAACTTTTACTACTACAAAAACATTGATATTAATGGCACAGAAAAACTTACCGCTGTTAATGAAAACATTGAAAATACAGAACTGTTTTGAACAAATTTCACCTCCCGATCTCGTAAAGTTTGTAAAATTATAAAAAAATACTTTTAAAAATGTGTTTTATTACTTTGATAGCAGTTCTTAATCTATAAAGGAATATTTAATGTTCCACATGGATATCAGTTCGGTAGGCCTGAGTAACACAACAATTACAGAGACAGTCTCCCCAGCGCAGACCGGGAGAGTGGCGGCAGTTAGGCTGCGGTGGTCCCATACGTCTCCATCCAATCTAGCCCAAGCCCGACGTTCCTGCAGACGGGGAGAGTGGCGGCAGTTAGGCTGCGGTGGTCCCATACGTCTCCATCCAATCTAGCCCAAGCCCGACGTTCCTGCAGACGGGGAGAGTGGCGGCAGTTAGGCTGCGGTGGTCCCATACGTCTCCATCCAATCTAGCCCAAGCCCGACGTTCCTGCAGACGGGGAGAGTGGCGGCAGTTAGGCTGCGGTGGTCCCATACGTCTCCATCCAATCTAGCCCAAGCCCGACGTTCCTGCAGACGGGGAGAGTGGCGGCAGTTAGGCTGCGGTGGTCCCATACGTCTCCATCCAATCTAGCCCAAGCCCGACGTTCCTGCAGACGGGGAGAGTGGCGGCAGTTAGGCTGCGGTGGTCCCACACGTCTCCATCCAATCTAGCCCAAGCCCGACGTTCCTGCAGACGGGGAGAGTGGCGGCAGTTAGGCTGCGGTGGTCCCATACGTCTCCATCCAATCTAGCCCACGCCCGTCGTTCCTGCAGACGGGGAGAGTGGCGGCAGTTAGGCTGCGGTGGTCCCATACGTCTCCATCCAATCTAGAACACGCCCGTCGTTCCTGCAGACGGGGAGAGTGGCGGCAGTTAGGCTGCGGTGGTCCCATACGTCTCCATCCAATCTAGCCCACGCCCGTCGTTCCTGCAGACGGGGAGAGTGGCGGCAGTTAGGCTGCGGTGGTCCCATACGTCTCCATCCAATCTAGCCCACGCCCGACGTTCCTGCAGACGGGGAGAGTGGCGGCAGTTAGGCTGCGGTGGTCCCATACGTCTCCATCCAATCTAGCCCAAGCCCGACGTTCCTGCAGACGGGGAGAGTGGCGGCAGTTAGGCTGCGGTGGTCCCATACGTCTCCATCCAATCTAGCCCAAGCCCGACGTTCCTGCAGACGGGGAGAGTGGCGGCAGTTAGGCTGCGGTGGTCCCATACGTCTCCATCCAATCTAGCCCAAGCCCGACGTTCCTGCAGACGGGGAGAGTGGCGGCAGTTAGGCTGCGGTGGTCCCATACGTCTCCATCCAATCTAGCCCAAGCCCGACGTTCCTGCAGACGGGGAGAGTGGCGGCAGTTAGGCTGCGGTGGTCCCATACGTCTCCATCCAATCTAGCCCACGCCCGTCGTTCCTGCAGACGGGGAGAGTGGCGGCAGTTAGGCTGCGGTGGTCCCATACGTCTCCATCCAATCTAGCCCAAGCCCGACGTTCCTGCAGACGGGGAGAGTGGCGGCAGTTAGGCTGCGGTGGTCCCATACGTCTCCATCCAATCTAGCCCACGCCCGTCGTTCCTGCAGACGGGGAGAGTGGCGGCAGTTAGGCTGCGGTGGTCCCATACGTCTCCATCCAATCTAGCCCAAGCCCGACGTTCCTGCAGACGGGGAGAGTGGCGGCAGTTAGGCTGCGGTGGTCCCATACGTCTCCATCCAATCTAGCCCAAGCCCGACGTTCCTGCAGACGGGGAGAGTGGCGGCAGTTAGGCTGCGGTGGTCCCATACGTCTCCATCCAATCTAGCCCAAGCCCGACGTTCCTGCAGACGGGGAGAGTGGCGGCAGTTAGGCTGCGGTGGTCCCATACGTCTCCATCCAATCTAGCCCAAGCCCGACGTTCCTGCAGACGGGGAGAGTGACGGCAGTTAGGCTGCGGTGGTCCCATACGTCTCCATCCAATCTAGCCTACGCCCGTCGTTCCTGCAGACGGGGAGAGTGGCGGCAGTTAGGCTGCGGTGGTCCCATACGTCTCCATCCAATCTAGCCCACGCCCGTCGTTCCTGCAGACGGGGAGAGTGGCGGCAGTTAGGCTGCGGTGGTCCCATACGTCTCCATCCAATCTAGCCCACGCCCGTCGTTCCTGCAGACGGGGAGAGTGGCGGCAGTTAGGCTGCGGTGGTCCCATACGTCTCCATCCAATCTAGCCCACGCCCGTCGTTCCTGCAGACGGGGAGAGTGGCGGCAGTTAGGCTGCGGTGGTCCCATACGTCTCCATCCAATCTAGCCCAAGCCCGACGTTCCTGCAGACGGGGAGAGTGGCGGCAGTTAGGCTGCGGTGGTTCCATACGTCTCCATCCAATCTAGCCCACGCCCGACGTTCCTGCAGACGGGGAGAGTGGCGGCAGTTAGGCTGCGGTGGTCCCATACGTCTCCATCCAATCTAGCCCACGCCCGACGTTCCTGCAGACGGGGAGAGTGGCGGCAGTTAGGCTGCGGTGGTCCCATACGTCTCCATCCAATCTAGCCCACGCCCGACGTTCCTGCAGACGGGGAGAGTGGCGGCAGTTAGGCTGCGGTGGTCCCATACGTCTCCATCCAATCTAGCCCACGCCCGACGTTCCTGCAGACGGGGAGAGTGGCGGCAGTTAGGCTGCGGTGGTCCCATACGTCTCCATCCAATCTAGCCCACGCCCGACGTTCCTGCAGACGGGGAGAGTGGCGGCAGTTAGGCTGCGGTGGTCCCATACGTCTCCATCCAATCTAGCCCAAGCCCGTCGTTCCTGCAAGCCAGGGCCACTGTGGTCAGTCGAGGATGCCCCTTTTTAACGAGCTTGTTCCTGGCCACATTACATTACATGGGATACATATAGAACAGGTTTACTTTGCCGGTTATTGTTCAACACTATGTAAGGAAATGTTATTGTAATTGTTGAACTATAATTTAAATATCTTACATGTTCTTTTCTTATATCATTTGGACGAGGTTGGTATAGAAGTAGTAAGGAGGGGCCGATTCTGGGTCATGAGGAAGTATGAGAAGTATGAATTTCCTAACAGTCCTGCAGACCTATTTTTAACCGGTTTCCAGTGATTTTTTGCCTACATTTTAGCAATTTTACAGCTTTTTCATAATTTTCAAGGCATAAAAAATTGATGGGGCCATGAGAAAGTGCGAGAATTGCGAATTTCCTAACAGTCCTACAGGCCTATTTTTAACCAGTTGTCAGTAATTTTTGCCTACTTTTTGGCAATTTTACAGCACTTTTCAGGAATTACGATAAAAACCTGATAGAGGAGGGTGACTGCGCCATGAGTTGTGTGAGAAGTGCGAATTTCCTAACAGTCCTACGTAAGGACTAGTCCCGCGCAAGGACTATTGTATTTAGATGGTCCTGTGTGAGGACTAGTCCCGCGTGAGGACTATTGTATTCAGATGGTCCCGCGTGAGGATTATTGTATTCGGATGGTCCCGTGTGAGGACTAGTCCCGCGTGGGGACTATTGTATTTTAATGGTCCTACACAAGGACTATTGTATTTAGATAGTCCCGCTCAAAGACTAGTCCCGCCTGGGGTCTATCGTATTCAGATGGTCCTGTGTGAGGACTAGTCCCGTGTAAGGACTATTGTATTTAGATAGTCCCGCGTGAGGACTAGTCCTGTGCAAGGACTATTGAATTTAAATAGTCCGGGGTGGGGACTATTACATTTAAAGAGGCATGGGGGCTGTTGTATTTAAATCGTCCGGCGTGGAGACTATTGTATTTTAATGGCCCTGCGCAAGGAATATTATATTAAAATGGTCCGGCATGCAATTGAATTTAGATAGTCCGGTGTAGGGACTATTCCGACATAATGACCATTATATTTATAGTCCGTTGTGGTGATTTTCAACTCACAAAAGAAATTTCCACTAATATACGTACAACACTTGTTGTTTTAGCGAGTGATTCAGCATGACAGGAAAGAGATAAGAGATAACAGACCGGCGTCGACTGACCTCGAGATTGGCGATAAATTTTCAGTGAAAATGTCTGCTAATTAGGTTGCTGATAAGAGGCCGACGTCCGCTGACTCCGTCATTGGTGATAACAGTTTTAATGATGTCTGTTAATTATATCGCTTATCAAGCTCGTTTGGTTTTAACAGGATGATGCAATTTGTGCTTTGCCTGAGGCTATACAATTTTTTGTATAAAAGGAGGTTGGCTTTCAAGTAATATTCAGTTTGCTTCGAGATCTATCTCAATCAGGGTGAGTAATATTTGAGATAATACCACTATTAGTTATTAAATTAATAATCAAAATTGTCATAGAATATTATCATACAATGAGAATAAGCTAAGCGTTTTGAGTTATCTTATCAAACCGCCTGACCCAGATGTCATGTTTGTATGATAACGTGTTGTATGCTGGTTGATTATTTTCACTTGATCAAAATTGTTGTTGTGTAATCGACTTGTACGATTTTCACTTAAAATCAAATTAGTTTAATATATATTTTAAATATTTGGAGTTTAGCTGTTTTGTCAATTTTTTATTTATAGCTGTTTATTAAAAACAATAATATTTTTCACTAGTACCCTTTAAAATTTTTATTCTGATCGGATTTTTATTTTTCTCTTATAGATCGCATAAGAAGATGGCTGCGATTAAAATTAATTGCAATTTCTGCGGCAAGCTTATATCAAAATCAAATATGACATATCATGTTAAAGTGTGTCCTAACAACCCAAATAAGGACTCGAGCTCCCGTTACATGAAAAAGTCATGTGATAAATGTGGAAAATTAATTTTAAACGTTAATTTTAATCGGCATTACAAAACATGTCAATCTACTAGCAATCAACCTTCCACTTCTACAGCGCAAAGTAATGAACAAGTGCAACCGATACCTAGCACAAGCGGAGTTCAACATTCAAAACCCCGGGTCCAGAAGAAAGCAAGTCATGAGTACAAAGCTAAATGCCCGAAATGTGAAAAACTCGTAAGAAAATCCAATATGAGTTATCATCTGAAAACACACGAAGAGTCCGCTTTGGTTAGCCGTGGTGGAATCGTTGATGAAAATGATGGACCCACTCCAGCAAAAAGATCTCGTCTGGATGAAAATAATGTTACAAATAAATCAGTTTTTGAAACTTTGCAGGGGGTTATATTTTTAACGATGGCGACAATTTGTAATCTGGTGAAAGGACCTATCGGTGGTGGTAATACGTTTACACCAAAAGATTCCGAAGTCGAATTAGTGAGATCGGCTTTCGGGGGAGTCGTCAACTTTTATTGCATTGAAAACATTCACGCTATCAAAGACCCGATCATATTTTTGGACGCATATAAAAATATTATCATTAGGAAGATAAAAGAATGGTTGGGTGAATTTGAATTGAAGGTCCGATTTAACTTCCGAATTGATTTCAAAAGGAAAGAACAAGTGGAGGAATTCAACTTTAAAACGAAATATTCTGTGATCGATTTGAGTACCGATATTTCGGGTTTCTATGATTTTGCTAAGGAAAAGTTACTCAACGAAATGGAAGAATTTCAAGCGAAAGGATCCGGTTGGTCTTTATTCAGTATAAGCGATTTGGAAATTCAAGTATGCCGCTACAACCCCCTCAGAGCATCCAGCTATATTCCTTTGCCCAAAGATATTGCGAATAGAAAAGCTGTAATTAATGTAAAAAATGATGATGAAAAATGTTTTCTCTGGTCTATTTTATCCGCATTACATCCAGTTGGCCATGGAGATAATCCCAATAGAGTCGGTAAATACAAACCGTACGAACACGAGTTTGATGAAGCTCTGAAAGACATAACGTTCCCCGTACAAGTTCAGAAAAATATTATAATGAAATTTGAAAAACGGTCTGGCGTGTCAGTAAATATATATGCTTATGATTTAACTAAAGACTCTGAAAATTATGATAAGTTTGAGGACTATCCCGGTGCAGGAAAAAAATCTAAAAATGCCAAGAAAAGTGACATCTACGTTTTGTATGTAACGAAAAATGAAATCCCCAACAGACATGTCAATCTGCTGTATTTGAAAAATGAAAACGTCAAGTCACATTATTGCTGGATAAAAAGCATGAGTAGATTAATTGGTAAGCAACTGACAAAGAAAGGTCATAAAACATTCCACTGCAATCGTTGTCTCCAATATTTTGGAACTGAAGCCTTGTTAAAAACCCACAAAGAAACCTGCAACGAGCCAGAACAACAGGATGTTGATGATTTGGATACAATCTTTATATGCAACAGATGTCTCAACGGATTCGATGATGAATTGAAATTAGAAAAACACAGGGAATACTGCAATCAACACGATGCTGTTAGAATCGTCATGCCCAAGGCGATTAAAATTAAAGACGATTACATCAGCCCCACAATACAGTTCAAGTACAAATACAGAAAGATGAAAGTGCCCTACGTAGCGTATGCTGATTTCGAATGCATCTTGACACCAGTGGACGACCAGCGGGGGATCAACACCAAGAAATATCAAGCCCATCAAGCGGCCAGTTTTGCATTGTACGTGGTGAATGCGTCAGACGACTATGACATTCCCTTCGATTTGTATTATGAATATTTGGGCGCCGATGCTGCACAGGTCTTCATAGATGGACTCGTAGATGTTTCAAAGAAAATAGCTCAACTCTACAGTCGTGAAGCAGCGAAGCCCATGACTTTGACTGCTGCCGAAAAGGCGGAAGCCAGGTTTACTTCGGTTTGCCACATTTGTGGAAAAGTGTTTGATGAAAAAACTGGAAAAGCCGTTCTCGATCATGACCATTTGACTGGGAAATTCAGAGGGGTAGCCCACAATTCGTGCAATTTGAATTTCAAAAAGCCCCATTTCCTACCGGTCTTCATTCACAACCTGAGCAATTATGACGCCCATTTATTTATAAAAATGCTTGGAGCGGATAAGAAAGATATCGTTGTCTTGGCCACCACCGAGGAACGTTACATATCTTTCGAAGTGAAAATTGAAAACGGGGTAAACTTGAGATTCTTGGACTCGTTCAGATTCATGGCTTCCAGTTTAGACAGTCTGGCCAAAAATCTCACCAAACATCAATTCAAACACACTTCGAAATTCTTCTCGGATGACAAACTGGATCTGGTTATTCGCAAGGGTATTTACCCGTATGATTATATGGATGGTATGGAGAGATTTGGAGAGACGTCTTTGCCTTCAAAAGAATCGTTCTACAACAAATTGAACAATTCAAACGTCAGCGATGAAGACTACAAACACGCGTGTGATGTATGGGAAAAGTTTTCTATCCAAACGATGGGGGAGTACACTCTGCTGTACAATAAAACAGACACCCTACTGCTGGCGGACGTAATGGAAAATTTCCGTAAAGTGTGTTTGAAAACGTATAAACTCGATCCAGCGTGGTATTACACCTCACCCGGCCTGGCCTGGGACGCCATGTTAAAGAAAACTGAAGTAAGTCTCGATATGCTGACGGACACCGACATGGAACTGATGATCTCGAAAGGCATTCGCGGCGGTATCTCCCAGTGCTGCCACAGATACGCCAAAGCCAATAACCCGTACATGCACGATTATGACGCTGGAAAACCGAATGATTATCTTATCTATCTGGATGTAAACAACCTCTATGGTTGGGCGATGATGGAGTACCAACCCCTGAGGAAATTCGAGTGGTGCACAGACTCTGAACTGGCCCAGATAATGTGTAAACTCACAAACGGACAATTCATCAGTAACAAGTCCGACACCGGCTACATCCTCGAAGTAGACCTCGAATATCCCCAACATCTGCACGACTACCATAGAGACCTACCTCTAGCACCGGAGAACCAATGCCCACCGGGATCCAATCAGAGGAAACTCTTAACAACGCTGTACAACAAAGAGAAATACATCGTACACTACAGGAACCTCCAACTCTATCTGTCCTTAGGAATGGTTCTGAAGAAAATATATAGGGCCATAAAATTTCAACAGTCGGCGTGGTTGAGTGAATATATTAAATTAAACACGGACATGAGAACCAAAGCGACGAACGACTTTGAAAAAGATTTCTACAAGTTGATGAACAACTCGGTGTTTGGCAAGACGATGGAGAATATCAGAAAACACGTCAATATCAAACTGGCCACTCACGAACAGCAGTTGCAAAAGCTAGTGGCGAAACCCAATTTTAAATCCTTGACAATATTCTCCGAGCACTTGACTGCTGTCCATATGGAAAAGACCTATTTGTATTTCAACAAACCCATTTATGTCGGTATGAGCATTTTGGACATCTCCAAAATAGCGATATACGATTTCCATTACAACGTCATGAAACCAAAGTATGGGGACAACATCAGAGTCCACTACGGAGATACCGACTCACTGGTCTATGGCGTGAGGACTGAAGATGTATACGAGGACATGAAAAGCATGATCGACTATTTTGACACCAGTGATTACAAAGCAGATAACGTTTACGGCATGCCGCGAGTCAACAAGAAAGTCATTGGAAAATGGAAAGACGAACTAGCCGGAGATGTCATGAGGGAGTTCGTCGGGCTGCGATCGAAGATGTACGCATATGACTCGGAAGGAAATAAATCTGGCAAAAAGGCGAAAGGTGTGACGAAATCCGTTGTCAAGAAGGAGTTGAAGCTTGAAGACTACAAATCGTGTTTGTTCAACGAAACGGAAGAATACAAGACGATGAACACCATCCGAAGCAAGGGGCACAACATTTATTCCATATCGCAATATAAAAAAGCGCTGTCCGCCAAGGATGACAAGAGGTACATCTGTGAAGACGGACTGACGACACTACCCTGGGGACATTTTCGGATACCCGTCAGTATGGATGTTGATGAAGATTTTGATCTGGACTGATTACAATTGATTTTTTAAAGACCTGTGCCATTGATGAAAATAGTGTGTTTTACTCATTTAAAAGTGTCTTAAATAAGTGTGTTTAATTGTTTTTTTAACGATAATAATAAAATTCAAAACTCATTTATTTTTTTAAATCAGCTGTGATGGAAATTGCATCACAGCTGATGATTACATCAAAATTTAATATCGATAAA
This sequence comes from Neoaliturus tenellus, assembly GCA_030545055.2. Classification (NCBI taxonomy): domain Eukaryota; kingdom Metazoa; phylum Arthropoda; class Insecta; order Hemiptera; family Cicadellidae; genus Neoaliturus; species Neoaliturus tenellus. The sequence continues at coordinate 98,295,474 of CM061531.1, forward strand.
TATTTTTTTTAATCAGCTGTGATGGAAATTGCATCACAACTGATGATTACATCAAAATTTAATATTGATCAAAATTTTTATCTCCAGGTTTTCGCCCATTGGAGTGATTGGTGTCTACCTCCAATCGGGACTTTTTATGCCTCAAAAAGTACTCTGTTGAAGGTGGGAACTTTGACGTAGTAACAGAGCTTTGTAACCAATATCCACCGACACCAAAGTAACCAACATGTTATACGATCCCCCTCGAATATTGATCGTACGAATTATACAAGCGTAAATCCCGTCAATATTTTTCATTTACTAGAATTGTATAAATGTATTAGAATAACTAAATCATCATCTGTACATATTCCTTTATAACGTCATAAGTGAACATGGTCTGTGATACCACAATGACGTAGGCCATAGTGCCTTTATCAGAGACCGGACCGGTAACCGCGTTTGTAAAATCCTTAGACCTAAGACCTAAGGTCATACACCGTGATCTAGACCTAAAACCTCCTACCATACACAATGGCCTAGACCCAAGACCTAAGTCCCTACACCGTGGCCTAGTACTCTTCTTAAGCCGTTTGCAGTTATTACTGTTTCGTCTATACCTTGAGGGAAATTGGCCTTTTATGTTCTTAGACCTGAGACCTAAGCTTTTACACCATGGTCTAACACTTGTTTTAAGCCGTGTCCAGTTGTGGTTTTTCATCTATAGCTAGAGGAAAGTCGGTCCTTAAGCTCTTAGACCCTAGACCTAATGCCCTACACCTTGGTCTAGACCCAATCCTTAACCCATCGGGGTCTAGTACTCGTCTTAAAGTTGGCTTTTAACTCCTTAGATACAAGACCTAGGACCCTACACCATAGTCTAGTACTCGTCTTAAAGTCGGTCTTTACGTTCTTAGACCCAAGACCTAAGGCCATACACCGTGGTCCAGTATTTGTCTTAATCCGTGTGCAGTTATTACTGTTTCGTCTATACCTAGAGGTAAATCGGCCTTTTATGTTCTTAGACCTGTGAACTAGGTTTTTACATCATGGTTTAATACTTGTCTTAAGCCGTGCGCAATCGTGGTTGTTTCATGCATAGATAGAGGAAAGTCGGTCTATAAGGTCTTAGACCCAGGACCTGAGGCTCTATACCACGGTCCAGACCCAAGACCTAAGGGCATACACCGTGGTCCAGTACTTGTCTTAATCTGTATGCAGTTATTACTGTCTCGTCTATACCTAGAGGAAAATCGGTCATTTATGTTCTTAGACCTGAGAGCTAAGGTTCACATTCATCACCCGATTTAAAAAACGTTCGCAGACGTTAATTTTAGCGAATTTCCCATAGGGAATAAGCTATTACCGTAGGTCTCATGGTAAGACCTAAGCCCGGGACCATGTTACTTTTTCGTTTTTAGGTGCCCAGAGACCAAAAATAATAGTCATTAAAAATTTTATATATATATATATATATGTATATATGTATATATGTATATATATATATATGTATGTGTCCCTAGACACGATAACTTTCGTTAAAATGGTCCAATCGACACCAAATTTGGTAGAGATGTGTAATCCTACGTTTATTCGGATGAGTTCGAAAACCAGACATATCGACCTACCGGAAGGGGTAGTTTTGGGGGGTTTTGTACCCCAAAAATGGGTTTTTTGCATTTTTCATATGTAAAATTTAAATATTTTAAATTTTTATTTTGACCATTGGATTTAGCTCAAAAAAACACACAATTTAGTATTTTGAAGCTTTGCTCTATCTCCATTGGTTACCGAGATATTACGAAGTCTAAAGACAGTACATTGTCTTTCAGGGCTCCAATGTTAATCTTATGGAGAATAAGGATGTGTTAATATTTCACTTATTAACCAATATTTTTGGATGAAACTTGGTATTTAGCTTCATTTGGTTGAGATTCATCCATTTAAGGTAAAAAATCTTGGTTTTTGTACTTATCATGGCAGCAAACCTGCATACTCTTTTCCCATGTTAATCATATGGAGAATAGGCAAACTCTTTTATTTATGGACAGATATTGGTGAAACTTACTATATGTCTTTATATGGTCGAAATAAATTTTTTCTATGCTAAAAACCTACTTTTAGTGTCCCCCATGGCAGCATACCTGCATACTCTTTCCCTATATTTATCTTAAGGAAAATAGACATTTATTTCCCTATTTATGAGCACGTGATGAAATTTTGTTTACAAGTTTAGCTGGTCAAAATTAATATTACTAATTTGGAAATTCGCTGAGTACGCAGGTCTGCTGCGACGGGGGTATTAAGAAAACATCGTCTACATATCGATTTTCAAAAACGATGTGTACACGTTAATTTTAAAAAACATCGTCTACACATCGATTTTCAAAAACGATGTGTACACGTTAATTTTAAAAAACATCGTCTACACATCGATTTTAAAAAACGATGTGTACACGTTAATTTTTAAAAACATCGTTTACACATCGATTTTAATAAACGTCGCGACGATTTTTAAAATCGATGTGTAAACGATGTTTTTAAAAATTAACGTGTACACATCGTTTTTGAAAATCGATGTGTAGACGATGTTTTTTAAAATTAACGTGTACACATCGTTTTTGAAAATCGATGTGTAGACGATGTTTTTTAAAATTAACGTGTACACATCGTTTTTGAAAATCGATATGTAGACGATGTTTTCTTAAAATTAACGTCTGCGAACGTTTTTTAAATCGGGTGATGAATGTGAACCTTAGCTCTCAGGTCTAAGAACATAAATGACCGATTTTCCTCTAGGTATAGACGAGACAGTAATAACTGCATACAGATTAAGACAAGTACTGGACCACGGTGTATGCCCTTAGGTCTTGGGTCTGGACCGTGGTATAGAGCCTCAGGTCCTGGGTCTAAGACCTTATAGACCGACTTTCCTCTATCTATGCATGAAACAACCACGATTGCGCACGGCTTAAGACAAGTATTAAACCATGATGTAAAAACCTAGTTCACAGGTCTAAGAACATAAAAGGCCGATTTACCTCTAGGAATAGACGAAACAGTAATAACTGCACACGGATTAAGACAAATACTGGACCACGGTGTATGGCCTTAGGTCTTGGGTCTAAGAACGTAAAGACCGACTTTAAGACGAGTACTAGACTATGGTGTAGGGTCCTAGGTCTTGTATCTAAGGAGTTAAAAGCCAACTTTAAGACGAGTACTAGACCCCGATGGGTTAAGGATTGGGTCTAGACCAAGGTGTAGGGCATTAGGTCTAGGGTCTAAGAGCTTAAGGACCGACTTTCCTCTAGCTATAGATGAAAAACCACAACTGGACACGGCTTAAAACAAGTGTTAGACCATGGTGTAAAAGCTTAGGTCTCAGGTCTAAGAACATAAAAGGCCAATTTCCCTCAAGGTATAGACGAAACAGTAATAACTGCAAACGGCTTAAGAAGAGTACTAGGCCACGGTGTAGGGACTTAGGTCTTGGGTCTAGGCCATTGTGTATGGTAGGAGGTTTTAGGTCTAGATCACGGTGTATGACCTTAGGTCTTAGGTCTAAGGATTTTACAAACGCGGTTACCGGTCCGGTCTCTGATAAAGGCACTATGGCCTACGTCATTGTGGTATCACAGACCATGTTCACTTATGACGTTATAAAGGAATATGTACAGATGATGATTTAGTTATTCTAATACATTTATACAATTCTAGTAAATGAAAAATATTGACGGGATTTACGCTTGTATAATTCGTACGATCAATATTCGAGGGGGATCGTATAACATGTTGGTTACTTTGGTGTCGGTGGATATTGGTTACAAAGCTCTGTTACTACGTCAAAGTTCCCACCTTCAACAGAGTACTTTTTGAGGCATAAAAAGTCCCGATTGGAGGTAGACACCAATCACTCCAATGGGCGAAAACCTGGAGATAAAAATTTTGATCAATATTAAATTTTGATGTAATCATCAGTTGTGATGCAATTTCCATCACAGCTGATTAAAAAAAATATTTATCGATATTAAATTTTGATGTAATCATCAGCTGTGATGCAATTTCCATCACAGCTGATTTAAAAAAATAAATGAGTTTTGAATTTTATTATTATCGTTAAAAAAACAATTAAACACACTTATTTAAGACACTTTTAAATGAGTAAAACACACTATTTTCATCAATGGCACAGGTCTTTAAAAAATCAATTGTAATCAGTCCAGATCAAAATCTTCATCAACATCCATACTGACGGGTATCCGAAAATGTCCCCAGGGTAGTGTCGTCAGTCCGTCTTCACAGATGTACCTCTTGTCATCCTTGGCGGACAGCGCTTTTTTATATTGCGATATGGAATAAATGTTGTGCCCCTTGCTTCGGATGGTGTTCATCGTCTTGTATTCTTCCGTTTCGTTGAACAAACACGATTTGTAGTCTTCAAGCTTCAACTCCTTCTTGACAACGGATTTCGTCACACCTTTCGCCTTTTTGCCAGATTTATTTCCTTCCGAGTCATATGCGTACATCTTCGATCGCAGCCCGACGAACTCCCTCATGACATCTCCGGCTAGTTCGTCTTTCCATTTTCCAATGACTTTCTTGTTGACTCGCGGCATGCCGTAAACGTTATCTGCTTTGTAATCACTGGTGTCAAAATAGTCGATCATGCTTTTCATGTCCTCGTATACATCTTCAGTCCTCACGCCATAGACCAGTGAGTCGGTATCTCCGTAGTGGACTCTGATGTTGTCCCCATACTTTGGTTTCATGACGTTGTAATGGAAATCGTATATCGCTATTTTGGAGATGTCCAAAATGCTCATACCGACATAAATGGGTTTGTTGAAATACAAATAGGTCTTTTCCATATGGACAGCAGTCATGTGCTCGGAGAATATTGTCAAGGATTTAAAATTGGGTTTCGCCACTAGCTTTTGCAACTGCTGTTCGTGAGTGGCCAGTTTGATATTGACGTGTTTTCTGATATTCTCCATCGTCTTGCCAAACACCGAGTTGTTCATCAACTTGTAGAAATCTTTTTCAAAGTCGTTCGTCGCTTTGGTTCTCATGTCCGTGTTTAATTTAATATATTCACTCAACCACGCCGACTGTTGAAATTTTATGGCCCTATATATTTTCTTCAGAACCATTCCTAAGGAGATAGAGTTGGAGGTTCCTGTAGTGTACGATGTATTTCTCTTTGTTGTACAGCGTTGTTAAGAGTTTCCTCTGATTGGATCCCGGTGGGCATTGGTTCTCCGGTGCTAGAGGTAGGTCTCTATGGTAGTCGTGCAGATGTTGGGGATATTCGAGGTCTACTTCGAGGATGTAGCCGGTGTCGGACTTGTTACTGATGAATTGTCCGTTTGTGAGTTTACACATTATCTGGGCCAGTTCAGAGTCTGTGCACCACTCGAATTTCCTCAGGGGTTGGTACTCCATCATCGCCCAACCATAGAGGTTGTTTACATCCAGATAGATAAGATAATCATTCGGTTTTCCAGCGTCATAATCGTGCATGTACGGGTTATTGGCTTTGGCGTATCTGTGGCAGCACTGGGAGATACCGCCGCGAATGCCTTTCGAGATCATCAGTTCCATGTCGGTGTCCGTCAGCATATCGAGACTTACTTCAGTTTTCTTTAACATGGCGTCCCAGGCCAGGCCGGGTGAGGTGTAATACCACGCTGGATCGAGTTTATACGTTTTCAAACACACTTTACGGAAATTTTCCATTACGTCCGCCAGCAGTAGGGTGTCTGTTTTATTGTACAGCAGAGTGTACTCCCCCATCGTTTGGATAGAAAACTTTTCCCATACATCACACGCGTGTTTGTAGTCTTCATCGCTGACGTTTGAATTGTTCAATTTGTTGTAGAACGATTCTTTTGAAGGCAAAGACGTCTCTCCAAATCTCTCCATACCATCCATATAATCATACGGGTAAATACCCTTGCGAATAACCAGATCCAGTTTGTCATCCGAGAAGAATTTCGAAGTGTGTTTGAATTGATGTTTGGTGAGATTTTTGGCCAGACTGTCTAAACTGGAAGCCATGAATCTGAACGAGTCCAAGAATCTCAAGTTTACCCCGTTTTCAATTTTCACTTCGAAAGATATGTAACGTTCCTCGGTGGTGGCCAAGACAACGATATCTTTCTTATCCGCTCCAAGCATTTTTATAAATAAATGGGCGTCATAATTGCTCAGGTTGTGAATGAAGACCGGTAGGAAATGGGGCTTTTTGAAATTCAAATTGCACGAATTGTGGGCTACCCCTCTGAATTTCCCAGTCAAATGGTCATGATCGAGAACGGCTTTTCCAGTTTTTTCATCAAACACTTTTCCACAAATGTGGCAAACCGAAGTAAACCTGGCTTCCGCCTTTTCGGCAGCAGTCAAAGTCATGGGCTTCGCTGCTTCACGACTGTAGAGTTGAGCTATTTTCTTTGAAACATCTACGAGTCCATCTATGAAGACCTGTGCAGCATCGGCGCCCAAATATTCATAATACAAATCGAAGGGAATGTCATAGTCGTCTGACGCATTCACCACGTACAATGCAAAACTGGCCGCTTGATGGGCTTGATATTTCTTGGTGTTGATCCCCCGCTGGTCGTCCACTGGTGTCAAGATGCATTCGAAATCAGCATACGCTACGTAGGGCACTTTCATCTTTCTGTATTTGTACTTGAACTGTATTGTGGGGCTGATGTAATCGTCTTTAATTTTAATCGCCTTGGGCATGACGATTCTAACAGCATCGTGTTGATTGCAGTATTCCCTGTGTTTTTCTAATTTCAATTCATCATCGAATCCGTTGAGACATCTGTTGCATATAAAGATTGTATCCAAATCATCAACATCCTGTTGTTCTGGCTCGTTGCAGGTTTCTTTGTGGGTTTTTAACAAGGCTTCAGTTCCAAAATATTGGAGACAACGATTGCAGTGGAATGTTTTATGACCTTTCTTTGTCAGTTGCTTACCAATTAATCTACTCATGCTTTTTATCCAGCAATAATGTGACTTGCTGTTTTCATTTTTCAAATACAGCAGATTGACATGTCTGTTGGGGATTTCATTTTTCGTTACATACAAAACGTAGATGTCACTTTTCTTGGCATTTTTAGATTTTTTTCCTGCACCGGGATAGTCCTCAAACTTATCATAATTTTCAGAGTCTTTAGTTAAATCATAAGCATATATATTTACTGACACGCCAGACCGTTTTTCAAATTTCATTATAATATTTTTCTGAACTTGTACGGGGAACGTTATGTCTTTCAGAGCTTCATCAAACTCGTGTTCGTACGGTTTGTATTTACCGACTCTATTGGGATTATCTCCATGGCCAACTGGATGTAATGCGGATAAAATAGACCAGAGAAAACATTTTTCATCATCATTTTTTACATTAATTACAGCTTTTCTATTCGCAATATCTTTGGGCAAAGGAATATAGCTGGATGCTCTGAGGGGGTTGTAGCGGCATACTTGAATTTCCAAATCGCTTATACTGAATAAAGACCAACCGGATCCTTTCGCTTGAAATTCTTCCATTTCGTTGAGTAACTTTTCCTTAGCAAAATCATAGAAACCCGAAATATCGGTACTCAAATCGATCACAGAATATTTCGTTTTAAAGTTGAATTCCTCCACTTGTTCTTTCCTTTTGAAATCAATTCGGAAGTTAAATCGGACCTTCAATTCAAATTCACCCAACCATTCTTTTATCTTCCTAATGATAATATTTTTATATGCGTCCAAAAATATGATCGGGTCTTTGATAGCGTGAATGTTTTCAATGCAATAAAAGTTGACGACTCCCCCGAAAGCCGATCTCACTAATTCGACTTCGGAATCTTTTGGTGTAAACGTATTACCACCACCGATAGGTCCTTTCACCAGATTACAAATTGTCGCCATCGTTAAAAATATAACCCCCTGCAAAGTTTCAAAAACTGATTTATTTGTAACATTATTTTCATCCAGACGAGATCTTTTTGCTGGAGTGGGTCCATCATTTTCATCAACGATTCCACCACGGCTAACCAAAGCGGACTCTTCGTGTGTTTTCAGATGATAACTCATATTGGATTTTCTTACGAGTTTTTCACATTTCGGGCATTTAGCTTTGTACTCATGACTTGCTTTCTTCTGGACCCGGGGTTTTGAATGTTGAACTCCGCTTGTGCTAGGTATCGGTTGCACTTGTTCATTACTTTGCGCTGTAGAAGTGGAAGGTTGATTGCTAGTAGATTGACATGTTTTGTAATGCCGATTAAAATTAACGTTTAAAATTAATTTTCCACATTTATCACATGACTTTTTCATGTAACGGGAGCTCGAGTCCTTATTTGGGTTGTTAGGACACACTTTAACATGATATGTCATATTTGATTTTGATATAAGCTTGCCGCAGAAATTGCAATTAATTTTAATCGCAGCCATCTTCTTATGCGATCTATAAGAGAAAAATAAAAATCCGATCAGAATAAAAATTTTAAAGGGTACTAGTGAAAAATATTATATTATTGTTTTTAATAAACAGCTATAAATAAAAAAAATGACAAAACAGCTAAACTCCAAATATTTAAAATATATATTAAACTAATTTGATTTTAAGTGAAAATCGTACAAGTCGATTACACAACAACAATTTTGATCAAGTGAAAATAATCAACCAGCATACAACACGTTATCATACAAACATGACATCTGGGTCAGGCGGTTTGATAAGATAACTCAAAACGCTTAGCTTATTCTCATTGTATGATAATATTCTATGACAATTTTGATTATTAATTTAATAACTAATAGTGGTATTATCTCAAATATTACTCACCCTGATTGAGATAGATCTCGAAGCAAACTGAATATTACTTGAAAGCCAACCTCCTTTTATACAAAAAATTGTATAGCCTCAGGCAAAGCACAAACTGCATCATCCTGTTAAAACCAAACGAGCTTGATAAGCGATATAATTAACAGACATCATTAAAACTGTTATCACCAATGACGGAGTCAGCGGACGTCGGCCTCTTATCAGCAACCTAATTAGCAGACATTTTCACTGAAAATTTATCGCCAATCTCGAGGTCAGTCGACGCCGGTCTGTTATCTCTTATCTCTTTCCTGTCATGCTGAATCACTCGCTAAAACAACAAGTGTTGTACGTATATTAGTGGAAATTTCTTTTGTGAGTTGAAAATCACCACAACGGACTATAAATATAATGGTCATTATGTCGGAATAGTCCCTACACCGGACTATCTAAATTCAATTGCATGCCGGACCATTTTAATATAATATTCCTTGCGCAGGGCCATTAAAATACAATAGTCTCCACGCCGGACGATTTAAATACAACAGCCCCCATGCCTCTTTAAATGTAATAGTCCCCACCCCGGACTATTTAAATTCAATAGTCCTTGCACAGGACTAGTCCTCACGCGGGACTATCTAAATACAATAGTCCTTACACGGGACTAGTCCTCACACAGGACCATCTGAATACGATAGACCCCAGGCGGGACTAGTCCTTGAGCGGGACTATCTAAATACAATAGTCCTTGTGTAGGACCATTAAAATACAATAGTCCCCACGCGGGACTAGTCCTCACACGGGACCATCCGAATACAATAATCCTCACGCGGGACCATCTGAATACAATAGTCCTCACGCGGGACTAGTCCTCACACAGGACCATCTAAATACAATAGTCCTTGCGCGGGACTAGTCCTTACGTAGGACTGTTAGGAAATTCGCACTTCTCACACAACTCATGGCGCAGTCACCCTCCTCTATCAGGTTTTTATCGTAATTCCTGAAAAGTGCTGTAAAATTGCCAAAAAGTAGGCAAAAATTACTGACAACTGGTTAAAAATAGGCCTGTAGGACTGTTAGGAAATTCGCAATTCTCGCACTTTCTCATGGCCCCATCAATTTTTTATGCCTTGAAAATTATGAAAAAGCTGTAAAATTGCTAAAATGTAGGCAAAAAATCACTGGAAACCGGTTAAAAATAGGTCTGCAGGACTGTTAGGAAATTCATACTTCTCATACTTCCTCATGACCCAGAATCGGCCCCTCCTTACTACTTATAGAATTAATTATGATTTGCCAGTAATTTGTTTGGCTTTGTAATGAGTTAATGTAAAGAGTAAGTTTTTATTATAATAATATTATAATCAAACTATTCCAAAACGGTTACTCTTTTTTCAAACAACCGTTGCTCGACCAAGTAAGTTAGTTTTCTTTCTAGGTAAGTAAAAGAACCAGCTAATGTTCACAATCAGAAGCCCATTGTTTTTTATAGCAATGAATGAAAGATGGATTTACTATTTCTGAGCAAGGTAGTCAAGTTACAAAAGATTTTTTATAGGTTCTTAAATTAATTGTTGAATGGGCACTAGGCTATGTTGCTTTCGAAATTCGGTTAATTTACGACCTCGGACGGAAAGGGCCACTTTCGACCCACGTGATAGCCTACTCCTACTTCTGGTTAGCAAAACTATCGTGTAAAACATGACTATTCAGCATTTATTATATTGTGACTAATACTATTTTAAAAGCTAAATTAATCTTACTTTTCTTTAATAATTCGTCATTTAATAAATTAAAATTTACCCAACAGAAAAAATGTTGATTGAGTAACGATCTCTGCTCTTGTTCAACAAACAGTTTTAAAACTGTAACTGATTTAATACAAACATTTCAAGTTTTATAATAAAGTACTACTTTACGGGTTGATAAGTAAGAAGTTTGAATTTCCAACTTACTCTTGATTTTTAGAAATGTCCTTTGGTTACAGTTCTTTATAAGTAACTGGCAAGAACAAGCTTTGTATCAAATATTACTTGTCAACCACACTCTTAAATGGAACAAAACTTTATATCTTTCACTTATGTTCATATTTAACATTAAAGTAAAGTATAAGAAGTAATACTAAATTTTCCTTTTAGAGACAATTTACAATATTACATTTATTTTCTTAATGTTAAAAGTGTCGCAACAAATAAAACAATAACCTTGAAATGTTTTATTTTCAATAAATAATTACAATAAAATACAATATTATGATTGTTTGAAAATACTAAAACTGTCTTTAACCAGTTACGATGTAGGCTTAAAATACGTAATTTTACTTATACGAATAAATAATGGTATCATTAAACGTATTACAACTTTTATACTATTTCAACAATATTTCTCATTGAAAAAGATGACCGACCGTCAAGGGAAATCAATCTCTTTCAATGCAAATTTTTCTACTTCTTGCTGATATGCTTTTCATCGTCAACGAAAGTTGAGTTTTCCGAGTTATCAAAGTAACTCATTTTTATTCTTGGGAACATTAAAGTAATTTTAATCTCAAACTTGTTTGGATATAAAACAGAAAAGTATGTTTTAAGAACATTAGATAATAAGTAGTTATTTCCACAAATACATTTGATTAGTATTCATGTTTTACTTCTGGAAATAATGTAAAATATTCAAACAAATACGCTGTGAAAATGAATCATTTCAATTGGTTGTAGCTCAAATAATATGTATGATTATTTATGTATTTATGAAATTTTATTATGAAAACAGATACAATTTAAATATTTTTCTTCAGTTACAAAATTAAAATATTTTCAATAACATCATAATTTTTATATAAAGTCATTTCAGTTTTATTGTTATTGAAAATAAATTTAACTTCGTTCAAATGAAGTCAGTGGGTGAGACAGTTTTTGATTCTCGAATAAACCGTCCATAATAACATTTTCACCGATGCAATAACAGAGTTTTGCCGTGCAGTTTCCGTCGAGCTGCGAGTCTCCGCTGGGTCTCATTCCCGCCATCCATCATGTCTTGTTTTCAACTGATGGTCTAACAATGAAAACAGTTGCAGTCCTACCAACTGCAATGAATTACTACCAATTGTTATGCATTGCTACCAACATAGCCCAGGAAATTTGTCGAAAAAGGTCAAAATAATTGCAATTGAAATTAAAGTTAAGGCGTAAGGTAGAGGCATCCAATAAATATTCGAAATCGACCAAAATCCGACCGGCGGAAAAATGCCTTTAAAAAAACAAATTTACTAATTTTGAGCCAATGTTTACTAGTAATTTAAGGTAATGCTCAATTGATGTATTTCTTGTAGAGGGTACTTTTTGGATGTTGTGTTATATTGTGAATGTATTCACCTGTGTTGGTGTTTATTTGAAATTTTGATAAGTTATTGTTCCCATTCTATAAATTGATGTAAATGTACATCAATTTAATAAGGGTACACACTTTTAAAGAAATTTCGTCAAGGTACTTTTCTCTTAAGCCATATTTTTTAATTTAGGTTCCATTCGAGCAGTGTGTACAAAATTCTAATTTTTATCAATTTATATTCCCAAGTATCTTACATGTCTATTGGTATTTATTTGTTCATCTTTGCACATGATTTTTGGATTAAACTCTCTTCCCATTTTAGAAATTTCAAATTGAATACATTACGTTTTACCTAGATTGAAGTGAAAACTTATTTTATTTAAATATTTAAAAAAAGTAGGTAGCTTAGTATATTATTCTACTTCTAGTAACTAATTTTTTTCATTTTAGCGAATTCCCCATTGGGAGGAACCTATTACCGTACGTCTCATTGTAAGAACTAAGCCCGGGACCATGTTCCTTTTTTTGTTTTTAGGTGCCCACAGACCAAAAATAATAGTCATAAAATATATATATATGTGTGTGTGTGTGTGTGTGTGTGTGTGTGTGTGTGTGTGTGTAAAGATATATATATATATATATATATATATATATATATATAGATATATATATATATATATATATATATATATATATATATATATATATATATATATATATATATATATATATATATATATATATATCTATGTATGTATGTGTCCCTAGACACGATAACTGTCGTAAAAACTGTCCGATAGACACCAAAAATTTTGTAGAGATGTGTAATCCTACGTTTATTCGGGTGAGTTCGTAAACCAGACATATTGACCTACTGGAAAGGGTAGTTTATGTTTGGGGGGGGGGGGGGAGAGGTTGTACTCCAAAAATGTTCTTTTGCATTTATAATATGTAATTTTAAAAAATATTAAATTTTAATTTTTGCCACAGCTCAAAAACACACACAATTTAGTATCTTAAAGCTTTGCTCTATCTCCATTGATTACCAAGACTTTAAAAAGTCTAAAAACAGTACATTGTATTTTGGGGATCCAAAATACAATGTATTTGTAGTATTAATAGTAGAATTAGTAGTATGAATAGTAGTAATTAAAAATAATTTCTAGACGAGCCGCCACAAGAGCGAGAATTCCCGCAGATAGAAATCGTAAGTCGGAGGCCTATAAAGCTGCGAGAAAATCTCTCCGCCAGGCGATCAACAGGAGCAAGGCAAATAGCTGAAGGAGACTTCGTGACGACGTTGACTCCGACCCATGGGGCCTAGGTTACAAATTTGTAACACAGAAACTCGGCGCCCGCTCTCCACCTTCCATCATGGAGGGCGCCACCATGGGGAGGATCATAGCGGCGTTGTTTCCTGAGCATCCACAGCGATCGTGGGTTGACTTCGGACGGGTAGAGGACGTTCCACTTTTCACATTCGAGGAGCTGGAAACCTCAGTTCTCTCCCTGAAGATTAACAAGGCTTCTGGCCCGGTCGGAATTCCTAGTGAGGCTTTAAAGAAAGCATTTACAATCAACACTGACTTGTTGTTGAGAATGTACAACGCCTGTTTGGTAGAAGGGGTGTTTCCAGCTCCCAGGCTCGTACTGATCAGCAAGGGCACAGGTGATCCCGAGCTGCCGTCGTTCCACAGGCCTCTCTGCATGTTGGATACGGCTGAGAAGCTGTTCGAGAAGCTGATCCGTTCCCGCTTGACTTCTGCCGTGGAAGCTGCCGGGGACTTATGCTCCCGTCAGTACGGCTTCAGAAAGGGATGGTCAACGATCGACGCTGTCACCGAAGTCCAGAGAGCTGTGGAGGGAGCCGAGGGCCGCAACCATTTCTCTCTCCGAGTAGTGCTTCTTGTTACGCTTGATGTCAAGAATGCCTTTAACTCGGCGAGGTGGGTCGATATGTTGGCTGCGCTTCGCAACACCTTTCGAAATCCTGCATATCTGTTACGACTCATCGAGAATTATCTCCGGTCTCGAAGCCTCATTTATGACACAAAGGACGGAACGCGGACGATGGAAGTCACTTCTGGTGCCGCGCAAGGTTCAATACTCGGCCCGGATCTCTGGAAAGTTGCCTGTGATAGCCTCCTGAGGTCCGAGATGCCTGAGGAAACCACTTTGGTTGGGTACGCCGATGACGTCACAGCTCTCATTGCTGCACGCAACGTTGGGCTGGCCCAACTAAAGTTGAACCGAGTCTATTGATGTCCGCGGTTCAGTCCGTGCTTCTTTATGGAGCAGAGGTGTGGGCAGACGCTCTCGAAAAAGAGTTCTACAGGTTGCGACTCTCCCGGGTTCAGCGTCAAGCAGCGCTCCGGGTGTGTTTCGCCTACCGGACAGTGTCCGACCCTGCCGTCCTGGTGGTCGCCGGAGTCATTCCTGTCAAGCTCTTGCCAGGAGAGAGGAAGGCGATTTATCAGAGACAAGGCAAGATCGGCAAGGACACGGCAAGAACAGAAGAGCGCTCCCGAACCTTCCAGCAAAGGCAACACAGCTTAGAGCACGACACCAGAGGACGATGGACTGCGCGACTTATCAAGCAGGTCCAACCATGGGTGGAACGGCGGCATGGGGAGGTGTGATACTACCTGACCCAATTCTTGACAGGTCATGGCTATTTTCAGTCGTACCTGAACCGGATGGGAAAGACCGGTTCACCGGACTGCATTTATTGCCCGGGCGTTCCCGACGATGCGGAAAACACATTCTTCCGCTACCCCCGTTGGAAAGGGCCCCGCCTGGAGGCCACACAAATTTTTGGTGCATTTTCGGTGGACTAGGTCTGCCAAAAGATTTTGGAGGAAGAGGGCAACTGGGATTGTTTATCACAGTTCGTCCGGGGCATCCTCCTGGAAAAAAAACCCGATCTGGACCGCTAAGTGGCCCAGATCCCTTGATCGAGCGGCTGGATAAGGAGCGAGCCCCACGGGCGTAAGCCAAATTTAGGCCTAGCCTGATGTAATGTGATAAACAATTCCAGGTTAGAATCCTAAAGAGTAGAGGTGGTTTTTTTAGTGGGTAAGCCCGTTTTTTAAGGGAGCCCCACACTACAGGCTGGCCACCTGTGTGCGTGATGCATTTTAACGCTTCTCCCTAAAAATAAATAAATAAATAGATAAAAAATAATATAGTTTTATTATTGTTAGATCATTGCTGTTGTTTACTATTTGTATCTGCTTATTTATTTCTTTATTTACGGCAAAACGCCAATTAACAAAGATAATAATACAATTCAACACACTTATTGAATTTTTTTCATTGTTAAACTATTGCAACTATTCTTTGGAACTTTTGTTTGATCTTTTCTAACCTTTTATAACGTAAATCATATGGCCGGTATATTGTTTGTCAAGAATGATTGTTGATTTTTGTGTTCACCGAATAAGCTCACCACTAATATTCGGCCAGTGCGGACGCGACTTTAAGTATTGAAATAACGGTTCCTTGTGGACCGAGTAGTTGAATGAAATACCCCTGTTGCAGCAGACCTGCGTACTCAGCGAATTTCCAATGGAATTTTTCTATATTTTCTATTTCTCCATAAAATCCATGGGGATGAGAGTATGTAAATTTGCCACCAAATGGGTTTTGTTGGTAAATATAAGTTAAACCCTACTTAGTGATTATACATACCAAATTTTAAAAGGCTATGGTGTTCTTTTTATTTTCTCCATAAACGCTATAGGGGTGAGTACGTAGGTTTGCCGCCATATGGGTTTTCTAAGCAAATATAAGTTAAACGCTTCCTAATGAATGTACATAGCAAATTTTATCAAGATATGTCAATAAATAAGCAAGATAGAAGGTTTTGTTGATTTCCCATAAGAATAACATGGAAAACATACTTTTTGGATTTTCTCCATAACCATTTAAGCTAGGTAAAAAAAAATCAAAATACTAAATTGTTTTTTTTATTTTTAAGCTCTTTTAAATGGTTTAAGTTAAAATTGTTGAATTTTCTAAATAAAAAAAAGCCAAAAACCCATTTTAACCCTTTTGAAACCCCTTAAAACCCCGTTCCCATGGTCCGATCATTCTGGTTCGCGAACTCAACCTAGTAGACGCTGGCTTACACCCCTGTACCAAATTTCATTAAAATCGGAGGTTCCGTTCAAAAGTTATCGTGTTCACGGCACATATATATATATACATATATATACACATATATATCAATTTGAACGAACGGTGTTTTTGGCTTCTAGGGACCTCAAAACAAAAAAAGTATCATGGTCCCGGGCTTAGGTGTTACCGTGACTACTACCGTAATAGCTAAGGGAAATTCGCTAAAATGTTCTCTACATCTATAATGCATTTTACCATGGCCCTAGGCTATTTAAAAGTTGAATGTTTTTATGGTATGTTTAAAACGTGTGACAAAAATTCTTAAGTCCCTCAAATTAATGTTTTTTGATTAATTAACCCATATACGTAGTTGCACGATAAAAGTTCATGCAATAAAAGAGCTAGAAAATGAGATAACATTTTAACCAAAGAATATTTATTAAAGTGGAACGGTAATTAAATTCAGTATGGGAAACCTCAGGGCAGGCCTGAGTCGGTTCAAACTTCTAGTTTTAAACTAGTTAATGTTGGTCAACAAACTCCCAACTCAAACTTGACGAAAGTCTTGTCATATGTTCAGTTTGCCCACCGAGTTTAATAAACTACCAATTAGTTCAGTATAAAAATTATATTTAATTAAATAAGGCAAAACAATGAAATTACTTTTTACTTACTTCTGTATTTTATTCTAACAAGATCAACGTCGTTTTAAGTTTTAAGATGTATTGGCTTCAGGAGTAAAAAATTCTTGCAAGCTTTTTCCTGGACTCAGAATACACAGGGTATTCCCGAACAACCTTGAAATATTTTGTATATTTGTTCCTTAGGGGGAGGAAGGAATAATTTTCATTTCCGTAACTGATAGTTGTATTAAGTTCGTATTTCGTATGAACCTGTATGACACTAAATTCCATTTTGAGGAAAAAGAGTTTGTTTTGTCTGATAAGTTTTTTTTATGGGTGCCATTTTAAACTTTTAAACTCAAATATCTAAATATTGGTAAATTTAATCAAAGTTTTACTAGAGACAAAAAAGTTGACAAATAAAATTAGCTAACTAATGATACCAAGATTGTAAAGACGAAACAACCATTAACGAAGGTATTGAGATTTTCTGCAGAAAACATTGATTTTCTATAATAATAAAAATAATATTGCAAATTTTGGTTATTTTATTAGAAAAATTACAACAACTTCTTTATTTTTATCCGATCCTTACAAACTCGGTATCATTAGTTAGATAATTGTTTTTGTCAACTTTTATGTCTCTTATGAAATTTACCGGTTTTGAGATATTTGATTTAAAAAAAAATAACTGCTATTTTAAAAATACAAAAACAAAAATAACAACAAAAAATTTTCCTTAAAATGGAAATTGGTGTCATAAAGGTTTATTTATTTATATTTTGTAGACGTGTTGTGGACCTTTTCCAAAATCATGGTAATTTTGATAAATGCTTAATTTGGGATACAAGTTAATCCATAAACAAAATTCGGATTATAGCTCGTTTCCTGTGTGTATTGGTTGTTTTATAAATACCTGATTGTCTATTTTTCAATTCAATTTGAACATTATTTAGATCGAGAAAACAGTATTAAGACAAGTCGTTTTAAAGCATGGACTCAATGAGGTTTCCCTTAATTCGCTTTACGTTGTCTGCACACTGTACAACTGGTGTTTTAATACTTTGATGAGTATTTTGAAGTAAATATGTTTGAAGTGTATTTAGTTTACATAGTTTAGTATTGAAACTTGAGTTGACCAAACATTATATTCGTAATTGTAAGGATCGGGTGCTAGCAGTAAACATTTGTCGTATTCACACCATGTTAACATTCCCAATGGCACACAAGGAATCTTCGACTAACAACAATAGTGAGTGGATGGCCATTACCAAAGCGACGAGACGGTCGTTACGTCACAAAGCTAACGAGCGCCGTTCTCGATAGAGTTAAAATTTGCTGAAGTATTTTAAAAAATCGTCATTATTATTACACTAATACGATCTTGAGTCAAAACTCAATTCAATTGCAAAACTTGAAAAAATAACTTGTTACCTAATTTTTTATGCAATCATATCTTTTTTCGGTGGTATACTGCCTGTCCTTAAGATCACATCGTTTTTTAGCCTTAAGAACATCATGAATATGAAATTAGTAAGAATACATAGAAATTGCGTGAAAATATTTTAAGATATATCAATACTGTTAATATATTCTTGAAAATTTCGAGTTTTTA
Source organism: Neoaliturus tenellus (assembly GCA_030545055.2). NCBI lineage: Eukaryota > Metazoa > Arthropoda > Insecta > Hemiptera > Cicadellidae > Neoaliturus > Neoaliturus tenellus. The sequence goes on from CM061531.1 coordinate 98,313,967, forward strand.
ATTTTTCAATACCAAATGGCCTCATGTACACTATTATTTATTCTCTATGAATAATAGAGAGTCAGTCCTCTCATCAAAGTAATATAAGTGGATTCAGTTCTGTTTTATGAATTTTTAAACTAACCTATTTTTTTTCAAACATTTATTTTCAAGTTGTATAAGATAAGAACGATAAGAATATACTTCTAAAGTATTTATATCCGTCTCTAACGGTTTATTACAAGAAACCTTATTCATTAAAAATAAAATGTATTATTTAGGTTCACGCAAAGGTTGACAATTTTTTCATTCTTAAAAAAGAAAAAAAAACTTCATCACGTTAAACCCATAAAAGAGTTATGAATAACAACTACAACAAAGTATTATGTTGATTTTGAAAAGTGACCTAACTATTACTATTCAAATAAATTCGAAAACTGTTTTATTTCAATGTACATACATCTTTCCAGATATTGCTCTATTTATATTAAAACTAAATAAATGACAATAACTTGCATTGCATCACTAATTAATAAATCAACTGTCCGCATGCAAGTACTGCGTACAGGATTAAGACGAATTCTATCACACTCTGTGTCCTGTCATTTTGTCAATGCAGAAGCGAACTTTGTTATGTCCATTTAGTATCATAAAAGGAAAGACGGCTGGCTAGAATGACCCGATAGAGAAAATTCAGGAAGGGATTTGATGAAACTTGAGGACGGATGAACCAATGGAGGAGAGGGAACACACAGGAGGCCACACATTGCGATGTTGGAATGTGCAGATGCTCGGGTGGATCGCGATGACTTGGCGACAGCGCAAGTGGTTGTTGTACCACATAAGCTCAGTCGGCTGTGTGACCAAGTCCACCACATTCGGTGGAGGGTGCACTGCACCAAGATACCATTTTTCCCCATCCGAAGCAAGAACTGAACAAGCAAACATAAATTAATAAGTAAAAATAAGGAACTCTACTAACAAAACCTTATTGTAATATTTCCATTAAAGGGTAGTCAATTTCTCTTTCTTTATTTTTTTACGCTAACACAATATTTACAGGATTCATTATGACAATATGTCAAACTAGTAAAGAATCTATAACTACTTATTCTAAATAATTGAAAATGCAACAGTGGCAAAATACGGTAAGCAAGAACATGTAACTAACCGGAATGTAAAACGTAGAGTAAACTAGCATCAGCGTAAATTATTATTAAAAGTGAATACAATGTGACAAATCACAACAAATTACTTACAAGCATGCTATGTACTTACTTAGGTTCTTAGACTACTTAGGGAAGTACTTAGTTTCTTAGTTTAAGTACTTCTTTTATAGGTTATCCTAGGTTCTAGTTGTTCTACGTCTTGACCTCGGTCGCAGCTGATAGTAACCTCTAGGCAGTTAACAATGATTCCTCTGATGTAATTCAACTTGTCCATCCAATGTCAAAAGCGTTGGTATATCTGGTGGATTAAAATTGGACGTCACTTATTTTACTTATTTAATTTTGAAAAAGATTAATCAGTAGGCCTACTCAGAATAAAATGTCGTCGATATGAATGAACGCGATACCTGTTTTTGACAGTTAAAATCTTTAAATTCACATTCTAATTCTTTAAATCCACCCCCTTCTAATTTATTTTCTCCATCAAGTAATTCTCATAATTCCATAATAAGACTTTACCAGTACAATTGGAGTTGTACTTTACCAGTACAAGAGGAACGTACAATTGGTCAGTTGTTACTAGTTCTACGAGCATCATTCTATGGGAATCATTAAAACCAAACCAAGAAATTGTAGATTTTAAATTCTCTCTAGATTTCTATTGCACTACATTGAACCGATATCTGTCCTTTAAGATTGAAACGTAGTACATTATGAGTAATGATTCTTGATAGAAAGCAATTTGTGGCCTCAACATGAAAGTAAATATATTCAAAACGCTCTTCTCCTGCTGGCTTTTATGTAATTTCGACATAGAACGTTTCGTTTCAAAATGCTTTGACAAATAATCTGTTGGCGGTTTTTCAATCGTCCTACTGGTAGCTTTATAAGCTAATGCAGGACATTTAGTGTAATTGAACGGTACGAGTGTTAACTGTTTGCCACAACCGGGGAGTGGAGTTAACTGTTTGTGGTGAGTGAAGCTACGATGTCAAGCACGTGTGAGAAATTTATCAACATAATTTAGAGCTGATATATTTATTTTACGGCCAAGAGATTTTTGTTTATTCAAAAACATACTTCGAAATAGAATTTGTTCTTGAAAAATGATTTAATTGCATTCAAAAACGTGTCGAATGACGGTTTGAGATATCCTTCCATTAATTAAACTAAGACTAAGTAGAGTGATTCCATCTCATTACTTAAGATTAATGTTAAAATAAATAAACATCCTTTTATAGTGCCGCTCTATTGTCTCGCCTTGTACGCCTCTTGCGTTTGGGTTATGTACATTTTAGAATTAAGAAAGCTCCAGTAACAGAAATACTTAAATACATCATTCAAAGGAATTTATGTGACAAAACTGTCGAGACCTGTGACCTTGACAAGTTTACATCCTTTCATACAACGTACCGTTAATCTGCTCTCGCCAACTTCTTTACATAGACTTTAGTTTTCAATTGTAATGTAAAGCAATATTTTTAAGAATGATAATTAAATAGTGAGTTAATAATTATTTATTAACTGAAAACTCATAAAAAATAAACAGAGTTTCTGTTGAGCGAATGTATTTCGGGCTATCATCAAACTCATCCTAGCTAATTCACATAAAATTATTTGAAAATTATAACTCCTGGACGAAAATTTCATAATCGATTCACAAACCTCGATTTGTGTATTATACGGAGTAAAATTAAGTGTTAGGTCTAACGGTATACAATAATTTTTGATAATAATATAAGTTAATTTAAATGTATTCCAGAATTAACGTCGTCATTGACGTGACGGACGACAGCTCCAAGGTGATTAGCTGGCTTGCTGCTCAATTACTCGACACGTCATACAGTGACACTAATGGTGATTGAGTTGAGCGATTGTTAATTAATGTCGAATCTGCATTGTAAACTAGGCATCGACCTTGACAAATAGCATTACATTATACGGTGAGTAAAGGGTTCAAAATATTTCATCAATTAAAAGTCAGTAGTTACGAGTAAATTTGAGTGAAACGGCCCAGTTTGGGCTGACTTGTATGCCTGAAAACATTTAGTTGTGGTTAGTTATTTATTAGTATGTAGTTAGTCATTAGTATTTACCCATCGCAAATCCTTTCTTCACCGTGCTTTTTAGCTCGTTTAAACAAAGAAATAAACCCCATACTATCTATATTATTACTGTATATTATCTATATTATTACTGTCTCATGTGTTTGGGAAATACAAAAGTAAAAACCGAGAAAAAGGTTGAAATTTGTAACATCTTCGAAGCTAGCGTAGGGAAGGCTCCCTAGATTATGCAAATTGATAACCAGGGTTGGTATTTGATTGTCAAACGGGTGAATGGTTTTCTGATATTTTGTTTTTAGCCTCTTTGTACAGTCCGTACTACATGAGGTAAATTGACTCTTTTAATATTATTTTTATTATTATTCACTGCATTGAGTTATGGAAAATCAAAAAAATGGATTCATTTATTTAACACAGTGGTAATCATTTAAAAGACAATTTTTTTTTTAAATCGTTTATAATTGAAATTGATCTAATATTTCACCCAAGTGGTCATCACCTTATGTAATAATAATGGATTTTAATTATCTTGCAACGAAAAACAGCTATACAAAATTGTAATCACATCAACTGACCAATAAGACGTTTGAGAGGAACGAATATTAAATACAATAAATATTACATTAATATCAAACAATCTTGTCCTAGCAACTTTAATTTGGCGAATAATCGTAAAAATACCTTCGTCAGAGCAGACCTGCATACTCAGTTCAAAATGAATTTAGGATTTTTTATTTTCGCCATAAACACTATAGGAATTATGTAGGTTCGCTGCTATGGGCTATTAATCCCTAATGAAGGAAAAAATAAAATTGTAGCAGGATTGGCATTTTTTATTGTCCCCGTAAACATCATGCGGGTCAATAGGTAGGTTTACCGCTGTGAGGGGGGTGATGTTGTTCGCGTCCGCAGCATTCCATTAAAGTTGCACGTACTCCCCGGGTGGTGCTAAACGAACAACAACTTTGGCGGCTGAACTGTCACACACGGTGATCTCTCAGCTATGCCAGCTGCCAGACAAAATCCAAACGGCCCTTTCCAGGGCCAATTTAGAAATTTAGGCTGTGTTTTAAATGTTTGTCATTTTAACGTAGAGGGTCTGAGCAAATCTAAAAGTGACTGCCTCAGCAAGGTGCTGCTGGAAAATGAGATCGATGTCCTCGCACTGCAAGAAACACATGTAGAAAACAGTGCAAGGGGCAACATCCCAGGATATAAGCTTGTGGAAGAAATAGGTCACAGGGTCTATGGAGTGGCGACGTACGTTAGACAGGACATAGACGACGTATGAGTCTCCCACAAAAGTTGTTATAACAACATATTTGTTGTTGCTGTTAATATGTCTGAGACTACTATTGTAAATGTCTACAAACCACCGAATACCCAGTGGTCAGACACAGTTCTCCCAACTTTTGAACATCCTGTGGTATATGTCGGTGACTTCAACAGTCATCATACCCAGTGGGGATATTCGTCCGATGATGACAACGGCACTCGTCTTTCAAGCTGGGCTGCAAATAACAACCTATTCTTGGTATTTAATGCCAAGGACCCACACACCTTCCATTCAGCCCGATGGCGTCGTGGGTACTCTCCAGACTTGTGCTTTTCCTCCCGTGAACCATCAGCAACACCCGTACCTACTGCCAGGATGGTCCTAGATGCACTCCCCCACTCTCAGCACAGGCCTGTAATAATATCAGTAGGAATGCAAATTCTACTAGTGAGATCTTTTCCTCGGCCTAGATGGAACTTTAATAAAGCTGAGTGGGAGGCCTTCTCATCAAGGCTTGATAGCGGCATCAGGTTCATCCCCTCTAAAATAAAAAAAAAAAAAACTATTATCGGTTCACACGCCTTGTCATGTCTTCCGCTAAGGCGACAATACCAAGAGGTTTTAGAAAAGAATACATACCAAGATGGAGCAGAGAGTGCGAAGATCTTTACAGTGGGTTTACAGACACTGCTGACAGAGATGTAGCTGACCAACTCAGAAGAGAGAAGTGGGTGAAAACTGTTGAGGACCTGAACTTCACCCAAAGTAGTCGGAAAGCTTGGTCTCTGCTCAGGAAACTCTCCACTGGTAAATCAAGTGAAAAACAAGATGCCTCACATCCTAGTCCTTGTGAAATTGCAAAACGCCCCTCCGTACTGTCAAAACATGTGCGTACGTCTGCAGACAGAAAAATTAATTTCAAGCTTAATGAGATAAAGGAGAGTCGGCAAGCACCCTTGGAAGTCTCTAGACCCTTCACTTAAGACGAGCTGAAAGTGGCGATTGATGCGATAATAATTGGCAAAGCAGCAGGCTTGGATGAAATTTTCCCCGAGTTTATAACACTCGGGTAACAAGGCTAGACAGTGGTTTCTTGAAGTTTTTAACACCACTCTCAAAAACCGGCGACATGCCTGGGATAGGCCTATTTAGAAAATCCAAAATCATAGCTATCCTGAAGCCCGGAATAAATCCAAAACGGCCTTAAAGTTATCGTCCTATAGCTCTTTTAAGTGTTTGTTATAAACTGCTAGAGAGGTTGATTCATAACAGAATCCTCCCTATTCTCAATGCCAGCATCCCTTTCGAACAAGCTGGATTTAGGCCTGATCGCAACTGTTGTGACCAGGTTCTAGCTCTCAGCTCTGACTTCTTTCATTGATGATGGGTTGGAGCGAAGACTGAAAACCTCTGTGACTTTTTTAGATCTGACTGCAGCATATGACACTGTCTGGAGAAAAGGCCTCCTAGTTAAATTTTACGACCTTATTCCTTGCCCTTTCTTGTTGCGTCTCCTCAACTCAATGCTCTCCAATGGATGATAAAAGTATATCTGGGACGCAGAGAAAGTACTTTTAGACAGCTAAAGGATGGCCTGCCACAAGGGTCAGTGCTAGAAACACTAACAAATGACCTCACGACCCTTGGTGAATACTTTGAAGCCTGGAAGCTAAATCCAAAACCAACAAAAACTGAGGTTGCTTGCTTTCACTTGAATAATAGACTGGCCAACCAAAAACTTAAAATCGTATTCAACGGTGTTGAGCTGAATCATAATGACCACCCTCAGTACCTGGGAGTCACTTTAGATTGGTCTCTCAGGTTTAAATACCACTTACAAAAAACGGCAGCTAAGGTGAGAACCATGACTAACATTGTCCATCACCTTGCTGGCTCCACATGGGGAGCTAACGCAAAGGTTCTGCGAACCACTGCTCTGTCATTGGTATATTCAACTGCTGAGTACTGTGCTCCCGTGTGGTTAAATAGTGTGCATGTTAGAGAGATCGACGTCCAGCTAAACAGGACCATGAGAGCCATTAGTGGTACACTCATGGCAACCCCTGTACCCTGACTCCCGGTGCTGTGTAATATCGCTCCTCCTGAATAAGAAAAAGGGATGCACTCATTAGGGAATACACTATGATCTTATCTACTCCACAGCTGCCCATCCATGATTATCTACCCCGGAATGTGGGCCGATTGAGGTCCCGAAAACCACCTCTACGAACAGCCTCCCATTTGATGGACAATAACTTCATTATCTATACAAACTGGACTTCCTCCTGGGACGCTTTTCAAGGTCGGAACCACTTCTTGATAGCTGACCCGACCGCAGCGGTAGGTGGTATGAATCTTCCTCGGAATCAGTGGATTATACTCAATCGTTTCCGCACTGGAGTGGGAAGATGTAATTATTGGAAGTACAAATGGGGAATGACACAAGACCAGTCGTGCGAATGTGGAGCAGAGTATCAACTATGGAGCACATATTCGCAGAGTGCCCACTGAGTGCCTTCCCTGAAGGATTGACCGGTCTGCATAGCTCAAGTGAAGCTGGGCTGCAATGGCTTTAAAGAGAGATCTAATTTTTATTTAAGTGTTTATACAGGGTGTCTCTGAACTCCTTACCGACCTTTAAAGGTATTATTCCTGGACCAAAGACAAGTCAAAATATCATATTTAAATTGTCCGGAAGTCTTTAGTTACTCACATAGCCGCCATTTTGTTTTTTTTTTCACATAATAATTTTTATTACCGTAACGGATAGTTGTATTCAGTTCATATTTGGTATGAATCTTTATCATACCAATGTACATTTTCAAGAAAAAAATTAATTTTTCCACTGTATATTTTCAAAATGGTGGCCATTTTAAATTTTCAAACTGAAATATCTCAAAATCGGTAAATTTTATAAAAATTTTACAAGACACATAAAGTTGACAAATTAAATTATCTAACTAATGGTACCAAGTTTGTAAGGATATGACAACAAATAATGGAGTTATTACGATATTATCCAAGAAAAACATGGATTTTTCTGTTAAAATGGCCTTAATTTGCATTGATTTTAAAGCAAAATCGATGTTTTTCATGGATAAAATCACAATAACTCCGTTATTTGTTGTCATATCCTTACAAACTTGGCACCATTGGTTAGATAATTTAATTTTTCAACTTTTTTGTGTCTTGTACTAAAATTTTTATAAAATTTACCGATTTTGAGATGTTTCAGTTTGAAAATTTAAAATGGCCGCCATTTTGAAAATATACAGTGGAAAAAGTTTATTTTTTTCTTGAAAATGTCCATTGGTATGATAAAGATTCATGCCAAATATGAACTGAATACAACCATCCGTTACGGAAATAAAAAGTATTATGTGAGTAGTGAAGAAACCACAAAGATAGACCAAAAAACCCATGATTTTATAGGGGAAAACTCCCTTGGGAGCATTTTTGGACACAACTTACATATATTTTGCTCCGAGATTTGATATGTGCTTATGTTTATGTATGATGATATTTAATTTTTATATATGTGTGTATTGGTTTTAAGATTTTATGGGGATTTAAATTTTGGGAGCATTTTTGGACACAACTTTCAAATATTTTGCTCCGAGATTTGATATGTGCTAATGTTTATGTATGGTGATATTCTATAGTTATATGAGTGTGTATAAGTTTATTTACTTGAGTTATTTTAAAATATCTGATTCATTGATATAAGAATTATGACTATTTGGGAATCCTAACCATTTAACATATAATTGGTTTCCTTTACGTCTTAATACTTTTTCTATTAAATACATGTCTTTATAATTTGTCTTTAACAATTCATAGCTGTAAAATCCCCCCTTGATAATGTTTCCATTCTCATCTTGTAAAATATAAGTTATTGGTTTTGTGTTTTTAATTTCAACTATTGTAAACAATTCAGCAGTCCAATTTGGAGTGTATCCTTTACTAAATATAAGCTTATATTTGGAAATTCTAACAGTATCTCCCAATTTAAATTTTGGTTTATTATTTTTTAATTTATTTGCTTGAGATGATAATATTAAGTTCTTATGTACGATTTTGGAATTTTTAATATTTACTTGATTTGGTTTCATGCCAATAGACCTGCGAACTTTATTGTTGTATTTATTTATTAATTTGGGTAGTAAATCTAACCATTTATAACTGCCCTGTGCACTAAATTCCCTGAAAAGCCAATTTTTAAGTGTTCTTTGAACCTTTCAACAATAGCAGCCTTAGTAGGAGAAAATGTGTGGTAGTGATTAATATTTAGTTTGTTCATTAGAGCTTTAAAATGTTTATTAAAAAAATCCTTCCCATTATCCGATTGAATATTTTTTACTCCATCTGGCAAAATGGCTTTCATCGCCTCAGTTACAATTGGACCTGTTTTATTTTTTAAAGGAGCAGCATAAGCTTTCTTTGAAAATGTATCTATTAAAGTTAAAATATAATTATACCCAGAATTTTCCTTGGCATACGACTGCATGTCTATTAAATCAACCTGCATTGTTTCATTGATACCTATTACTTTAAATGCTCTTCTAATAAAGTTTTTTCTTACATTTTTGTGTAGTTCATATGCGATTTTTTCTTTCATTTTTTATCAGATACATTTTCATCATTTCCAGCACATTTAAAATAGGTTAAACGTGAACTAATTAATGCCCCATCTGATTCATTTCTAAATACATGATTTTTATGAATAAATTCTTTACCAGACAATTTTCTAAATCCGCTAAATGAATTTGGATCAGCAATTATTATATTTTGATAATCATTTACATCCATTAATTTAAATCTTTGGGTATTATAAATAAACTCTTTATTTGCACTGTCATATTGTAATGTTTGTCCTACTGTTGCGGCATCATTTGGCTCTGTTCCTTGTGCTAAGTTATTTATTTTTATATTTTTTGCATCAAAATTATGAGTTTTGTAATCTATTATTAAAGTTTGTTCTACTGTCACACAATCATGTTTATCTTTACCTGGAAAAACTACTGATAGCTTTTTACCTCGACAATTCCAAAATTCACGTTTATTATGTGTATTATCAGCATATATTGATTGATTTAAAATAACTGCATCATGATCCTCTTTAGCTGGCTTTAAATTTGATATTCTCTTTGTTTTCCCATCCCAACTATCATTTTTTAGTTCTAGTAAATTAAACTTTTCATTACCTTGTATAAACTCATCACCTTGTTTGGTTAGTACTTGACCTAAAATAGGAATCTCGTCAAGCTCTTTAGCTTTCTCAACATTATGAATAGGATGTTTTTTAGCATCCCATTTACTATTTTTTAACTCTAAAAATTCATATTTGTTATTTCCTTGAATTAAATTATCACCTTTTTTAATTAATACTTGCTCTAATGTGGGAACATCATTTAATGTTTCAGCATTTTTAACATTAGTAATTTTACGTTTCTTTGCATCCCAACTTTCATCTTTTAACTCTAAAACTTCGAATTTATCATTACCCTGAGTAAACTTTTCACCTTCTCTTGTTAAGACTTGTCCCAGTATTGGCACCTCATCATATTCATCAGCCTTTTTTACATTGGTAATTTTGCGTTTTTTAGCATTCCAATTATTATCTTTTAATTCTAAAAACTCAAATTCAGCATTACCTTGCATAAAAATATCATTTTTTCTTGTTAATGTTTGATTAATTGTTGAAACATCATTTTTATCTTCCCCATCCCTGACATTTATAATTTTTTGACCTTTAGCATCCCATAGTTGAGAGCTTCTACCTTCAGCTTTAGAATAAGGGTTATAAACTCTATAAAACTTATCTATAAACATCTTTTTAATTAATAAATAATTCCACACTCCCTCAATTCCTCTAATATCGAATCGATTTCATTATCTACACGAGTGTTTCCAGCTTGTTTAGATAAATATAATAATCTTAACCGGTCGACTAGCTCATTGGGACAGTTCCAATAAATATAATCTATTTTATTACCTGTTACTTCTCTTAACCCTGAACCAAATAGTGGTTTAATTATATTTGTATATTTTCTATGTCTATTAGCTGATATACCCTTCTCAGGGTCATAACCCCGAAAATGTCCACTGGTAACTTCTAATATTTCTTTATATGTTTGCAAGTCTGAATCTTCATATTGTGAAGGAGTTTTTAAAGTTAATAATTCCCAAAGCCCTTTAGTGCCTTTATAAATTTTGTCATCGATTGAAATGTCATCGTTGGCTATTTCCACTTCCTTTTTTCCAATAAAGAATTTATTTCCTTCTCTCCTTATACCATAAGTGGAATCTGTAATATTATTTTTATTTAAATAATTACCTAAATATTTTGAAGCCAAAAGTCCAAAATCTAATCTGGGTGGGGTTGGAGGAGTAACATTTAAAATTGGAATCCTTGATGGAGTTTTAGGTAATGGTTGTTTATAAGGAACTATTTCTACTTGTTTTTCAGATGCTATATTTTTTAACTCTTGTAAAGGCTCTATTAATGGTTGAAATGCTTGTAATCTTTCTTCGGCCTCTATAAATTTACTCCCCTTTAAGGCTCTATATTTTTCTCTAATTTGTTTAGCTGACTCAATTAATTCTTTTTGTACATTCATTTTTTATTAAAAATATTTCTTACATTTTATTAACTTCATTAGTTAGTGGGTTGTATTCAAATACTATATCATGAATAATTAAACAATATGCAGATGTATTTGCAGGTACATTTTCATTGGTTTCAATTTCAAGCTTAATATCTACAACCCCCTCCTTAATTGACTCATTTTGTCTAGAGCAGTCTACTACAATTAAAGGATATTTATTAATAAAATCTAGTCTACTAATTACAGGATCAGGACTTGTGTTATAGTAACTTTCTCTGAACCTTATAAACATCTCATAAGCTTTGGAAACATCTCCATTCTCAAAGTCCAAATTCAAGTCACTATAAGGGTAATACTCTGAGTTTAAGAATACTTTTAAATTTTTCAGTTTACAATGATCAAATTGATCCATTCTTTTACGTGCTTTATTGTCCCTGTCAGTTTGAAACCCAAATATTATATACCTGGGAGCTTCTAATGAAGAAGATGTCTTTAATTGGAATGTATGCTTTTTAGTGTTGGGAAATGAGGGTAACTCATGTAATTCTAAGCTTCTGAATACAATTTGTAAGCTTTTATTCTGCAACAGAAGCTTTTGCAACTGTAATTTTTCAGCATCTGATGGAACTACATGAGGCATAACCCACTGAATTGATTTAAGTGTAATTTTAGGAAGAATATCATCACCTGCAGTTGGTACAGTTGCAATTGTTAAAAAACAGTTTAAATCATTTTTGGATCTTTTTAATATTAGTTCCTGCTTAACATTCACTAAAACTTTATTAAAATCCTCAAATACTCCCATTAATAATTCCAGGGGTATGCATGTACTAAATTTTCCATTACTGTGAAACTTGTTTAAATTTTCATCAGTGTCAAAAGCCACATTAGTTAATTTTGTTGTTTTGTTATAAGAGCAAAGTGTTTTCATTAAGCCTGTTATACCTGGATTTCTGACAGAATCTATAAGTCTTGAGGAGATCTCATATCTGATTTCATCGAATAGAAATGCAAAAGCATTATTTATTAAATGTCCTTTAGCATGGTTTTCAATTTCTCCTTTAATATATAAATAGCTCCTAGATGGTAAAGTTAATATATCTTGATTATTTATACAAATTCTAATTTCATCTGAATTGTTTATTGCTAAAGTGTTATGAGGAACATAAGAGTAATTTGTAATTTTTACTATACTATCGTCGAATTGGGATTTCCCTGTAACGTCCAGAAAATCTTCCATTTTTATATATAGAAAAATTTTTAACTTTTAACCCAATTGATCGCAAGAATCGCACATTTTGTGGACTTAAACCCTTACACTGATATATTCTCATATCTTTTTTATATGACAAGTAATTGTAGTTTCTTCACCATTAAAGTCTATTGGCCTATCTTTTTGATCAGCGAATGTAATGCTCATCACATCTAAAGTTGTTGTATTTACTGGAAAATATATGATATTTCTTGGAACTTCAATTATTTTATAGCCTGGTGGGGCTTGAGGATAAAAACTATGAATAGTGTGTGATTTTTTACCATTTAGATAAGAACCATTTGCCACATTACATTTAACTCTAATTATATTAATATTATTTATGTTAATTTTTTCTGTGGAATAAAATGGAACATCTGGAGTTGAAAATCCACGAAATCCCAGTAAAATAGATCCTAGGCAAGGTTTAGTAAAGTCAAATACATTACTACTCACCAGAGTGGCTTTCATAGTGTTATTATCGGCTAAAAGTATAAAATCTGGAAGCTGTTTTTGAATTTCCTTTGCCAATTCAAATACCTCATAAGTTCCCTCTGGAATTTCTATTGTGAGTGGAGCTTTGTGATTATAATAGTACACATCTTCACCATCTAATATTTCTATTTTGTCATCATTTAATTTATTAAGCTTTGGTATTAAACCCTTATATAAAATTTTTACCTTTGTGGTTGTGAGTGCTTCTTTTTTATCATTGACAACAACTTTTAAAACACCATCTAATACTTCATTTAACTGATCAATTGTTACTATTCCTTTTGGTGTAACCACTTTTTCCACTTTATAATATTTAAGTGTATTTAAAGGTTTTCTAACATTAAATATTGAATTATAACCCTGAAAATCTACAAGTCCAATAACATAATCACCATTAAGCTCAATTGGAGGGTAAAATGTTGACTTTAACTCTGGCTCAACACCTGTGAATGTTACAGTGAATGAATCTATTTTTTATTATTAAAATATTTTATAAAAACTAAACATAATTCTCCACATATTGAAGTATTTAATTTTTGTATTTGATCAGTGGTATAGTATATTTTAAAAGGTAAAAAATAATCAATAACTTCAGTTGGAGGTTGAATTCCAAAAGGATCAAAATAAATTATTACATTTTTATTTTTATGATAGGCTGTCCAATGTGTCCCCTCATCATTATCCAAGTTAATTATTCCGCACTCTCTTAGTCTTGGTTTTTGATGTTTTAGCTCGTTTTTTAGAAACACCCCTCGAAAGTGTGGCACGTCTTTTGCAGCCTCTAGTAATTGGAAGTCGTCCATCTTTTTTATTACGAAACTTTAATCCCATCACCAATTTAGCTTTAGCTTTCATCAAATTAGTTACAGCATAAACTGCAGCCTTTTCTGCTAAGCTCGCATCATTTGATTTAACCCTAGACCACGCCTGCTCTGCTAGTAATTTCATATCTGCTTTGTTTCTAGAAGCTGTATCTGGATTATTCATGTAAAATATATCATCTTCCTTACAATAAGCATCTAATTTATTAATTGGAAGTACATTATTGGCTAAATTTTTACGTACATTAGTGGCTGGTCCGCACCAAGAATACCCGGGTATGTGGAGGGGGGTTGGTAGATGATTAATTAAGGTATTTAGTAACCCTTTACCCCTATATGGTTTTAGTCCCTTACCTTGATATGGTTTTAAGTACAAAGATTTACCTGATTTCATTTTTATTATATAAAAAATGTCATTCATTCAACAAAAGAATAAATTTAAAATAACTAATGAAAATATAAAAGAGAAAAACCATCGGGCCTGTTTCCGACTAATATTCGTTGCATTGTTTGTGGACCAAGTGGTTGTGGAAAAACTGTAATAATGTATAACTTAATTATTAAAAAGGAAGGTTTAAAGTTTACAAATGAGTACATAATATCTAAAACTTTAGAACAAGAAAAATATAAAAAAATAATTGAAATATTTAAGTTATGTGAAGAAATAAAGCTACATACCTTTACAGAATGTGAAATTACACCAAATGATGTTGAAAGGCATTCCCTTGTAATTTTTGATGATATAAACAGTCCAAATATCGCTCCATTCTTTGCAATGGGTAGACATAGAGACATCAACTCCTTTTATCTATGTCAATCATATGCAAAAGTACATAAATATATACGAGACAATGTAAATTTCCTAATAATATTTAAACAGGATGACTTGAATTTGAAACATATTTATAACAATCATGTTGGGAATGACTTTACTTTTAAACAATTTAGAAATATATGTCATTATTGTTGGAAAGAGAAGCATGGATTTTTAGTAATTGATAAGGAGAGGGAAATAAATAAAGGAAAATACAGGTTTATGTTTGATAAGTTTTATAATGACCAATAGCATAAGTATTTACACCATCTGACATAATCACCCTTTTATCATCGTAGAATGACAACACCTTCTTCATAGTAGTAACTGTTTTTAAATGATGATCAGTTGACTGGATTCTGGTAACATTTTCATAATGGTCTTCTTTAGTACGGAGACAGTCGAGGTATTGTAGATGTCTTAAATAATGTTTCACTGTTGCTCTGTCAGCTCCCTTGGCCTTTTTCACTTCTAATTCGCTACTCTGATTGTCCAACCATTGAAGTGGAATATATGAATATAACTTGGGCCTTAAACCACAATATTCATACATAATGGAACCATTCAATTCGTCTTTAAACTTGCCCATGACCTTTTTATTTTTATCCGAGTAAAGAAAATGGTCTTTGCTATATGCAGATGTATCAAAGTAGTCCAAATCAATTTCCTTATAAAAATCCTGGGTATTAATTGCATATGACATAGAATCTGTGTCAGTAAAGAGGAGCTTTTTATTCTTAAATTTATTCATATATAAATAGTGAAAGTCATACATTATCACTTTACTTAAATCCAAGATTGTCATTCCAATATATATATGGGCTTATCAAATTTTACGACTAGCTTTCTTAAATGAACAGCATGAAGACCAGTGTCAAATTTTTTACTGCATTCAAATCTTAGTTTTGAAACATATTTTGTTAATTGTGACTCATTTACTAGGTAAATATCTCTAAACTTTCTTTGATTCATAATTGTTCGACCAAACAAACTGTTGTTTAATAATTTATAGAAATCCTTTTCAAAGTCATTTCTTGCTTGTTTACGTTTGTCATTATTAAAATTAATGTAAGGAGCTAGCCATGCTGATTGTTTAAATTTTAAAATTCTATGATATTTTGTAACTACCAAGCCTAATTCTTCATATTTTTGCAGTGCTTTATAATGTAAAATGTATTTATTTTTATCATTCAAGTTGGGAATTAATTTACCATTCATCTTTTCTGGGGCTAAAGGATAATCATTATGAATATCATGTAAGCTTTTATCATATTTTAAATCGACCTCTAAGATAAACCCATACTCCTCTCCACTCTTATTTAAATAATCAGTTTCAGTTGTCCATTGAAATTCACCAATAGGCAATGACTCACACATGGCTGTAGAATAAAGTGCATTACAGTCTAAATAAACTAAATAAACACTCTCTTTATTGGGGTCATAATGTTTACCCATGTATTTATTATTTGCTTTGGCATATCTAGTTGAAATCATGGCAACCCCTCCCCTGATAGCACTTTCAATAAACAAATGCATATCAATATCTTTAAATAGCTCCAATTCAACTTGTGTTATTTTTAAACAAGCTTCCCATGTAAAACCAGGCAGAGAATACATGTGTAAGGGGTCTAATTTATAATCACTTAAGCATAATTCTCTAAACTTTTCAAACACATCCGCTAATAAATAAATATCAGTTTTTAAATATAAGTCATGATATTCCTTAAGATTTTTTATATTAAATTTCCTCCATACATTCTGAGCATGTTCATAGTCTTCTAAAGTAATATGTTCTTTGGTTAAAGTACTATAAAATGACTTCAGAGGAGGGAGTTGTTCAGTGAATTTCTCTGGCCCAGTAAAATATTCATATGGAAAAATTCCTTTTCTTTGTAACAGTGGATCATTAACAAATCTAAAGCTGTCTAAATTAGATGCTAATTTATCAAGAGATAGCGATAGAAAATTATATGAGTCTAAAAATATTAAGTTGTCAATAGAAAATGATATATATTTTTCCATATCTTTCGCTATGCATGTTAATTTGCGATTTTCCTTAAATTTCCCCAAATGTTGCATAATTAAATGAGCATCATAATTTTTAAGATTGTGAAAAAGAATTGGTATCTTCTTAGTCATTTTATAATTTAAATTGCATTCATTATGAGGAGCACCTCGAAAATTACCAGTTAAATGACAGTGATCTCTGACTCTATTATTTCCTAATTGTTTATTACAAATATAACAATCCACTGCAGACTGAAACATAGCTTCTTGTTCAGGCGTCATTATTAAGGGCATATAAACATTCAATCGATCCATAAGATTCTCATAAATTTCAAATAATTTTGTAAAAAAGACCTCCATAACATTTTCGCCACTATAAAATTCTTCATAAATGATATTTGAATCTTGAACAACTACAAATCCAAATCCTGAAGGCTTATGTTCAGAATTATTTATAAAGCATTCGAAGTCAGCATATATTACAAATGGAACCTTCAATTGAAATTTAAAATTAGTAAACTTTAATATTTCCTTTTTACTTAATTCTACTCTTTGAGCATCATATAATTTACAATAATCAAAATGTTTCTTGAGTCCATTTTCAAATGTAAACCTTTGTAAACACAAATAACAGTAGTATTTCTTATGATCATCTTTAGTTGATCTTAACATCAATTTGTTAAAATCACGAATCAAACAATAATGTGTCTTGCGTCCATGTTGTAACAGTAACAAATTTATGTGAATATTTTTAATTTTCTTGGTAATTCTTAAAGGGTATATAATTTTATTTTGTTCTAGGCCAAAAACATTAATGCTGATATTGTTTTGAGTCTCAAATTTATGAATGTCACTTATTTTAACTGGATATTTAATCCCATTCATATTTAACTTATTAATAAAAGGTTTATAGTAAGTTACTCGATTTGCATGTGTACCCCTATTGGGATATAAAAATGCTAATATTGACCAAAGAAAACATTTATTATCAATATTTCTTATATTCAAAACAGCATGTTTATTTTTAATATATTCTGGAGTGGGTATATAGGATTTCGCCTTTAAGGGAATATATTTATAAATATGTAAATGCCAAAATATTGTTTTATCATAAATCCAACCACTTCCCTCTTGTTGAAAAGACTGGATGGACTCAAAGATTTTCTTAAAAGACTCAATTATTTGTGATTCAATTTCATCTTTCTCAACTGATAAAGTTGTTACACTTCTAAAGTTAGCTATTGATTCCTTATCTACTACAGTCTGATTGTTTTCAACTAAGTATTTAATAAATTTTACTCTTCTCACAAGGACCCATTTTATTGGCAATTTATAAGAGAATAATGCATTTTTTATTTCATGTTCAACAAATTCTCCATTAAAACATTCAAAGTATATGGACATTTATTACAAGACTTTATATGTCTTTGAAAATGACTATTAATTTTTTGTTTGCAAAAACTACATGTAGAATGAATTTTAACAAAGTGTAATTTAAGATCTTCACAAAATAAATTACATAATTTACAAATGTTTATGTTAATTTTATGTTTTAATTTATAATGTCGTTTAATATTAAATTTAGAAGAGAATTCAAGTTGACAATACTCACAGATTAAGCGCATTTTTATTTATGAAGGAAAAAAAATTGCAACACCTAAATATATCCTTAAAAATTTCAATGTAGTTTTTTTTTAAATGAACAATTCAAAATTCAGTAATAGAATATAAATATTTAAATATAAAATTTTAAAATGTAAATTCAAAATAAAACAATTTGTTAATTCTAAATCATAATTGAAAAAGATATTTAAGTTCAGAATATATATTACCAACACTGACAAATGTCGCAGTCTGTGGATAAAACCAAGCACAGTCTATCGACAGAAGTAACAGAAGTTTCTGTTCACAGCCTAAGTAAGTTTTTTTTTTTAATTTACTTTATTAATAATATATTTTAAATTGGTTTTCAAATATAAAATTTAAAAAATAAATATTATAAAACAATTTTAAATTTAATACTCACAATGTCACAGAAAATTCAAAATACACATAACACAGTGTATGAAAACAGTCACCACTTAACCTCAACTCATTGAAAGGTCGCCATCAGCTATAAAATGCACAGTACACTGTAATAATGCTTGATATATAGTCCATAAAAGTAAATTGAAGAATTTTAAAAATAAATTCTAGATTGATGATTCTAAAAGATATATTTGAAATTATCAAGGCTCCAAACGACATGAAAACGTTTGCTTGTCCCATAAATCAGTACTATAATCCTGTTGGCAGCCACTTCTCTCCAGCGAAGGTCACTGTCACTGGCACATTCTCTTACGTAATAGGTCAAGGTTACAACAGTCCATGCACACTGCACAGGGGGGCCAGTGCAAGATGCCAAATTTCACATAAATATAGTTAGAGGTAAAACTGTGATATTTTCAGGTATTATACTAGACTATATGGTGGCTATTATGGCATTAAATAATTTACTTTTAATATTAACATAGCATAAATAATAAATAAAAATGTTGATTTTTGACATCAACAAGTTAGTCTGTGAGGAAATTTTTTTATTTATTGGTCAGACAAGTTTTGTCTGCAGAAAAGTTGTAGATAAAGAGTCAAATTTAATATTTTTATTCTTGACATTTTCCTCTAGAATGCTTAGCTTAAAAGTAAAAGAACAATAAGTAGCAATATTTATTGTTAGCATAAAATTGACAAGAACAATTTTAAAAATAGTAGTACACTAGCCATTTAATATTAAATAAACTTATACACAATCATATAACTATAGAATATCACCATACATAAACATTAGCACATATCAAATCTCGGAGCAAAATATTTGAAAGTTGTGTCCAAAAATGCTCCCAAAATTTAAATCTCCATAAAATCTTAAAACCAATACACACATATATAAAAATTAAATATCATCATACATAAACATAAGCACATATCAAATCTCGGAGCAAAATATATGTAAGTTGTGTCCAAAAATGCTCCCAAGGGAGTTTTCCCCTATAAAATCATGGGTTTTTTGGTCTATCTTTGTGGTTTCTTCACTACTTATGTGAAAAAAAAACAAAACAAAATGCCGGCTGTGTGAGTAGCTAAAGACTTCCGGACAGTTTAAATATGATATTTTGACTTGTCTTTGGTCCAGGAATAATACCTTTAAAGGTCGGTAAGGAGTTCAGAGACACCCTGTATTTTTACTTATACTGACTCAGGTGCTCTGCACCGCAGAATTTATTTTCTTATTCTTAAACCATGGTGGCTGGCTGAATGAGCCATACGATATATATATATATATATACCGCTGTGAGGTGTTGTAAGCAAATTTAAGTTAAACCTTACCTAGTGAAGGTGCATACAAAGTCTTACCAAGTTGTGTCAATAAATAATCAATATAAAGGTTTGTCGATTCCCAATAAGAGTAACATGGAAAATATGTTTTTGGATTTTCTCTGTAACCAGTTAGCTTACAAATTCAAAATACTAAATTATTTGTTTTTGGAGTTCTTTCTAATGGTTTCTGTTAAGCAATTGTAATTTTGTAAACGATCGAAAATGCCAAAAACTAATTTCCCGCTTTTTAATCTCCATTCCCATTATCTGAACATGCTGGTTCGTGAACTCGTGAGAATAGACCTGGTTTTATACGTCCATAGCACATTTAATCAAAATCGGCGATTCCTTTCAAAAATTTATTGGTACCACAGACACGGAAGATCCAAAGAGCAACCTTCTTACTGAATTCAATAACAATCTAAAATACGTCAATACGAAGACTATGATAATATAGGAAAAGATAAGCAGTTTTATCCAAGGAATTATCTTCTGTTCCTGAAGACGCTTTCTCTTTGTTGTCCAGACATTTCATTTTGGTTCATCAAGTATCAAACAAATTAAAAAATCATCATCACATTAAAGCAATGTCGAAACTTGTCTTACGATCACCAGAACACCAATGAATTATCAACATTCAGAATCTGTAATGACCTATCACGAAGCGCTGATGACCCGTTTAACCAGCAATAGACCCAAACCACCAGATGTATAAATACATCCAACAAGCTAATCCTATTTCTTCCGAACAACCTGATCGGAACGGAACATAAATTAAAAACTTATCCAAAGCGCAAGTGAGCAAATAAACCCATTACGACAAATCCACTTTGGACATGAAGGTAGAAATCCTATCAAACTATGCACCGTAAAAATATGAAATAGTAGTTTTGAACCAATGGTTGAACTTCTCGCCAACACCACCGTCATTCAACCATATCAATCTAAATTGCTGATGCAATAAACTTTTCAAGGAATTTGAGGATAAAATATCACTTCAGTTTACCACAAAACAATAACTCAAAACATACAGATGACATACCAGGTTTCCCCAAAAAGTTCAAACCAAAGTCTGGTTGGCAACCGGACCACCTATAAAATCAGTTCATCAATCTCTTGCTTACTCCTTAAATCCTTTATTCCCTAAACCTCTACCTTAAGGCAAAAAGTAACAAAAGTCGAAACAAGTGCTGTCAAAACATTAAATCGAATGGTGACATAATTATTTTGAATTTAGG
This sequence comes from Neoaliturus tenellus, assembly GCA_030545055.2. Classification (NCBI taxonomy): domain Eukaryota; kingdom Metazoa; phylum Arthropoda; class Insecta; order Hemiptera; family Cicadellidae; genus Neoaliturus; species Neoaliturus tenellus. The sequence goes on from CM061531.1 coordinate 98,335,049, forward strand.
CAAAAGCAACACAATAAATAAAGAAGACCATACAAAAGAGTCAAAAAATTGGAAAAATGTGGTGCGTTGCGGTGCGGTTGTATGACCGTGGCCGTAAGCCACTTCTCATTCAGCTTCGACCTGATTGGTCCTTGCTGAGGGACGATGCGGGACTAGTGCCCTAGTAGCCTAAGCTACATGTCAACGTGGAGTGGAGGTGGAGTTCACTCTGCGATGTGCGGCCGCAGTTGCGGGGGTTCTTCCTCGACCAGTTCTCTGATGTGTCCCCACTCAGAGACTTCAGCGGAGTCCTCGAAGGTGGTCGTCAGACGATCCACGAAGTCCCGTAGAGTCGGAACACGAGCGGCATCCCTGATCACTGCATTCCTGACGAACCATGGAGAGTTGGTGGCTCGACGAAGGCTTCTGCTTTGGACAGCCAGCAACTTCCTCCTAGAAGTCCTGCAGGTCAGATCGTACCAGGCGGGGGCTGCGTACGTGAGGACTGGGCGCAGGAGAGCGGTGTAAATCTGGACCTTCACCTTCACCGGCAGAAGATCTAACAAAGTTTTTTTCGAGACAAAATTTGAAGATTCTTGAAAAATAGGCGCTTTAAGACGGGCTGTCAGAATAAAGTATTAATTTGATCAACCTCTTATCGCCACGAACACATTTTAACAAAGAAGGTGTTCATCTTCTTCTTCATCTTACCAAAGACCCACAAACCTCAAAGACACCTGGGCGACCAATGGTGTCAAGTTATGGGTCACCGGCAGAACGAATATCTGCGTTGGTGGATGAAACCCTGCAAACACTTGTTTGCAAGGTAAAGCCTTAGCTTTACCATCCTACATTATAGAAAGCCTTCATCGTATATCAAGATTGCAGATCAATCAGCCACTGCCTCAGGATTCAATACTAGTAACGATATTTGTGGAATCACTTTATACTAACATTCCCAATGAAGGTCATGTAGGTGCTGCTACAAATTTCCTAGACACCAGACCTCCACAATCTAACCCTTCTTCAAAATTGTTGTCTACTCTTATTTATATGTTTCTCATTATAAAAAATAAAAATAAATTGGGGAAGAATTATTTTTAAATAAAGGGAAGCACCACGTGCACCCGAATGGCGCCTTCTCACGCAAATCTATATTTTTTAGTTCTTTATTTTCATTTATTTTTGGTAGAAAGATTACTTAGACGATCAAAATTTGGAATCGATTGCATGGTTTTGTTTTATTGGCTATATGTATATTTATGGTTTGTCAACATGGTATCGAAAGTATTTAAAATTTCTTGCTGATTTGAATAACCTTTCTTGTTTAAACTTCGCATGGAAATTCTCAACAAAAATAATAACTTATCTTGATTTGGATATTTTTTATGGTGGCGTCCTTCAAACAAAACCTCAATTAAAAGAAACAGACGCAATGCAGTACCTTCACTACATCAGCCACATACAGCAATTGTCACCCTGCTTTTATTAAAAATTCTATCCTTAAGAGTTTAGCATTGAAAGCTAAACCTTTGTACACTGATTCCAAGGACTACAATTTGTACCTGAATAAATTTCATAATTATTTAATCATAAGAAGTTGTCCAGCAAAAATTGTCAAAACCCAGTTTAAAAGGCCAAAACAAACATGGCAAACCAAATAGTTTTATAGAAGACCCTACCATTTAAACCTCTTATTTCCCTGGTCTTCACAAAATAATGGTACTATGAAAACCAACTTTGAACTTTTATAAAACGCCCCTTTGACTGTAAATGTATTCTTTAAATCACCTAGTATAGTTTTAGAAAAAACCCCAAATTTAAAGAACATGGTTGTAATTCCCATGCTTGAAAAGAAAGATTTTAACAGTCATGAGATGACTCACGGATGTAAATCTTGCAAAATACCGCGTTTCGTGTAATGTAAAATTATGGGAACGGCTGACCGATTCAAAAGTACCGTGACGGACAAAGGTTACCCGATATTTGGACACGTTGATTACTACTCATCAAGCTATGCTGTTTACCAGCTAACATATGAACATTGCCCAAAAGAATATACCGGTTAATCATTAAACTCCCTGAGGGTCAGAATGACCGGGCATCGCTTTTCGTTCAAACACAAGAACATCAAAATGCTGTTGGCCTAATACTCTATACAACGACATAATGCTGAGTTAAGGTTTTGTTTTAATCTTAAGGCTATCCATAAAAATCAAGAAATTGATAACAAAGATGTAAATGAAATGCATTTAAGAACATAAGAATTAGCACATCAGTTAGTCTTGAGTACGAAACAACCCCATGGACTCAATATTCATCGATCAGTTAAAATTTCGGGAAGAGTTTCATATAGCTACAATTCTTTTGAAATATCACATCTGAATTTTAAACATACGTTGATATGATTTATTTATTCTATTTTTGAAAGACATTCTTATAGGTGAGGTGATAATTCTTTAAACAATCCTCTCTTTGTGCTACACTCACCTTTTTTAATTTAACTGCAGCAGACAGAGTCCAATAATCCTTTCCCTAACCAATGACCTTATCAAGAAGAAAGGTAAACAAACCCCTCCCTCCATCCCAGCAGAATGAGTCATCAGTCGTGGTCTGGCGCTCCGACCAAGGAGCAGTGAGCAAGGGAATTACTCTCCTGAAGATGGGGAATATCTTGACATTGCACCCACTGTTTACATCTGATTTCTTACAACAATGAATTGTAAGCACTGTTAAAAGGCCAGGTTCAAACGAGTGTTTACCCGCTGCGTGTATGCTGGGTCGTCGCGGCGGTACATGTGAGCGTTTACGAGTAGACCTTTCCATTTACCTACATGCACTGCTCAATCGCCACTGAAATATAATGCTCAATAGACACAGCTGCAAGTCGCTCTTGAATACCGGCCCTAAATATTTATAAATACGAGTATTAAGTATTATGACTCCATTGCCGACATTTAGTCAGTAAAATTACACCGTTTATTTTAGTACGTTTTTAGTACTTTTCATCCAACCTATAATACTGAAAACTGGGTTATTTTCCTACGAGGAAAAGAATCTAAAACACTCTTATTTTAAAATTGTGGAGAAGCAATGAAAAGTTGGAGGCGAAAAATACGAGTACTATTTGTTCTGTTTTCAAATAAGGAAATTAATCATCATGCTTCAAAAAGTGCTCTCACTAATATGTTCTTCGAAGTTGAGGAAGTTCGACATCACAGTTTTAGATTACATTTTTAGCATAAATATTTGTAGATGTCTTTTCGTTGGTAAAGATATTCAGACAATTAATAAACTAAGAAACCGAAATTGAATTTCCCATTGAAGTGTTTTGGCAGTGCTCGAGTAGCTTGTTTTCAACCAACGTCAATGCACCAGAGATAGGAAAGTTAGTTAAAAAATTATTCCTGCTGCTGTAATATTTAACAAAATAACAATCATTATTCCACAAATATAACAAACAAAAATTGTAAAACAAACTTACTACATTTGAATTTATTAGTATTTCCTGAGAGAATTTTATCATACGGACTGATATACAAGTTAATCAAGTAAATGTAATCAAGGGATCAATCAAAACTAATAAAGAAATATCTTAGCTGCAATTATAATAAATCAGACTTCATAGATTAAATTTTATCTATTTTTCTTTAGCCAATTCAATAAGTACAAGCCTCGACTGCTAAATTTCAAGTGGTATCTTATTTGTTTATCGTGTAAGGGCTACAAGGAGGTGTACAACAGTTATGGTAGATCAATAATAGCCGCGGGGCCAAGGCGAGGAGTCGTGAGGCACTAGCTGGCGCGGCGCCAGCCCCTCACATATCTACAATATTAGTTATCCATAGCGTATTTTAACCTACTAAATAACTGCTGAGAGGAGTTTGAAAACCATAGTATTTTTTTACCAAACCATTGTAATTTTTAAATTGTATACCCTTAACTCAAATTTACACTTTTAAAAATAACATAAAAGGTAACTGCACATTTTATTTTGTTGCATAGTATAAATTATGTTTAACGTCTTAAAATTTATCAATTTTTCATATATTTTGTTGAAAATCCGATTTACTTTTTATTAGTTGAAATACGAGCATAAGTTTAAGGTTTCTTTAAAATTATTTGCCCATTTAGATTAATGCTTTCCAAAGTGAATCATTAGGTAGCAGAGAGTTTCACCGTAATGGGAAGATATCCTGATTTTGTAAAAAAAATATATTTAATGATTTTTTTATTTAATGATTATAGATACTCACGTCTCTAAAATTGGTAATGCTAGTTCCAAAAAAAGTTTGTTCAAATTTTAGTCTGATTTACTGAAAGCTAAGCAATTTAAATTAGGAGACTTAATTCATATATAAGACGATTTAATACTGATTACTAACAGGTTTTGTTTGAATTTATGCAAAAAAATTGGTTTTGCTAACTTACTTTTTCATTCAAGTTTAAGAAATTGTAGGGTTTATGTTTATTTTTTTACTACACTAAAGACTGATTGACTGATTGATTATAACTATGATATTATATTATTATATATTAATGTAATTACAAAATTTAGAACATATTCAAACTTTTAAAAAGACAACGAAAAATACTACTATATTTTTAGGCATTCAAACTAACTCTGAAAATGACGAAAATATTATGTTTAAATATCTTCAAAATTAAAACATTCTACATTGGTTTGCTCATAATAGTAAGTAATAGTCTACGTTATAATAATTTATTATGAATATAAGGATAATCGAATTAATGTGTACATACATTACTTCACAAAGCGCTCCCAACAGAATCCTGAAAAAGACGACAGTTTTAAGACTTGAGGCGCCTCTAAATTTGGTCGCGGATATCATAAATTCTGACTTACTTTTACTACCGGGATCTGCTTTAACTGTTTATGTCGCATGCCATTCTTTTACTGGAACAATGCAGTTAGTAGATTCTTTTACTTAAAAAGTAAGCTTGGACTTACATGCTATTAAAGTAAGGGAGTTTAATGGAGGATTAAAGAAGTTAATATTTTTTGTAGTTTGACTAAAATTTGTATGATAGTATGTTTCTTTACCAGAAAAAAGTAGTAAAACTCTTGAAACATTAAAGACGATTTAATTCAGGATTTTTTTATTCTTATTTCGGTGAACATGGAGTTATACACTAAAACTTTAGACTTTTTCCAATTTTAATAGAACTTTCCATCATAATGTACTTTAAGAAACAATAAATAAGCTAATAACTACCAATATTAAGTTTATATATTTATATTGTGTGTGTTTGTTTATATGTATGTATGTATATATATATATATATATATATATATATATATATATATATATATATATATATTTGTATATATATATATATATATATATATATATATATACCTTATTTAGGAGAAGTTCAACGCATACAATTTTAAGTTAAATGATTGACAAAAATTATTCACAAAGTACACAGAAATATATAATATTAGAATATTTTTACTTTACTCAGTAGACTAGTAATGTCAGCTTAGAATTACTTAATATTGCTAACATCATTCACATAAAAAATTTAATCATGAATAAAAACACAAACATTTAGACAATTTCATCTTGAAATAGTTTTTTTAACTTTATTCCGTGTTGGTGTCCCAAACTGTTTATTCCGAATGTTTATATACAGAACAATATTTTCGTTAAAACCATAAGTCACTGAAACCGTCATGACTGAGGAGCCAAGACACAGTAAAGAAAAACAAATTATCTTCCCGAGACGGAAACATTAAACTCCGGTGATGAAAACTTTGTTCGGAGACAATCTCGCCGACAAACCAAACCGAGGTTCTCATCCTGGTTCATTGTAGTACTTCTTTTTTCGATAAACATGCTCCTTTACATTAAAATTTATACTTTTACAATGTAATATAACTCTTTTACCGTATGGTACTTTTAGAAACATCTATATAAGATAAAAACTACCTACCGACCGCCAGTGGTCAGTATGTAGTCTGGTCGTGTAGTGGTGTGCAAAATCTGCTACTAGTTATGTCTAGTTGTGATTATCATACAGTTGAGCCAACCACTCCGCCATCGCATCGGTGCCAGACACGGCGTGGCTGATGAGCTGCGGACCGACCGCCTGTGGTATGCTGATTTGATATATACTGATTACTGCACTAATCAACGAATAACCCATTTAGGTATTAAGTTGCGATAGTTTCATACACTTACACACTATAATACGAGCAGTGTCTGTAGCCATTTTCCACGATCTTGACGACTAGCGGGTGCATTTTGCTTAAACTTTGCATTTGAGAGTTTTTTGTTCCAAGAAACAGCCTCAACCTCAGAAAAAATCTTTTTTGTCTAAAACTAAGTGTAATTTTTTATCATTGCTCTTATGGGTTGCATCCACGGCAACGAAATAACAACGGAAGGGAAAAAATAAAAGAATGCTGCTTCAAGCATTGGATTGAAAAGCTGTCACTTGAGAAAATGCATAGTTAGCGTAAGCTTTAAAGCCTGATTAGCATGGAACTGTAACAAAAGTGAATTAAAACCAACAAGCAAGGCTCGGTTAACCGGCATTAGGCCCACTTATAATAACATCAATGCCTTGAATATTCAATATTCTTGTACTCACTTGAAATTCAACTCGTTTTTAATTTGGCTGACAATTAAAAATGGCAATAGCCATTTTTCATATAAAAAAAAAAACATTTTGACAAGAGTTTCAAATTAATTCTTTTTTTTATAATGTTGTATTGTGAAATTCATTCACGAAATAAATACACTTGTCAGTAATGCAACTTCTTCATTTCTTCTTAAATATTTTGAGATGTGAATTTAACTTTTGAATCCCAGTCGGAAGCGTATCGTAAGTTTTGGCCCAACTAATATAATTTTTTTAACGAGGTTCTGTAGTAAATGACTGGAATGTTATTCGTTTTTCTTAGTAAATGTAAGGTAGTTTGTATAAAGAAGACAAAATATAATTAACTGGTTGCTAGAAGATCCCTTAAAATGACTGGCCTCTAAAGGGACATGGCTTGCAATTGTTGAATTTGGTTATCTTAAACTTAAAAAAAAAAATGTTACCTTGTAAAATGAAAAAGAATTTAAAATATTTACAATGGTTTTCTAATTGATTATGCGGAATGAAATCCTACAGTAGATAAAATTTAAAATCAACTTAATAGATATATTATTATTGGTTAGTAGGATGAAATAGTACTTTCGTTTATTACTGCAATAAATCTTAGGTTCTTAAAATTTTAGAGTGTACAATATTAAATGTATGATAGATCATGCAATTTTTGTATTCCTTACAAAAAATTTGAAATCCTCCATATATCAATAAATAATGAATAAAATGAATATCTAGACAATAATAAGGAAGCGAATAAAGAAGTAAATCTTTACTCCTCAAAGAATCCCCCCTTAGGTTTACAAAGAACAAATAAAATACTTTGTATCCGAGAAATACTTTAGTAGGTACATCTATAGTAAATTTTCTTCTTCGTAAAGAAAGAATAATAGGAATATATTACAAAAGAATTCAGTTGTTTTTTCATGTTATTTTTTTTTCAAATCTGATAAAGAGATTTCCAACGATTAGTAATCCTCATATTTGTAACGTTTTATAGAATGAATTGATTGAAGAGATGCAGGTTTTTGAAATCCAATATCGAGATGTAACCAACCGAACGGGTATTTTATTCAGCACATTAGTACTAACAGTTACAGTTGCTTGAACAGAATATTTACCTCAATACATTATCGACATAGTAATGGAGTACATCAATTTAAAACATTAGAATTGTACACAATACACGTATATCTCTATAAGCCTTGATTGTGACAAATTAATTCCGGGATTATGTCCTTTACTATTGTATTTTAATCTAAAATCATTAATCGAAAACTTATCAGTTTTATGCAACCCAGAAGTTTAAGAAGTTTTTATATCGCTTAATAGCATTTTTTATCGATTAATTAATTATTATCGATTATTAAATATTATATTAGTTACTATCGATTTAATAATAACATTTATTTATTGATTTATCATATATGAAAAAAATAGAAGAGACAGAAAAAAATAAAGAAAACGATATAATTAAAGAATTACTGAAAACTTTCCCATTCAACAACACAGGACAAGTTTCTATCAAAATCAATATGTGTTGTCTGCAACTAAACTATATAATAAATTACCAGATAATATAAAAAATTAAAAATGCCCATTCAAGTTCAGCAAATCAATAAAGAAGTTACTTCAAGAAAATTTTTATTATAGTGTCGAAAATTATCCTCAAGACAAATTGTAAAAATACTTTACTTATGATTCAAAATTTTTGTAGTATGTATTTGTAAATATCATATGCAATTTATACAATTGTCAATGGTAAATAAATAAATAAATATTTTAGAAACATCGAAAATAATATCATAAGCTAAATACCTATAAAATTAATAAATATCAAAAGTTCCGAGTACGTACGGACATTAAAATTGCGAATATTTTAATTCAAGACTATATTTCTCAAAGTATATTGTTATCAACTTATTTCATGTCAAAATAAAAAATTAATATTTTTTCTCTTGAACAAGGGAAAAGGGATTTTCTTAAATAATAATAATAATATGAGATTTAAATCGTATATCCAGTGTGTTTATTTATTTAATTGATCTATACGTGGATCATATAAGATAAAGCAAGGCGGTGAGCCGCTACAGTACGAGGTGAATGGTACTGATAAAAGTCACTGGCAGAACGCAGATTCGAACTCACTACATCGCTGCCATGGTCTCGAAGTCCGGCGCACTAACCACTACGCCACTGACTTATCCAAAACGGTGGGGGGTATGCTCACTGTATTTGCAAAGTTGTGCGTAATTATGAGTTGAAAAAATTATATTAAAAACAACATAGAAAAAAACACAAAAGACACAGTTATTCCGACTGGTTCTATTCTGCTACCACACAGTTTATATATACAGTATTTATATATATAAATAATACATATATATAAATAAATAATATATATATACTGTATATATATATATATATATATATATATATATATATATATATATAATAAACCCTTAGGATAAATAATACCTAATATTTTACGTATATTTAGAATTTTTTATTTTATTTATTTGCTCCAAGCAATTTGAGGTGTTAAATTCAAGTTTAATGTAACGATGATTTATTTGTCATTATAAAAAAGAATATTCGTTCTGATTAAAATTAACAATTATTAATGTTGTAAAGTCTTATTAGAACAAAAATTGACATGTTATCATTATAGATAAAGCTCAGTAGAAATTTAGTCAGTGGTTCTGAGGAATATATTACTTTATATTTCTACAGCATGCAATATCAACGAACCGTATTTAAACGGCTAGAGAGAAATATGAAAGAGGATGCGTAAACAAACCAAAATGACCAGGTAGACTAAAACATACTGAAGATAAGGAGGTCATTGTTCTGGCTTACGTAACTGATAAATCCAGGTCATCTATAAAACAAATTGAAAATCCCGTTATTTGGAACGGATTTTTATATAACGTCTATTGGAACTGCCCATCGAGCATTGAAAACCCCCTAATTTCACCCCGGCCTCTAAAAAACCAGTTCAAATGCACCAGGAGATGGTGCAAGACGCATTCAGTTTTTTAGGCAAGTATACTTTTTTACTGACTAAGTTTATAACTTATGATAGAACTTGGATAGAACAATTATGGTATATGCTTGTTTACATCTTCCAATTTTAAAAGACTAAAATGAATTTACAAATCATGCAAATCTCACTAAGATTGTTTAATAAATCATCTACGTGTTGCTTCTTTTTATAATCCCGCTAGACATCCTAAATTCCGACATCTTTGGAAATATATTTATTTAGTATAGAAAGGTAGTCTGGCGAAAAGGTAGGAGGCAAGCTTGGTTCTTTGGAGAGATTTTGTGGTCGGATGAAAGCTCTAATAACAAAAAATATAGTAAAAGACGTAAACACTACCGCGACATGGAAAATCTACATGTCGTATACCAAAGATACAACCAACGGAAGTTTTCCACAAATGAATTATGTAATGTTGTTTGGAGCATATGTAGGGCCAATTTTAAAGAAGAAAATTTAAATTGGAATTGAAACTTACAAATCCTATAAAAATACTGAAGAACTTTTCGACATGTCGTATACCAAAGATACAACCAACAGAGTTTTCCACAAATGAATTATGCATTGTTGTTTGGAGTATATATGGGGCCAACTTTTAAGAATAAAATTTAAATGGGAATTAAAACTTAGAAATCCTACTACCTATTTTGGCTTTTAAAATACATATTTGTAGAAATCCTACTACCTATTTTGGCTTTTAAAATACATATTTGTTTCCATACTGAATTTAAACACTGTATAATTTGAACTGTTCAACTATTTCCAATTAGGGGTTCCTTTAAATAGGAACCATAGTTCTTAGATAAAAAATCCAATTTGCTATTTATTTTTAATTTACTGAATTTTCTCCACCCCCATTAACATTGAAGACCTTAGGCAACGAATAGTTTAGGCAATGTCGTCAATTGACAGGCGCTCCTTAATTAAGGCAACAAATAACGTTAAAATACGAGCAAAGCTTTGCCTTAGGAACAGAGGATTGCATTCCATGTACTTTTTTTGTGGTTTTTAACACTGTTCTGAATTTGGCCATTAATGAGAAAATACAAGTTAAAAAAAAGTAATAAAAGTTTTTAAAGAAATAACACAACATTTCAATTAATAAATCAAAATTTCTTGATTGAAAAGTAGAAAATTTATTCCGACCTATACTTGATACATTCAATTGAAAACAGAATTTCTTCAAATGAAATCCTGAATGAACCTGATTTATGAAATCAGTTTTTATGAACTTAATGTGTTAGATTAAATCAAAATATTGAAAATATTCAGCCATATCGAGTAAATTTGTAACTGTTGTAAATAATCATTGTTTCCGTGAATAGAATCAGAAATAATGTAGAACCACGCAGAACACATTTCATGTCGACAGGTTATTGCCTAAGACATGATTGTGTTAACAATATTTTGGTTATTACATTGTTGAACACTTTCTCAACGGACATTAGCTGTTTCCATTTAAAACAGCTGCCGTTTGACTTTGTTGTAGATAGAACCAGTTGGAATACAGGTCATATTTACGCATCATGTTTTTCAGCTCATAATTCCGCACTACTTTCCTCTTTTCACTTTTGTTGTATCTTTCATTGTTTAAGATATTTTAATGATGAGCATAAAAAATGAACACACTGTATATCAAAGAACTCCGCTTGTAGCTTTAAAGTTGTACCTGAAGCCTTGACGAAGGTCTTGAACTGCGAGTTAGCAACACTAACTAGTTAAAGACGAGAAGCTACAAACACCTGTTTAGAGTTCGAATTGCCTCTACACTACCATATTCATTTCGTAAAAAATGTAAAGTTTATTTCATTCCTTTAGTAATAAGAAAATAATCTAAAAAATAAAAAAAAGGATTTTTGAGTTACTATTTACATAAATGCAAATGTATTTCGTAACTTATGATTAACAAGACAAGTGTAGTTCAAAAATTTACTGGCGGGGATGTCAATATATTGATCAAGATATTTTTCATCTTATTTATTAATATAATATCTTGTACCTCACCTCTTTGAAATTCCCGAGTACCTTCATTTCATACATTTTTATGTCAAAAAGTATATACTCGTATTTCCATTCATTTATCTATTTATAATAGAATGCTTACACTTCAATATATTGACCATAAACCCTGTTTTCCAAATTAATCCCTTATCTATATGTTCCCTTCTATAATGTATACGAAAAACTACATTATTTGAATAATTAATACTGAATGGCTCTTTAATCCTTTATTTCGAAAGATTCTCACAAAACAGCAGGCAATTGAAGATCTGAGTTCAATACGATTTAATCAATTTACTTTGTAAATTTACTCTCATCTTCGAGACCAACATTGTTTGCATCGACGACAGTTTCTAATTATTTTCTATTTAGGCATTAAAACAAGGATTGATCTTTATTTTAAATAGTTATGTTTGGATTTTTTACAGAAAATAACTGTAGTGGTTTTGTTTTGAAACCATAAAACTGCTTAAATTTGTCTTGTATTCAACTACTTTTAAGAAAATATGGCTTTTTATAAAGAAACTTTTAACCGTATTAGTTGATGTCATTTTTTAGCATCAGTAACGAGTTTAATTTTTTATTTTTGTCTTTATATTTTATTGTGCATAGTTAAAATAAGTATAATCATCAAGTAGTATGGGTGAGCAGTATATGATTAGTTTTATCTACATATTTGTTTTACAATTTTTAACCACAGTCATGCCATTATACAACGTTGCATCACAGTTTGCATATGGGCTCATCTGCGTCGCCAGTTGTTTTGCTAACCAAGCCGCATTACCAAATCCACCAGATTTCAGTCTATATTGCATTAAATATGTTGATGATTTATAGTCATTAGTAAAGTAGCATACACGACCGTCAGCATTTCTGAAAGAAAATATAATCGATTAGTTTAAGAGGTCAGACTATATTGATTTTATTCGTTGTAGTTGTATACATTTGTAACATTGATATCTGCAGTGTCGTTAGGTTATCATCATTATTATTATTATTAGTACACAATCATATGAGCAAGATTATTTAGTTTTGTCAAATGGCTGCACTGCCTACACGTCGCCGTGGCGTTCGGTGATTGGCTGCCGCTACCCGGAAAGACAGCAGTGGAAGTTGCCGGATGCAGATCTTTCTCTTGAACGAGGTATGGTAATGGCGACATGCAATTCCTTTTAACAGTAGCGTTACGTTTATAATATTTGGCGCAGTCCAAGCATTTTCCGAGTTCTTTTTCGCGTGTGTAAATTGGCGTAAACAAAAATCAAAATGTCAACCGCGTATGGGTGAATTTAACCCAAATGAAGAGGAGATAGATTCCTACATCATGCGTCTCAAGCATTACTTCAAAGCAAACAACGTCAAGGAAGAAGCCCGTTTGTCAGTACTCATCACAGTTATTGGCCCCAAATCCTTGGCTGTCCTAACAGATTGCTTTCACCGGACAGCGTTGACTCAAAAACATATGACGACCTGGTGGGTGTACTTAAGAAACATTTTTCACCAAAAAGGTTAGTGGTTGCCGAAAGGTACATGTTCTATTCTAGGGCACAACGTCCCAATGAAAGCATTGCTGAATTCATGATAGCGATTAGACATTTGTCGAGTACTTGAAAATTTGGGGATTTTCTTAAAGATGCACTTAGAGATAAGTTAATTTCTGGCATCAGCCAAGAGGGAATTAGACAAAAACTGTTTAGTGATGAACAGGACCTAGATAAAACTTTTGCCTTAGCCTTAACTCTAGAGCAAGCTGAAAAACAAACAAGTCTTTTTGTAACACCTGGAAATCACAATGTTCAAGAGGTCAATAAAATAAAATATCATAAAGGTAGGCCTAATGGGGGGTTAGCCTACTCAGGCAAGTCAGAGAAAAATTCCAACCCTAGATCATTAAATGACTCTGGTCAGGGTAATAGTATGTCAGTTACGTGCTATAGGTGTGCCAAGGACCATAAAGCTAATGAATGTCCATATGCAAGTTTTAAATGCCATGTGTGCAAAAAAGTAGGGCATTTAGGTAAAGTATGCAAGTCTAAGGATAGGACTAGGCCTAGCAAGAAAGTGTACAAAGTTCATAATTTGGACGAAACTTCTGAAGCATTGGAGGACATGGTCCTCTATAATATTCGTCTGAATGACGGAAAAACCGGTTATCAGGTAGGATTAGTTATAGAAAATCAGAATGTAACCTTAGAAATAGATACCGGTAGTGCCTTAACAGTGTGCCCTCATGAAGTTTTTGAGAAACATTTTTCACATCTTGAATTTAAACCTTGTAATGTAAAACTGCTTACATATTCTGGGAGTGAAGTTAAAGTTTTGGGACAATTACCCGTGAATGTGAGTTACGGTAATGAGACTTACAATAATTTACCGTTAGTGATTGTCGACGTTGACAAAGTAAATCAGCCAATGTTATTGGGCAGAAATTGGTTGGAAAACATAATGCTTGATTGGAATAAGATTTTCTCTCGGGGGAAAAATTCGTCGATGACCTCAGGTGAAGCAAATTTTATTAGGCCTAGCCTAACCAATAAAATTATCAAGGAAGAGCCCAAGCATAACTCATCTCAAGATGTGGATGTTGTTAAAAAGAAATTTTGTTCAGTATTTCAAGGCAAATTAGGCCCTATAAAAGGGATAAAAGCACATATCGTATTGAAGGAAGGGGCTACGCCGAAGTTCTGCAAGTTTCGACCGGTACCTTTTGCACTCCGCAAGCAAGTCGAAGAGGAAATAGACAAGTTGGTCGAAGACGGAATAGCATAAACAGTGCTAAACTCGGATTGGGCAACACCCTTGGTCGTAGTGCCTAAGCCTACAGGCGTTAGGCTATGTGGAGACTTTAAGGTAACCTTAAATAAAGTTATTCAAACTGAACATTATCCTTTACCTCAGCCTGAGGATATTTTTGCATGTCTTTCTGGTTGTTGTGTGTGTTTTCTGTCATTGATTTACAGACGGCCTACTTGCAGCTGGAAGTGGCGGAAGCTTCGCAGCCCTTGCTAACGCTCACCACTCACAAAGGACTAATACGTTTGACTCGCCTGCCATATGGCTTGTCTAGCGCTCCAGCGTTATTCCAAGCGGCAATTGATGAGATCATTAAAAATTTGCCAGGTACAGTAGCCTACCTGGATGACGTCCTGATAGGAGGAAGCTCTTATTCTGAAGCAGTTTCTAGACTGGAGAGTGTACTTCAGCGCTTCCAAGAATTTGGAGTCAAGGTAAATGAATCAAAATGTAAATTCTTGCAGCCCACGGTGGATTATTTAGGTTATAGGCTGTCAGTGGAAGGGATCAGTCCACAGGAGGGGGTCATCGAAGCCATTCGAGACGCACCGGAACCTACCAACAAGGATGAATTGAGATCCTACATTTGCCTAATCAACTATTATAGTAGATTTATTAGCAATCTTTCATTAGCTGTTTTTACGAACTCTTAAAAAAGGATGTTCCTTTCGTTTGGAATTCAACTTGTGCTGAAACCTTTAAACAGAGTAAAACCTGGGTGTTATCCTCAAACATCCTAATCCATTATGATATAAACAAACCTCTGGTCCTAACATGTGATGCGAGCCCCAGAGGTGTGGGGGCTGTGTTGTCGCACCTCATTGATGGCGAAGAGAGGCCTATTGCCTTCGCCTCGAAAACGCTCAGTAGTAGCGAAAGAAATTATTCACAACTTCGTAGGGAAGCCTTAGCATTAGTATTTGGAGCAAAAAAAAATTTCATAAGTATATTTATGGAAAGAAAAATGTTATTTTACAGAGCGACCATCAACCGTTGGCAAGCATATTTGGGTCAAAACGAGGTACGCCTAGTTTAGCTGCAGCGCGGCTACAGCGTTGGGCTTTGATCTTAGCCACCTACGACTTTGAGGTGAAGTATGTAGGTGGAGGAATGTATGGAAGTATTCAAATGCTACAAAACGGTGAGTGACGAATCACCTATTACTTCTAGAGACATAGCTAAACATACTAGCCTAGATTCAATTCTGTCTAAAGTGAGGGATTTTGTATGGCACGGTTGGCGTGAGACTAATGATAAGGAACTTTTGCCATTTGTCAAGAGGAAAGATGAACTTTCCGTTGACAACAATTGTCTCCTTTGAGGAGCTAGGGTAGTAATACCTGAAAAGCTCAGAAATCAGATATTGAATTTGCTTCATGATCAGCACCCGGGTATAACCCGAATGAAGCTGCTGTCGTGCAGCTACGTATGGTGGCCTGGTATCGAGAAAAGTATCGAAGATACCGTCTGATCTTGCTACATTTGCCAGTGTACTCGTAATGCAGCTCCAAAGGTTCCTCTTCAACAGTGGCCCCGGGTTTATGGAAGGTGGTAGCGCATTCATATAGATTTTGCTGAAGACCCTGTGACAAGGCAACAGTTGTTAGTATTAGTTGACAGTTTTTCCAAATGGGTGGAGGTGTTCATCATGGGTTCCACGAGCTCTGCCAAAACTATTGAGCGTCTTCGCACTCTTTTCTCTTCTTTTGGTCTACCCGACACCTTAGTATCTGACAATGGTACTTCCTTCACGAGCTTCGAGTTTAAGGAGTTTTTCGTAAGAATGGAGTCAAGTTTGTATTAACTCCCCCTTACCATCCAGCATCGAATGGTGCTGCGGAAAGATGCGTTCAAGAAGTCAAGAAAAATTTACTTCGACAGGTGTTGGGCGAAAGTAGTACCAGTAAGATTCCCTTACAACACAAAGTAGACAATTTTTTAATGGCCTATAGGAACACTCCGAACACCATGACCGGTCTTACTCCGGCTGAATTGTTCTTAAGTTGGAAGCCCAAAACTAGATTAGCCTTGCTCAAACCTAACCTACAAGCACACATTGATAAGAATCTGGATAGGCAGAAAGAAAGTTCTGATAGGAACCGAGGAAACCCAAGGTTTTTTGAGGAAGGGCAGAAGGTGCTCGTAAAGACAGTTAGGAATGAAAAGGTGTCTTGGATTCCAGGAAAGATTCTGGAGAGGAAAAGCTCTGTAATATACTTGGTTAGTGTACTTGGAAAAGTGAGTAGATGTCATGCGGACCACCTTAAGGCCAGATCTGAATTGGAGGAAGAGGAAGTAGGGTTACTTCCCAGACCAGTTGGGGAAACTTCACCGATAAAACCATTACTACCGGTGATGACTTCTAGTTCTCCACAACGGCAAGACTCACCCAAGAAGACCGACCCAGTAACCCAGGCACCTGAAGATCAGCCGAAAACAGACGCCCCGCCCGTCGTAGTGCAGTGCAGCCCGCCAAGTTGAGGAAGTCTGGATGGACGGTGCGGAAGCCGGAGAGACTAAACTTATAAGTCTTCCGGAGTAAATTGCGAAGGGAATTTTAGTTTCATTTTTAAATTCAGAAGAGTTAATTTAAATACAAACACAGGACTTTCAAATGTGTGTTGTTAGGCCTATCAGCAGAAGTGAAGGTCTAAAACTAAGTGGTGGCGAGTGTAGTTTCGTTAGGTTATCATCATTATTATTAGTACACAATCATATGAGCAAGAGTATTTAGTTTTGTCAAATGGCTGCACTGCCTACACTTCGCCGTGGCGTTCGGTGATTGGCTGCCGCTACCCGGAAAGACAGCAGTGGAAGTTGCCGGATGCAGATCTTTCTCTTGAACGAGGTATGGTAATGGCGACATGCAATTCCTTTTAACAGTAGCGTTACGTTTATAATAATATCAATTCATTTATTTTAAATTTTTATAACTAGGGCAAAAACACACTTAAATAAACCATATTAGAATCATGTATTTTTGTTAGTTCTCCTACATATCACTGTTAAAAGTGCATTTGAAGAGTTATCAACCCCGTAGGTCATAGACTAATTTTTAAGTCCAGTGGGGTGGAGCCCTAAAGGACTTCAAAAACTATTGTTCCAAAACAGTTCTTAGTACATTTGAGTAAAGAGGAATGTCCATCCTCAAATTTTAACCCCGTAGGATCTTTGGTGACTTAAAGGTTCTGTGGGGTGGAGCCCTAAAAGAAATTTGCAAAATCGTTTCCTAGTGAATGCCCATGAGTAAAGAGGAACGTCCATGTCAATTTCCAACCCCGCAGGCAATAGAGTATTTTTTAAGTCCAGTGGGGCGGAGCCCTAAATTAATTCAAAAACTATATTTGCAAAACAATTTCTTAATGACTACCTATGAGCAAAGAGGAACATCCATGTCAAATTTTAACCCCGTAGGCTCTCTAGTACTTTTTAAGTCCTGAGGAGCGGAGCCCTTAAGTTTCTTAGTGCTTAAAATCATTTCTTAGTGAATTCCCATGACCAAAGAGGAAGATCAATGTCAAATTAAACCCAGTAGGCCATAGAGTAATTTTTAAGACCAGTGGGGTGGAGCCCTACAGGACTTCATTTATAAACAGTAATACATGAACTAAATCACACCCCATTAGTTTAATCATTTACTTTCAGTATCATATATTTTCAATATTTGTATTTTAACTCATATGTCATTGTTTATAACATAGCATTCTTTACTCTTGTTTCGTATATACCTCCTTCTCATCTCTCTTTTCAAGGTCTTAATTTCTTTTTAATAGTTTACCTCTGGTTCTTCCAGTATTTTTATTGGTTTCCCTCCAGTATCTAGTATCTTAGTGAAAACCTATGAGTAAAGATGACCGTCTATGCCAAAAATTACCCCTGTAGGCTCCATAGTAATTTAGAGGTTATTTGGGGCGGAGAACTAAAGGAAATGTGTAAACCACTTTTTATTGAGAACCTATGACCAAAGAGATTACTCCAAATTTCAACCCCGCAGGCCCTATAGTTTATAGATTCGTTCTTTCTTTCAATTCGTATTGTAATTGGCCATAATTGTAACATTATATTGAAATTTTGAAGACATGTGGGGTGGAGCCCTGAAGAGGTTTTTGTGAAAGCGTTTCTTAGTGAGCACCTATGAGCAAAGAGGAACGTCTTGGAAACAAAATTGAACCCTGTAGGCCCCAAAAGTAATTTTGAAGTCCCGTGGGGCAAAGCCATAAAGATGCTTTACAAAAGCGATTCCTAGTGAGCACCTATGGGCAAAGTTTATCTTCTATTTCAAATTTCAACCCCTTAGATCATCTGGTTTTTCTTATTCGTTGTTCCCTAGATTCATATTTAAAATTGGCCCTAAGAATAATATTAGACCAAAATTGAAATCGTGTGTGGCAGAGCCCTGATAGAATTTTGCAAAACAGATTCGTAGTGAGCACGTACATATAAGCAATAGGAACGTCCACGTCAAACTTCATCATCATAGCCTAGATCCTATAGTTTTTCAGATTCTTTGTTTCCAAGATTGGAACTAAAAATTAACTATGAATAACATTAGATAGAAATTTTGAAGTCCTATGTGGCGGAGCCCTGATGGAATTTTGCAAAACCGTTTCTTAGTGAGCATCTATGAGCAAAGAAGAACGCACATGCCAAATTTTAACATCGTAGGTCCTATAGTTTTTCAGATTTTTTGTTGCCTTGATTTGTATAAAATATTGGCCATAAGAATAATATGAAATGGAAATTTTGAAGTCCTGTGGAGTAGAATCCTGCAAGAATTTTGCACAACCGTTTCTTAGTGAGCATTTTTCAACACAGAGGAACGTCCATGGCAAATTTCAACCCCCTATACCCTATGGTTGTAAAGATTCGATGATACTGACGAGTGATATTTGACAAAGTAGATTGAACCTAACCTAACCTAAACTCTAACTAATAAACATTTTTACACCAGTTAAATTGTTTACAAAGATAAAAATACTGTCATATGGTAATGTCATCCTTTAAATTTATTATTTCACTAACAGCTTATAGCTATGAATCTTCAACAGCTAAACTACATCAAATCTTTGAAGTCGTGTGGGGCGGAGCCCTGAAGGAATTTTGCAAAACCATTTCTTAGTGAGCACCTATAGGCAAAGAGGAACTTCCATCCTAAATTTCAACCATGTAGGTCCTATAGTTTTGGAGATTCATTGTTTCCTAGATTCGTATTTTAAGTGCTCCATAAGAATAACATTGTAACAAAATTTTGAAGTCGTGTGGGGTGGAGCCTTGCAGGAATTTCGTAAAACCGTTTCTTAGTGAGTATCAATGGGTAGAAAGGAACGTCTATACCAAATTTCAATCCTGCATGCTCTCTACTTTTGGAGATTCGTTGTTGCTTTGATTTGTATTAAAAAATAACATTATAACGAAATTTTCAAGTCGTTCGGGGCGGAGCCCTGACGGAGTTTTGCAAAACCGTTTCTTAGTGAGCGTTTTATAGTAAAGATGAACGTACATGCCAAGTTTTAACCCTCTAGGCCTTATAGTTTTGGAGATACTCTGATACATGAGTGAGTGGTATTTGACAAATATATAGTAGATTTTAAGCAATGATTGTTTTTAAGGCTTTTTAGTTACGAGTGGGATAAGTTATAAATATCTCACGAGTGGCTATAAATAATTAATACAATTGTTGCATACTCTACTTTACTTTATCTATGACTAACTTAAATTTGGTACAGAATTTAAAAATCAAGTAAAAATCATGGTTAACATATTTATTCCCTTTTTGTAAACACGAGTGAGATGTAAGTTGGAACACGAGCAAAGTGAGAGTTCTACACACCTCATGAGTGATTATAGGTTGCATATACTGTACTACTTTATAAAACTACCTTATATACCTGTTTTATACTACTTTACTGTAAATCATAATAGAATAAATTAATGAACATGCCGACCTAGGAGGCACACAAAGAAACTAAAACATGAATCGTAAAGGAACCAGCAGTTGATAAGCAAATTGCTTAATGACACTATTTTTGTCAAATGCCCAGCTCTCACTGGCCTTCAACCTGAATCATTAGTGACTCCTTTATGAGATTGAAATTATTA
Organism: Neoaliturus tenellus; assembly: GCA_030545055.2. Classification (NCBI taxonomy): domain Eukaryota; kingdom Metazoa; phylum Arthropoda; class Insecta; order Hemiptera; family Cicadellidae; genus Neoaliturus; species Neoaliturus tenellus. The sequence goes on from CM061531.1 coordinate 98,355,588, forward strand.
TGCAACGGGTTTGTGTTTTTTCATAAATTCTTAATTATATTAACTGTAATATCATTGATAGTGTTTATTGCAACGGTTATAGATACATTTTAACGTAAAAACATGTAAATATATGATTCAATTTTAAATCAATTGAAACTATCTATATATTAAAACTCACATTGATGTGTTTGAAACAAATTTATACAATTTGTGTGTGTGTGTGTGTGTGTGTGTGTGTGTGTGTGTGTGTGTGTGTGTGTGTGTGTGTGTGTGTGTGTGTGTGTGTGTGTGTGTGTGTGTGTGTGTGTGTGTGTGTGTGTGTGTGTGTGTGTGTGTGTGTGTGTGTGTGTGTGTGTGTGTGTGTGTGTGTGTGTGTGTGTGTGTGTGTGTGTGTGTGTGTGTGTGTGTGTGTGTGTGTGTGTGTGTGTGTGTGTGTGTGTGTGTGTGTGTGTGTGTGTGTGTGTGTGTGTGTGTGTGTGTGTGTGTGTGTGTGTGTGTGTGTGTGTGTGTGTGTGTGTGTGTGTGTGTGTGTGTGTGTGTGTGTGTGTGTGTGTGTGTGTGTGTGTGTGTGTGTGTGTGTGTGTGTGTGTGTGTGTGTGTGTGTGTGTGTGTGTGTGTGTGTGTGTGTGTGTGTGTGTGTGTGTGTGTGTGTGTGTGTGTGTGTGTGTGTGTGTGTGTGTGTGTGTGTGTGTCTGGATGTAAACAGAGCTAGAGAATGCCCCGATGGTCCGATTTTGGTGAAATTTGTTATGTAGGTCCAAACTCACGATGATTCCATGCGTTTTTTCATTTTTTTAAATTGTTTATTTTTAAGGGCATTTTATCCCCAAAACCCTCAAAAATGGTGAAAATTTTTTTTTACAAATGTTGCTTGATTTTTTTACAATTTTTTTCTATATTATCAATAAAAATAAAATTATCCTTCTGCGGTAATTTTTTTTAATTACTGTTCTTAATTTTTATTAAATTTGATTAAATTTTTTATCAAGTCCCATGTTGAGTTGCATTTGTTGGAGCTTTTACATATCTCCTATTAAATTTAGCCTTTTTCACTTCACGTTTGTAAAATTTTAACCCATTTTTTAAAGTTAGTTTTTATTCTTCAGTTATTCCTGTTGATGCTTACAAATATAATTGTTTACATTGACTCTTCTTTATTTTTAGGTCAGTTGTGTACCATTTTCCATTGACTGATTTAATATCACTATTATTAAACAATTTTAATGGAATTGATTTGTTTACTGTGGCAAGCTGTTAAGCATATTAAGCATTTCATCAAACTTATCTTCAATTTCAAATTTTGAATAAACTGATAACCAGTTTGTCACTCGTAACAATTTGTTAAATTCTCACAAATATTGTTGATTGATAATTCTTCTTTAAAATTGTGAATCTTGATTATGTCTTGAAATTTGATTCACGTTATGAATAACTGTAGAAATAGCATCATGATCCGACTCGGGAAAGTAAATTATTTTATAATTACAGGATTCCAGGAGGTTAACATTTGTAAATACATTATTAGCAGGAACCAGGATTTTTTAAATCCTTGTAATATCAGTGACTGTGTAGTAAAGACCATAGCTCTTCATTACAATACACAACTGTTTACTTTCATTTGAACGATTTCTAAGATTGACATTAAAATTTCCAGTTATTAGTAATTGTTCCTTGAATTAAAAAACTATTCGCAATACCTGACCCAATTTTTCAAGAAATTTTTTATATAAAGGGATATGATTATTGCGTTGATTATTGCGTTGCGTTGTAATCATTTAACACAATTTTAGAGGTTGTTCATGACAAAAAATATTGTTTTTAACAATAATCATTGCACCCCCTTTTCTTCTACTGCTTCTGCAAAATATGGATACTATTTTTAAACCTGGAATTCGATTTGAATGGAGATTTTCATTCTTCATCAAATGTTCATTTAAACGGATGACATCAATATTATTCTCTAATAAATATACATTTAAAACATCCAATTTTTGACCAAGCCTCTTATGTTCCATACGAAAAGTTTGAGAATTTTTGTCTTTATTTCATTTCCATAATTCATAGGTCTATTCAACTGAAAGTGAGAGATAAGGTCACTATTTAGAACAATAATATTTTTATAATTCAATTATTGTAATCATTGATTTTTACATTTCATACTTCGTCTATCTAAAAAACGATTATATCCAGTTATATACAACAGGAATATATTCAGCGTATTGCATAGAAACTTCATTACTGTTTATTTGTTCACAAATAGAATTTGAAATAATTGTCTTACCACGTAAATTGAGATGCAGTCCATGCAGCGTATAACGTTTACGATTTAAAACATTTAAAGGAGTAAATTTGACATGATCATAACATTTAGAAAGAGAAGTTAGTTGTTGATTAAATTAATGTATTTTGCCATTTAGTCGGGGTATTTCGTATCGATATGGCACTGATACAAGTGAAACATCAGTATGTCTAATTTTGTCTAATTTTCTACCAAACTAATTTTTAAAAGTTTGTGGGTTAATGTTTTCTACATCTACATCATTAATTCCACAAATAACTATTATGAAATTTTTTTGTCATTACTTTGCTTTCACTTATCATTTCATTTAACTATTTTAAGAGACTCCACTTGGTTTAAAATACAGTGATACTTGACACGTTTTAAGTTTTCTTTGGATAATTTCTCGTAACTGTCTACCAGGACTGTCTGAAAATATCTTCAACTTGTTTGTTAAGATTTGTCCTCCATTTGCTTATACTTGACTTAGGACTTGAATGATTGATTAAAACTGTATTTCCATTTGGGATTCATTTGTATGTTTTTTAATTTATTTGCTATTTTAGCTTGGGGTGCCTAGTTTCTCACAATAAATATTTTGTTTATCTTGAGGCTCATTTCCGTTATTTGTGTTGTTGACACTTAAATCACATTATGATCTTCTGCATTGTCTTTGAAAATCCTTTTGTTATTCAATAAAACCTTTGCTGATGACTTCTTGCAGTTCTTTTCCTTGACTTTATGCGTGTTTTTTTCATTGATAGAATCATTGTCTTCTACAAAGTTCTGTAATGGTAGAAATCTATTTTCTACTGATACCTCAATTTTGTTGATATTTTTTGATTTTAGAGATCTTTTTAGTTTTGTTTACTTGTTCTGTAGCTGTACAGCTTTAGTGTAGTAGCTTTAGTTGTTTCCTCTCTAGTTATATTTTGGGTGGACTCCGGCTCTAGTTTTTTACCATTTGCTACGTTTATGTTTTCACTGATAAAATAATGTGAAATTAACTCTATCCAAACTTTACAAAATCACTCTATCTTTACTTTTCACTAAGCAGTCCAAGCAATGTTTTGTATCTACTGGCACATGAAGCCCACACTCAAGTGAGTACGCCAACTGTCCAGTTGGTACCTCAGTCAATTTATCATTATTATTCATATTTTCAGCAAGAATCTTTGCATGTTTAATGTTTGTGCCCATTGAGCTGTCAAAATGATTAAAAGCTGTGTTTTTCTTACTGTGAACCAATAAGCTCCAATGGCTGCCATTAGATCTGGTCCATGCTTGAGACTTAGAGCAGTTATCTAGACAAAAAAAAAGTATAGTTAACTGTGTCAATTCCAAGATTCATTAGAGCTAAAATATTTTTATAGGTTCTTCCATATTTCAGAGTTTGAGTTTGATGATCCAATAAGCAGTATATCTTTGTTGGTCTTTGAGCGACAAAAGCATTGAATGAGTCAAAATAGGCTTGCATGAAGTCATCATCTATCCACTTGGATTCTTCAAACCCAGTTACTGAATATTTGTTGCATTTACTAATGGAATCCGTGGAACAGGTTGCATGCTGTGCTAGATCTTGTTTTAACCTTTGAGAGAACAATTTTTTTAAATCTTAATATTAGACCAAAACAATTTGTTGTTTTTTTAGGTTAATGTACACACTATGTTTTAAAGTAATTATTTAGAAGTCAGGACAATGTGAACTTTAATTAATACTTACATAATATAAATAAGGCCATAATTTAAAGATTTTATCAACTGTATGTATAAAATATACCAAATTATATCTTTGAATTTAATAAAATATAAGGAGAAAAGATTTTGCAGTTGTTGTTTTTCATAGATTATATCGTGCTATGAGTAGAAAAGCTTCACAACTCTAAATTTAGTGATCTTAAGTTATACCAACAAGTGAGTGTATCGCTAGAAAACGCTCTTCACCATGGATCCACGCCTTTGATGTCAACTAGTTTCGATTGCCAGCTCTTGTCAGTTTTCTCTAAACTGAATTTTTGCATACTCCATAAGAGTACAATGGCTAAAATAGACTAAATATCGTAAGGATGTTGAAGTTAAATCTTTTAAAGTGACATTAATTGACTCTTTTCATGATTAGGTGAGTTGAAACCTTCTCACCGAAAAGGACAACTCAGTATTTGCCTTAGCACTACACTTAAGCTACACAAACCGCAATTGGAATATAGCAGAATACAGCGATAGTCTTAAATTCACACTTCATAAATTGGGCAATTTCTAAGATAAGTTAGTACAAACTACCCTTCCCAGAGTAAGTACCAGATTTTAGCTGTGTCTCAGGTAAATAATCACAAGGAATGCGATGTTATCTGATTACTCAACAACACTAAGATAAATTGTGGTTTGTTGTTATGAAGGGGGAGGGGAGTTATTTGTACAGGCAATATATTACTTATAAGCCACTATGCACATACTAGGAAAAGGAAAACAAAACTGAGGAATTGGTGTATTTGTCTGATATGAACGATAATTTTTTTTCTTTTAGCGAATTTCCCATAGGGAATAAGCTATTACCGTAGGTCTCATGGAAAGACCTAAGCCCGAGACCATGTTACTTTTTCGTTTTGAGGTGCCCAGAGACCAAAATTAAGTCATTAAAAATTGTATATATATATATATATATATATATATGTATATATCTATAATATATACTCCCGAATGTGTAACTGACTGACTCACTCATCGGGGTATCAGAAATTCGTCAAAAGTCGGTAAAGTAGATCTCCTATATATTACTTACTACAGAGTGATTCCCAAGCGAGAACTAAACTTACCGACCTGTATTATTGAGAAAATTGCCAACATACTGGGAGTCGCGGATTACCGAAACACTCTTTTTAAGAAATTTTGTAACATTAACCAATTGTGCCTTTATAGGTAAAGCGGTCTATCCACCGAGAGTAATTTCAATGTACAGGGTGTATCTGAAATTACCTCTCCAGACTGGGTGTCACTGATGTCAAATACAAACTATCACTTTAAATATTTTTTTTAGTTTTACACGGTTTTTAAGAAAACTTTACAATTTGATCTTGTACGCGTAATTTTAGCAGTTTATTGAATAATTGAGGTTGAAATTGAGATTTTCCTCATTCTTCTCTGAGCATTTTAGGTTAAGCAAAAATGTCTCTGCACAAAAATGTCTTAGATTCAAATTCACACTGATTACCCTACGGCCGAAGTTCGCACTACATGAATTTTGCTGTGAAGCTTGAGCTATGATCTTAACGTAACATACTTCGATTACTTTGTACAATACTTAATAGACAGTTAATTTTATCTTTTTGTTTGATTTGTATTCAGTGTCTTATATTAGATCTTTTACACACTTAAAAATATGTTGTTGAGAATGTTTAAATAAGTATTGAACAAAAAGAACAGATTTAAATGTTAGGTTCTCGTTTCATTTTTACCTCATTTCAGATTACTAATTCAAATTCACCCCAGGTTACGCTTTCAGCCGAATTTCGCATTCAATCGTGATCTTAACGTAATATACTTCTATTACTTTGTACAATAATTAATAGAAAGTTAATTATTATCTTTCTGTTTTATTTATATTCAGTGTTTTACATTATATTTTAATACACACTCAAAATATGTTTTTGAAAATTTTTAAATTAGTATTGAACAAAAAGAACAGATTTAAATGTTAGGTTCTCGTTTCATTTTCACCTTATTTTAGATTACTAATTCAAATTCACCCCAGGATAAGCTTTCAGCCGAATTTCACATTCAATGAAATTACTGTGTTGCTCGTGCCGTGATCTTAACGTAATATACTTCTATTACTTTGTACAATAATTAATAGACAGTTCATTATTATCTTTCTGTTTTATTTATATTCAGTGTTTTACATTATATTTTAGTACACACTTAAAATATGTTTTTGAGATTTTTTAAATGAATATTGAACAAAACAAACAGGTCTTTATGAATAAATTATTATTTCACAGGTCTCGATTTTATATTCTTATAATTAGTTGTTTGTAATAGTAGGGGTTTTTTGCGGATCAACCCCGTTTTTATTCTTTCCTATTATTTTGTTTTCATGTTATTTAATTCTTGTTTTCGCTCATTGATTTGAATGTTATACGCTATTTCAGTGATTTAAAAGTTTTTCTTCTATCTCCTGAAATTTACAAGTTTTTATTTGAGTTGGGTGAGGCATGGGATTATGCCAATTTTCCCATAATTGTATCTCTATTTAGTACCAGGTTAAACGAGCCTTGCTCGTTGGTTTTAATTGACTTTTGTTATAGTGTCATGGTAATCAAGCTATTAAATCTACACCAGACTCTTCACAGATAACAGCTGTTAAAAAACTGCTTAAAATTTATGTTCCTTTATTTTTGTTTACTTTTAGTTGTTATTTCGTTACCAAAATAGCAACCTATAAGACCAATGTTAAAAATAACGATTTTTAAACTTAAATTTAGACCAACTTCGATTTTTCCTGGGACTGAGGCTGTTTCTAAACTTATTTGTGGGCAAACACTCGTGCAAAGCTTAAGAAAAATCTAACAGCTACATTTCGAGATCGTGGAACACACATCCCTTCAGACATAGCTTGTATTATATTATAGGATAGGATACATAAAATTTATAGAAATTTAAAACTTTATATTTTGCTACCGAACAGAGAAATATTTGTTACCATAACTACTACGATTAAATATAATGATAGCAACAACAACAACTATAACTCTTTTAATTGAAATTTCTTTTCATCTAACACAACAACAATCGTCTAATCTAAAGTATATTTTTTTACCAGCATAACACCTAAAATATTTAAATAAATAATTATAAATTCACAGCTCAAAACTTTTAAACGAATTCTAATTACGAAGGGGTATTAAAACCGATTCATATGAGTTTTTTAAAAGCTTTGTTTACTATTGATTGTGAATTTTGTGTATTTGACGGTTTTGTTACTGTCTTGAGTGTGCAGTTCTTCCGTGGAACTAACGTATTTTAAACACGACTTTTTATTAATTTAAAAATTTAGGTCAACCCCTAGAAGGGGGGTCTAGCCTGTTCGGTACTTGAGACTTAGAGCAATTAACAAATTTGGGGCAACCCTCTTAGGGGGCTTGGGGGCGGAGCCCCCATCGAGCCGTAGGCGAGTCTAAATTATATACTCCCGAATGTGTAACTGACTCATCGGGGTATCAGAAATTCGTCAAATGTCGGTAAAGTAGATCTCCTATATATCACTTACTACAGAGTGATTCCCAAGCGAGAACTAAACTTACCGACCTGTATTATTGAGAAAATTGCCAACATACTGGGAGTCGCGGATTACCGAAACACCCTTTTTAAGAAATTTTATAACAATAACCAATTGTGCCTTTATAGGTAAAGCGGTCTATCCACCGAGAGTAATTTCAATGTACAGGGTGTATCTGAAATTACCTCTCCAGACCGGAAGTCACTGATGTCAAATACAACCCTCACTTTAAATAATTTTTTTTTTAGTTTTACACGGTTTTTAAGAAAACTTTACAATTTGATCTTGTACGCGTAATTTTATCAGTTTATTGAATATTTGAGGTTGAAATTTAGATTTTCCTCATTCTTCTCTGAGCATTTTAGGTTAAGCAAAAATGTCTCGGCACAAAAATGTCTTAGACTCTTTTAAATACGTTTCCAACAAAAATTGTCAGTTTTATCCAAACTTTTTTTTATTAAATTTACAACATGACGGAGATTAATGAACATGTATTTAAATGTTTAGTAAAACTAATCACGTGATAATTGATGTTTTATGATGGTATATTATTTTAAATGAGGTTCTTAGACATTTACATGTTTGGTAAGTTCTGTTATATGTAAAATGTTCAGACATAATATATGTTAAATTTTCCCCAGTTAAAAAAATAATGTCATGCTATTTATTATTCTAAATCAGTATGATTAGGGTTTAAAATATTAAATTTTAAAGTTGCTTCAAAATTACGTCTGGTCCCCTCTGTATTGAAATCAGTGTCAATCAACAGAGCAAAGTATGTTTACCTACAACGGCACAATTTGTTTTTTTGTTTTTTTTGTACAATTTTAAAAGAGGTGCAAGGTTGGTATGGGACACCCGGCAAGACAGTATCATATTTGCATGATAGTCCTCCCAAAAATTGGTTCTTTATTTGGGATGGCACTTAATTTCTAACGAACTCATTAGGAAGTACATCATTGACTTTACCTGTTAGCATGCTAATTTAAATTTTACAATTCAACTAAAATTTTAACTATAATAGCAGATTACAAAATTGATTTATCTTTTAGTGCGTACTAAGTTAATGTTTAATTTAAAAGGGTGGCAGTACGGTATTTTCATTTAAAATAAAAAAGCTTTTTTATTTCCTGCCCCAGAAAACTATCTGATTTCAAAATTTAGCGACCAAACATTTTTACCCAAAATAAATATGACATATTTTTTTCTACTCTAGCGGCCAAATTATAACATCTAAAGCAATCCTCGCGAACATCTTTCAAGTTACTACAAGTTTGGTTCTATGAATTTTTGCCCCCCAGTCCACACAATTAAACATAATTAAATGTTTATTTATTTTTGCGGGGAATTTTACCCCATGTAGACGTATTTTACTCAGAACCCTCACTTTGCACATAGACATATCTTGCACAGTACCAATATCAATAAAATTATCAAACTTAAAAATTATCATGATGATTTTCAATATCACGTATTCTTCTTTTGACTGTGAGTCGGAACGAATTGCTATATCAAGCAACTGATTGTTTTACTTTGATTGTTATTTACTGACCTGGTCCTACGGCTAAAACATACATCCTTTGATGTGTATGGTAATTTTAATATTTTAACCATTATTTAACATACTTTTGTTAGTAACTACTGTATTATTGTATTTAGAAGCTTGAAGTTTTTTTATTTGCCTTGACAGTAATTTTTTTAGGAAATTAGGTAAATTTAAAAGTTTTACACCATTAAAAACTGAAATGAAGGAATTGTAATGAATGCCAATTTTACATTATGTATTTATCATTGAATGTTCAATATTACTGGATCGTTATGTTATTCCCTGGAATTTCAACACAACTAATTGAAGGATAGTAACTGAATAGTATTTTTGTAAATAAAAGGGGTTTTTGGCAAGTTTTATCCACTTTGTTAAGATTTCCAATTATTTTGTTTTAATGGAATTTTGCATTGTTTTCGATGATCTACTGCACATTTTTTATGCAGTTAATCCATTTAATTTTTTTATATATTTATTTATACGTATTTTATAATTTTAAGTAAATACTTATACAATACCTACATAATAAATTTATTCACAACTCCATTAACCTTTATAGAATTCGGGGGAATTAGGGTGGGAATTTGGGGACAGAGTCTCTAAAAACGAGTCGTAGGCGAATATATTTTCATTCCTTAGATTGACTTAGTTGCATAAGTTCAAATTTAGGTTATTTCTGCAGACGTAGGAGTTAATTTATGTTATAAATAAATGACAAACTCATTTATTTTGCTATTTTGCTCATTTATAAACTCTTATATTTATATGTATTCTGTTCATTATATGTGACTTAAACAACAATTAACGAATTTCTGGGCAACCCCTGAGGGGGCATGGGGGCGGAGCCCCCATCGAGCCGTAGGCGAGTGTATATATATATATGTATATATGTATATATATGTATGTGTCCCTAGACACGATAACTCTCGTAAAAATGGTCCGATCGACACCAAATTTGGTAGAGATGTGTAATCCTACGTTTATTCGGATGAGATCGAAAACCAGACATATCGACCTACCGGAAGGGGTAGTTTTGGGGGGTTTTGTACCCCAAAAATGGGTTTTTTGCATTTTTCATATGTAAATTTAAAAAATTTTTAATTTTTATTTCGACCATTGGATTTAGCTCAAAAAAACACACAATTTAGTATTTTGAAGCTTTGCTCTATCTCCATTGGTTACCGAGATATTACAAAGTCTAAAGACAGTACATTGTCTTTTGGGGCTCCAATGTTAATCTTATGGAGGATAAGGATGTGTTAATATTTCACTTATTAACCAATATTTTTGGATGAAACTTAGTATTTAGCTTCATTTGGTTGAGATTCATCCATTTAAGGTAAAAATCTTGGTTTTTTTTACTTATCATGGCAGCAAACCTGCATACTCTGTTCCCATGTTAATCATATGGAGAATAGGCAAACTCTTTTATTTATGGACAGATATTGATGAAACTTACTATATGGCTTTATATGGTCGAAATAATTTTTTTCTAAGCTAAAAACCTACTTTTAGTGTCCCCCATGGCAGCATACCTGCATACTCTTTCCCTATATCTTAAGGAGAATAGACATTTATTTCCCTATTTATTTTGCACTAATGAAATTTTGTTTACAAGTTTAGCTGGTCAAAATTAATATTACTAATTTGGAAATTCGCTGAGTACGCAGGTCTGCTGCGACGGGGGGTATTTTTTCATTATAATGCCTTGGACAGGAATTAGTGGAGAATTGTGTAATTTTATTATAGTACGACAAACTGTTGATCTGAAATCAATTTGAAACACCTTACGTGAGAAACACTGTATACTGTATGATAGTACAATCATTTAGTTAAAATTAAAGAATTTATTTTTACCAAATTTTCTTTAGGTAATAACTGTATTTCTGTGATAGCCCCGTAAAGTTATTAAAGTAATGCAAGAAAGCACACTAAACGTACAGTCTTACTTGACTAGTTACTAGGTGCGAGAGACATCTGTATTAAGAATCATTAATGAAAATTCTAGTACTCAATGGTAAGGTGATTATGCAGTTACACTACGCTAGTCTCGCTAGTAGTTAATGTAAACAAGTTCAATGCTGAACGTTTTATTTTAAAAGTCAACAGCACATTTATATTTCACTTCAAACTACATAAAAAACTAATGTTAAATCGAGTGACCTCATTAGCTGACTGTTTTATTGTAGATAATCCGTTCGTCTGGATAGAGATGGATAATGGATTTCAAAAGTAATTTCAAATGTATGTTGAAGGATAGAGATACTTCCTAAGACAGTTGTTTCTAGAACACTTTTTCCTCCAAGTTAAAAAAAAAAGTATTTTCCAAACTACACAATCCGTAAACGAACGTGCAGCATTATTATGGGAGTCTTTTACCCTTTGTAAGGTAAAACTGATTGAGAGCAGTGTGTGAAACTCTGAGATGAAATGTTTTGTTGGTAACATTTGAACCGCCAAACCAATCTCGGATTGTTTGCGCCCTCTTACAAAACGAACGACTGTTCTACTATATACCGGGCGTCTCAAGTAAGGTTTCTCAAATTTATTACTGATCAACAGTTTGGCATACATTCTTAGAATTAAAGTATTCCTCAATAAGTCCTCTCCAAGAAATAATTTTAAAATATTTGTAAACGTTCCAAAAGTTGGGGTCACAGGGGTGGAACTTGTAAATTTTAAATAAAAACCTGTGTCATCAAATAAGCATGATTTGAAACCTATATTTAATACATGCTTTTTAATGAAAAAAGAATTAGGTTGTCTCCATCCGCTAAAAATTAGTGGTTACTTTTGTATCCAAAATAAAAAATGAATCAACTGTAATCCTACTATTATTTGTCATAAATGACATCTAATTTAAAATACTTATTTGAAATAAGCTAATCTTTACCAGTATATGTGTTAAGTCCACGTATATTAAAAGTTAACAATTTTAAATAGTTTATATATTAAATATTTTACTTGAGAAAAAAACTAAAAACTTTGAAAGCAAGCATAAATTGCCTAGCACACTATATTATAGCAGTTTTTGGAGCGAGCAACTTTGAAATTTGTACTTAGGTTATTTTCGTTTCATGATAATAAGTAAACCTTTAATAATTTGAAAACAAACGATTCACCTTGGACAAAAAATTTTTGTGCTCAACAGTATGATCAGTGTTGATCTTTTCCTTAAGTCTTTAAAAATGTATACGTTTTGTAAGAAACAAATGAAGGTTTTGTAAAAAAGTAGGTGTAGAAAACATTTAGTCCTAACTTAACCAACCGCCAAGCATACTTATAACTATTTTGTAAATAAATGTATGCTCTCAAAAAGTGTTAACAATTTAAACCCAAATATTTTAGTTTAAATCTTTTAGTTTTTATTTTATAGGGACAAAATAATAATAAAGGCGTTTTCCGACCGTTTTCATGCCATAATTTATCCTGCATGTTTTGCGGGATTTCAGTTCAGATGTACAGATTTTCAGCTGTATAGTGATCGCCCGTAGATTTGCAGAAATAATAAAACATAATTGCAAATGGTCACGTTTAAACATGTGTAGTTAAGTCGATGTATTAAACGTTCCGCAGAGGTTATTTAACAATTTAAATTCGAAAATAATTTACTTTCAAATGTGTCGTATTATTGTTGGTAGTAAATAATTAATGGTAGAAAGATTTAAAAGAGTGATATTGAGAATATTAAATCATTTCAACGGAAATCTGCACTTTGATTAAGGATAATATCAAGCATGGTATAACTACCTAGGAAGTTTTACAGTTAACTCGAAATCTCCAAAGTCACGTAGAAGTTTTGGAAAAAGCAGTAATTAGTTAAAGTATTAACTCTTTGTTGAAAATTGGAACACACGTTCAGAACTTTTGTACCCAAAAAATGTAAAAAGAAAATAAAAGACACTCTTATATGAGTATTTATGTCATTAAAAAAATCGTCCTTGAAATTTGGCCCATGTTTTGGGTCATTTACTTTTACTTTTATATAGTGTGATCACTCAGTAGAAATGATGAAAAAACTAATCTACATTACTCTTTATAGCGGAGAATGAAAATACGCATTGATAAATGTCATGATTGCTAAGACTTGTATGGATAAGTCCTCCTTTCACGAGGGAACAACTAATCAATAGTTGCTCGAGAATTCAACTGTAGCATTGAATACTAAATGCTGACACTGAAATGCACTCTCAGAGAACAAACACTTCATCTCTTCACAGTCGACCTATAATCAACAAAATAATCTTCGATGATTCTGAGGGTGAAATTACACTTAGAGCAGAAATAATTAATCTTTGTATTGTTTTAGCCAGTTTTTGTTTAAGATTGGTATTTATTAAGTTTTTCCGAATCTGCGCACTTGTATATTTTTATTTTGTTACTTTATCATGGTTTGGTAACCTTTTAAGTATCGTCTTTCCATTTTTAAATATTGTATTTGTTGTTTTAGTTCGATTACATTTGTCATGCCATATTTAAAAGTTCGATTAACGAGAGTAATAGTTTTGTAGTATTAAACCTTTCTCAACCTAAAAAGTAAGGATTAAATAACTTAAGTATCAGATGTAGACTAATATTAATACTAAACTGTAAATAATATGATTCAAACACTAAATATTAAGTTTTAAGTAATGCAAAAGATAACTTTATTTTTTACTTTAGAGGACAAGAAGAATAGCTCAGTCGCTTTAGACAAAAAAAGACCTGAAATGGAACAAATTAATAACTAGCTGATTTTTTTGTGGGATAGTAAGTAGTAAGATAAGTATTTTCTGAAAGAGCCTCTCATAACACTCGCTTGCTTCGCTTGTTCCAACGTTACAAATTATTTAACTTATTCCAGGTAATAACTTTATTCAGGCTACTATACAAATCAATGCTGATGTACCTGCAACTTTTAAATAATTGCACATTTTACAGTTAACAAAGATACCTTGCTCTTTTTGCATGCGGCATCGGGGTATGACACGACCTTATCTTTATAAAAAAAAGGAAATAAGGAGACAGTTTGGAACCTATTGAGCGTTTCAGTAGCGCTACGCCAAGAAGTAAAAATCTTCAACGATAGTTCCGCCACCATAGCACAGCTTATTTCAGCACGCGAAAAATTTCTCCTAGAGGGGAGACAAATTCTCATCTTTGAATGAGTTTCGACATATAGCTCTGCACAAGACCATCTATTTATTCTTCCTCCAAAGTCTGAAGCAGCGTATCTCCATTCACAGCGCGTTTATCTTCAGGTACAACATTGGCTTGGCTACAACTTACCGCCTACCGAATGGGGTTGGCGTGTATGGGCGATTAACCCCAATATACCAACTACATTACCTCCTGGACTTGACAAGCTTTTACATTTAATTACTTGTAATTGTAAAGGCTAGTGTGAGGGAAACTGTGACTGCACCCGAACAGGCTGACCTTGTTCTCCTACGTGTAGGCGCTGTATTGGAGACTGTGCCAATAGAATTCTTACATCTCTGCATGATGTTGTGGATAATGACAATGCGGGAATCTAGTCTCGTAAGAAGATAATGATCCTGAGCTGCAAGGTTGTCTGTCTCCTTTTGATGTACCTCTGGGCTATGACGAAATGTTCTATGTCCCAATTGTTTAGATCTTGATGTGACAGGTAGCGTCAAATGTGGGTGCAAGCAATCTCATAAAATTTAATAGGAAATCATTGACGTCTGCGGTTTGAATGACTGCATCCCACGTTGCCTCATTAAAGAGGGCTTAGAGCTGGGTTGAGTTATGGTTGTTAGAAGTGGAATTCTTAGAAGTGGAGGTCGGTTTTGCTTCGGTGAGAACATTTGGAGTGCATAGTCATCCAGTGTGGTCAGAAAAATGTCCGTGCCCTATCTCGACTTTATCCCGTTGCTAGAGATTGCTGCAAAAACAACATCAATCGAAGATCTTGAAGTGTCAGTGATTGTCGTTTGTGGCAGATTATGTCTGTGGATGTTGAATTGTTATCTTGATCTTTTTATTATTTAATATTTCATATTTTAAGGGGCAAATGAAATAAAACAAGTCGGGATTGTGACTGCGAGAATACAAATTTTGCGAAAAAATTGTTAACATTTATAATAAAAAAGCCAAAACACCTTAATATGCCACGACCATTTTATTTCTTATTATTTTGTCTAGCAAACTTTCATTCTGAATGAGTTAAGGCCATAACCTCTCAAATCGGTGTCAGGTGGTGCACATTTAGTATTTTTAATAAGTTAAATAATATGTAAAGTTGTTCCGAGCAAAGCAAGCAGGGAAATCCATAGAAAATCCTATCTTAGCATATTCTATCACCACACCAAAAATCAGCTAGTTATTAATTTGTTCCATATTTTAACGGGCCAAAAGTTTTGGATGACCATCACGTTATTTACGTTTTTAAGCAGTAATTTAAATCTTGCATTGTTACATAATACTACTTGAGGATTCCCTTAGTAAAGTAGAGTGCTGAGAGCGCATTCCCAAAGGCCGACCTCCGTTATGCATAACTAAGGTTTAGACCCCCCACCCCCCGGCCAACTCACGCTCAGGTGTAGAGGTACAGCGGAGTGTGGGACGCTACTGGCACTCTCCACTCTAATCAGATTATGGCCGCCGTCCACCTCTGCTTTATGTCTTGTACTGTTCGTGACTGTACTGTCTTTCCACCACTTTAACAAAAGGGATGTTTGGTTTCATTTTATCAATTTTCAGAGGTACAGGGTGGTAATAAATTATTAGACATATATTTAAGAATGAATTTTTAATAGCTTTTTTCATCACAATGTAAGAAAAAATATTACTGTTACACAATTCTTTTTAGAAGTAAACTAAACCGTTTCCACATGCTTCTCCGTGGTCTTCAACCTCAGACCATGTGTTTCTGAGCACTGCTGGAGTTATGCATCCAATAACCTTTCTAACTCTTCTCTTAAGTTCCTCAATGTACTGAACCTTCCTTGCGAATATTCTATCCTCTTACTTTAAACGCAGAAAAAGTCTAAGGGTTTAATATCTGGTCAACGTAAAAGCCATGGAATTTTGGCATTTTACAAGTTTTTTGTTACCACTTTTTATAAGTACTGAAATTTGTATAGTAATTTTGTTTTAGTTACTACAATATACTGTTTTTGATGTGCTATCTAATAAAAAAATTGCCATGTTTATACGTTGCTGGTTATTTATTAATTTAATTTTAAAATGTATCTAATAATTTATAACCATCCTCTATATAGTTTAACTCGCCTACGGCTCGATGGGGGCTCCGCCCCCAAGCCCCCTAAGAGGGTTGCCCCAAATTTGTTAATTGCTCTAAGTCTCAAGTACCGAACAGGCTAGACCCCCCTTCTAGGGGTTGACCTAAATTTTTAAATTAATAAAAAGTCGTGTTTAAAATACGTTAGTTCCACGGAAGAACTGCACACTCAAGACAGTAACAAAACCGTCAAATACACAAAATTCACAATCAATAGTAAACAAAGCTTTTAAAAAACTCATATGAATCGGTTTTAATACCCCTTCGTAATTAGAATTCGTTTAAAAGTTTTGAGCTGTGAATTTATAATTATTTATTTAAATATTTTAGGTGTTATGCTGGTAAAAAAATATACTTTAGATTAGACGATTGTTGTTGTGTTAGATGAAAAGAAATTTCAATTAAAAGAGTTATAGTTGTTGTTGTTGCTATCATTATATTTAATCGTAGTAGTTATGGTAACAAATATTTCTCTGTTATCCTATCCTATAATATAATACAAGCTATGTCTGAAGGGATGTGTGTTCCACGATCTCGAAATGTAGCTGTTAGATTTTTCTTAAGCTTTGCACGAGTGTTTGCCCACAAATAAGTTTAGAAACAGCCTCAGTCCCAGGAAAAATCGAAGTTGGTCTAAATTTAAGTTTAAAAATCGTTATTTTTAACATTGGTCTTATAGGTTGCTATTTTGGTAACGAAATAACAACTAAAAGTAAACAAAAATAAAGGAACATAAATTTTAAGCAGTTTTTTAACAGCTGTTATCTGTGAAGAGTCTGGTGTAGATTTAATAGCTTGATTACCATGACACTATAACAAAAGTCAATTAAAACCAACGAGCAAGGCTCGTTTAACCTGGTACTAAATAGAGATACAATTATGGGAAAATTGGCATAATCCCATGCCTGACCCAACTCAAATAAAAACTTGTAAATTTCAGGAGATAGAAGAAAAACGTTTAAATCACTGAAATAGCGTATAACATTCAAATCAATGAGCGAAAACAAGAATTAAATAACATGAAAACAAAATAATAGGAAAGAATAAAAACGGGGTTGATCCGCAAAAAACCCCTACTATTACAAACAACTAATTATAAGAATATAAAATCGAGACCTGTGAAATAATAATTTATTCATAAAGACCTGTTTGTTTTGTTCAATATTCATTTAAAAAATCTCAAAAACATATTTTAAGTGTGTACTAAAATATAATGTAAAACACTGAATATAAATAAAACAGAAAGATAATAATTACCTGTCTATTAATTATCATACAAAGTAATAGAAGTTAAGGTCACGGCACGAGCAACACAGTAAATTCATTGAATGCGAAATTCGGCCGAAAGCTTAACTTGGGGTGAATTTGAATTAGTAATCTGGAATGAGGTGAAAATGAAACGAGAACCTAACATTTAAATCTGTTCTTTTTGTTCAATTTTTATTTAAACATTCTCAAAAACATATTTATAAGTGTGAAAAAAATATCTAATATAAGACACTGAATACAAATCAAACAAAAAGATAATAAATATCTGTCTATTAATTATTGTACAAAGTAATCGAAGTATGTTACGTTAAGATCACAGCTCAAGCTTCACAGCAAAATTCATAACGTTAAGATCACGGCACGAGCTACACAGAAAATTCATTGAATGCGTAATTCGGCTGAGGGGTTCTCATGGGGTGAATTTGAATAAGTAATCTAAAATAAATTGAAATTAAACGAAAACCTAACATTTAAATCTATTACTTTTGTTCAACACTTATTTAAACATTCTCAAAAACAAATTTTAAGTGTGAAAAATTCAAATATAAGACACTGAATATAAATCAAACAGAAAGATAATAATAAACTGTCTATTAAGTATTGTACAAAGTAATCGAAGTATGTTACGTTAAGATCACGGCTCAAGCTTCACAGAAAATCTATTCAATGCGAAGTTCGGCGGAGAATAATCCCGTGTGAATTTGAATAAGTAATCTAAAATAAATTGAAACAAAACGAGAACCTACATTTAAATATGTTAGTTCAGCTAAACAGTTATTTAAAAATTCCCTAAAACATACGATATTTATGATGTGTGTAATATATAAAGGAAACGAGCTTTCAATGCAGCATAATCTCATTGCTATTTTGAAGTCAAATGGATAACGGTTTGTTATATATGAGGGATACTAACGTTGCCAACAGCAAGGAAGCAGGTGTAGTTAAAAGACATGATTTAAATACAAGCGAGAACTAAGCGACTATTCACCCGCCATGGGAAATTAATTCATAGTAGGAGAAGAAAATTCACCTTTGGTAAACATTCAAGATAGCGCATATGCTGCATAAGCTACAAATTAGGGAATTATCACTGTATATATTATCTAGTATAACCCTGGGTCCCTGGTGAAATAACCCGCTCTCAATACAAAATAACGCCGTAGTTTACAATATATACTCGCCTACGGCTCGATGGGGGCTCCGCCCCCATGCCCCCTCAGGGGTTGCCCCTGAGTAGTTAAAGCCCAAATTAGAGTCGTCGTTACGTCATAGATATATCTTTCATAGTTATAATTTGAATGCCAGAGCTCAAAGTTCAAGATTTCATAAAAGCTTAGTGTTAATTTGGGGGGATACATAGTGTTACTTGGAGATTAAAAGTAAAAAGCAATTATAAAATAATTATTATCTTAGCTTTTTACAGGCTGCGAGACTATCTTCAATTTATATGTGAGAATTTTTTGATATTTAAAGAATGGTAAAAGAATCGTTGAGGGACATTACGTCATCGCGCAACTAAGAACTTGGTGTAATGAAAAAAGTACAAAAATATCGAATTATCATTAAATTTGAATTAAATGTGTTTAAAGGTCCATTTTTGTAAAAAAAATTATTTGTTCACTTGAAAAGAACTTAGCCATTACAAATGTTCAAATATGCTACAAATTTAAACCTGGAAGGTAGAGAAACGGTTAAAACAAAACTTATGTGTTAAAAAGTTGTGGGATCACGCATCTTGGTTACTTAGCGCAAATAAAGGAAATAACGTATAAAAATTAAGAAAATCTTGTTAATCAATAATTAAGTCTAAATTATTAAACTGGTTAGTACCACCGAAGTAGTGGACTGCCAATTTAACTTTACTCACAATTAATACTAATAAAAAGTTTGAAAATTGCTTATGGCTTTTTTCTTTTTTCCCTAGTCTCTTAATTCATAAAAAAACTGTCCCCACTTAGGAAAATAAATAAAAAAATTCTAAACATTTCCAAATCGATGCAAAAGTTCACATTAATAACTGTAAACTAAAATGCCTTGCTTGGATAAAATAAAACTATAGGTGCATGGTGGTAATAATAATAAAAATAATCGGCCTGTAAAATTCACCAATAAAAATGGAAAAACTTATTTTAGATAAAGAGTGTTGATATTGACAATGGTTTTGTCAAATCATGACTTACGAAAACTTATAAAATAATTGTTTATTCTTAGGCCTCCTTAGACAGTAGATCTAGGTTCTTGTATAAAGAAAAAAACATTTGGGGAAATGAACAAATATTTATATATGTAATGTACAGCAATATCTCACCTAAAATAATCAAAACCTTCAATGGGATTATTTTAAATATAAGTAATTGTAGGGATAGAATGGAGTTGTGAAATAATAATGGACTATGTAAATATTCTAGATATCATGCTTAAAAATTGATATGTGTTAAAATTTTGGCCACATGATGTAAGTAGTTGGTGTATTCAAAATGAATAAAAGTGGAATAAAATTATAAGTTTTAATTGAGGTACGCTGTATATAATGAAAGACAAAAAATACTTAAGAAAGATATTAGAAAATTTAAAAATCCACCGATAATGAGTTGCAGGTGAGGCCCACCGAAGAACTGCCCGCTAAGACAGTAAGAAAACCGGCTAATACGAAAATCGCCTGTAGCTCGTTTTTTAAAACCACATCCTAGTTCTCCTTAGTTCGTAAAAAAATTGAGAATTGTGAAATCATGATCGATTATGGAAATATTCTAGATATTATGGTATATGGAGGCTCCACCCCCTTTCCCAGAAATTAGTTGCCCCTATTCTTTAATTGCCGTAAAAATCTCAAGCACTGAACATGGTAGTTGAGGCCTCCACCCCATACCCTCGTTGTAATTTTGTTTGATACTCTAACTGTACTGATTAGGGTTATGAGTGTGGGTTTCTGAGTACTAGTACAGATTTTAAGTTAAACTTGTTAATTTTGTTTGATACTCTAACTGTACTGATTAGGTTATGAGTGTGGGTGTATGTGTAGTTTCTACGTACCTACTATACCTGAGTACTAGAATAGATTTTAAAAGAAACTATACTGTAGTAAACTAGTCGTCAGGGGATGTGACGCCATGCCTTGCCTCACCCTCCTAGCGCAAAAAGTATGAAAAAAAATATCTGGATAAAATGGATGAAAATGTAGGATGGCTAAGCTAAATAAACTATTTTGCATAAACTAATTATTATTAATGGATGAAAATGTAGGATGGCTAAGCTAAATAAACTATTTTGCATAAACTAATTATTATATAAACTATTATTTAAATGAAAAAATAAATACCGTCAGAAAAAAATAGGACAACATGAACAAACTGTTATGAACCCGCTACAGGCTAATCACAAAAATACTATTCGATGCAAAATAAAAATGTATGTTATAATTTAAGAATAATTATTATAAATACTACTCATAAATCCTGTTGGAGTTACAGGGATAATTCAAACATTAGTTAAAAATTAGAAATTTACCTCGATTCGTTGGAAACCAAAGTTTTAGGTCAGTAAGTAACAAACAATGTAAAAAATCGCTAAGTAACAACAAACAATTCAAAACAATCAGTTACCTAACAATTAATTGTAAAACAACAGTATGGCCTAACAGGTAGAATGAAAGGCATTCATAACACTTATTTTTTTTGTTTGGTATGTACTTCCCCACTCACTCATCAGGGTATCAGAAATTCATCAAATGTCGGTAAAGTAGATTTAGTTCTCGCTTGGGAATTACTGTGTAGTAAGTGATATATGGGTGATATAACTAAACTTCGCTTAATCTACTTTACCGACATTTTCTGATACCCCGATGAGTCAGTTACACATTCGGGAGTATATAATTTAGATTAGAGTCTATCCATCGAAGGATACAATGAGTATATCAAACACGGGTGTAGTTGAAAGAGATCATTTAAACGCGAGCGAGAACTAAACCTGAAGTGTGATCTACGATACCACGCGGTGATATACGCTGATACGGCTGAACTACGTTACCGACAAATCTATATTTATTACCTTTTTTATAGTTTAAAAGTAAAAAAGTTGTAGTTTTATGATTTTTCCTAAATTGAAACATCTCAATGAATGTCCATGCCAAATTTCAAGTCTCTATCTTAAACGGTCGCTTCAGGAATTTAAGATCATCAGTGAGTCAGTCAGTTACACATGGGGCTGTATATATTATAGACTCGCCTACGGCTCGATGGGGCTTCGCCCCATGCCCCTTAGGGGTTTCCCTAAATTGGTAAATTAATAAGAAGTCAAGTTGTTAAACAGGTTAGTTCCAACCGAAGAACGGGTCAGCCGAGACAGTAACAAAACTATCTAATACTCTAAATTCACAATCGATAGTAAAAAAAGCTTTAATAATCTCCTATTAGTAGGTTTTAATACTCCTCCTTAGTAAATAGTTTTAAAAAAAATTGAGCTGTGAGATAAATATTATTTATGTAAATTTTCTAGGTGTTATGCTTGATGGAGGGTCCAACCCAATAATTGGTTGCCCCAATTCCTTAAATTACTGTCAAAACCTCATACAATGAACAGGCTAGTTGAGGGCTCAACTCCAACGGCAGTAACAGAAGCCGCCAATACAAACTACTCACAATAAATAATAATAAGCTTTGAAATTTGCTCACGGCTCATGGTATAATCCCACTCCCCCCTTAATTCGTAAAAAATATAATGGAGTTGTGAAATATTAATGAACTATGTAAATAGTCATGCTCAAAAGTTGTGTAAAAATTTGGAGATACGATTATGATTGCACATGATTGAGGTAATAATAGCTGTATTCTTAAAAGATAAAAGTGGAATAAAATTATAAGTTTATATAGAGGATCGTTGTATGTAATAGAAGAAAAACGGGACAAAATCAAGATATATGAAATTATAAAAAAAAAGTGGTATAGGCTAAGATGCTTCAGTTCCGCCACGGGGTGGCCAAGAAACGCAGGAATCATATATGTACCATATAGAGAAACGATAACAATTTTATCATTCAAAATCAGAAATTATTAGTTTAACAATTTTAAATGTTATATATATATATATTAGTTCAGAAAATTAATAAAAATAGAGCCCTAGTAGTATGTAATAGATCACAGGGTATTAGGTACTATAATCATGAAGTCTTTAAGTCTTTATATAGTCTTAAAATAAAGAAAGTTGCAACTTAAGAACCATAAAATCGGCGTACATTATGCATTTTCAACCAATGGTAGTAAAAAAAAAACCAATTGTGAAATAATAGCCAAAAAAGGATTATCGGTTAAATTAAAATATACTGAAAGAGTTACAATAATTGATAAGTATAGAATAGTTTTAAATTACAACAATAATAGGGTTAATCGAGACTTTAGGTGAGAGCACTGCATTGAGGAAGTTTGACGGACAAAGTGGCAGCGAGAAAAATTACTATTGAGTTTAATTCAATTGGTTATTATAATATTTCTCAGCCCGATGGGTCATCAGATATGTAGATGGTTTAAAAAAAACGTCGGAAGTAGGTAAACATTAGCCAAGGTAAGAATGGAAAGTTCAATCGTTCTATAACTTGATATGTTCAATCGTTTCCTAAACTAAAATCTAAGCCTGATTGGACGGCAGCAAATAGGTCAAAGACCGGATGTCAAACGTGTTGGGACACGTTCAACCTTCAAAGTAAAACTGCACCAGAACTATCAACTGAAGCGCTATATTCAATCTGGGGATTCATATAGAGAGACAGCATACAAATAGTAGAAAATTAAGAATAATTACTGTATTAGGGTTTTTTTTTGTGCGAAAACCTACAAGAAATTTTCCAGCATGAGAAGACTAAAGTCTAGAAAATGTAGTAAGACCTACAATATTTTTAGCAATTAATCATTTACTTTACGGGCGTTACTGCGGCAAAAAATATGCAGTACTAGAATAATATGTTTAAAGTATTCGCACAAGCTTCGTAGAGCTCACCATAGTAATGATAAAATTAATAATATAATATTGTAACAAAGTATTCCAGCACTACGCTCAATCGTCTCTCAAAAGACAAGAGTAATAGCAATAGCCAATATGAACAAATGAATTTAAATAAAACGAAACGAGAACCTCACATTTCAATCAACATTTTCGTATTACTTTAGAGTACGTGCATTAAATTTATTTCACCATCCTTAAAACAAATGCTATATTACAGTTACAGCTATATTACAATATACTGTAAACTGAAATTTACACTAACGTAGTTTATACAACGCTTAAGATCACTGCTCAGCAAAACTGTCACGAAAACTTCATCAGGAACAGGTGTGGTTAAAAGACATAATTTAAATACAACCGAGAATTAAGCGACCTTAATTTAAAGTTACTATAGAAATCATAGCGGACATCACCTAAATGTAAATATACGCTTTCGATTCAGTAAACTTCATTTTCAATAATAACACAACAATCAGAAGGAAAACCATACGCAAACAACTATGCACCCAATTGAGAGTAATTATCAGGAAGAGGTGTAGTTAAAAGACATCATTTAAATACAAGCGAGAACTAAGCGACTATAATAGCGCTCCAAGCGATATCTTTAAGAACCAACCTACTTCCTTACCGACACCTCGGTATTTTTATAATTTGAAAGTTGAAAATTTGTAGTCTTTGGGCATAATAAAATCAAAGCTAGTATTACCCTGGTGAAATAACCCGCTCTCAATGCATCGAATCACCGTCGTGTACATGAAGATGTTCATGTTCGTATGAAATACAATATTTCTATCAAACACGGGTGTAGTTGTAAGAGATCAATTAAACACGAGCGAGAACTAAACCTGCAAGATCTACGTTACCCAAACGGTGATATATGCTCACACGGCTGAACTACGTTACCGACAAATCTATATTTTTTACCTTTTTTATAGTTTAAAAGTAAAAAAATCGTAGTTTTATGATTTTCCCTAAATTGAAACATCTCAAAGAATGTCCATGCCAAATTTCAAGTCTCTATCTTAAACGGTCGCTTCAGGACATTACTATCATCAGTGAGTCAGTCAGTTACACATAGGGCTGTATATATTATAGACTCGCCTACGGCTCGATGGGGCTTCGCCCCATGCCCCTTAGGGGTTTCCCTAAATTGGTAAATTAATAAGAAGTCAAGTTGTTAAACAGGTTAGTTCCAACCGAAGAACGGGTCAGCCGAGACAGTAACAAAACTATCTAATACTCTAAATTCACAATCGATAGTAAAAAAAGCTTAAATAATCTCCTATTAGTAGGTTTTAATACTCCTCCTTAGTAAATAGTTTTAAAAAAATTGAGCTGTGAGATAAATATTATTTATGTAAATATTCTAGGTGTTATGCTTGATGGAGGGTCCAACCCAATAATTGGTTGCCCCAATTCCTTAAATTACTGTCAAAACCTCATACAATGAACAGGCTAGTTGAGGGCTCAACTCCAACGGCAGTAACAAAAGCCGCCAATACACACTACTCACAATAAATAATAATAAGCTTTGAAATTTGCTCACGGCTCATGGTATAATCCCACTCCCCCCTTAATTCGTAAAAAATATAATGGAGTTGTGAAATATTAATGAACTATGTAAATAGTCATGCTCAAAAGTTGTGTAAAAATTTGGAGATACGATTATGATTGCACATGATTGAGGTAATAATAGCTGTATTCTGAAAAGATAAAAGTGGAATAAAATTATAAGTTTATATAGAGGATCGTTGTATGTAATAGAAGAAAAACGGGGCAAAATCAAGATATATGAAATTAAAAAAAAAAATGGTATAGGCTAAGATGCTTCAGTTCCGCCACGGGGTGGCCAAGAAACGCAGGAATCATATATGTACCATATAGAGAAACGATAACAATTTTATCATTCAAAATCAGAAATTATTAGTTTAACAATTTTAAATGTTATATATATATATATATATATATATATATATATATTAGTTCAGAAAATTAATAAAAATAGAGCCCTAGTAGTATGTAATAGATCACAGGGTATTAGGTACTATAATCATGAAGTCTTTAAGTCTTTATATAGTCTTAAAATGAAGAAAGTTGCAACTTAAGAACCATAAAATCGGCGTACATTATGCATTTTCAACCAATGGTAGTAAAAAAAACCAATTGTGAAATAATAGCCAAAAAAGGATTATCGGTTAAATTAAAATATACTGAAAGAGTTACAATAATTGATAAGTATAGAATAGTTTTAAATTACAACAATAATAGGGTTAATCGAGACTTTAGGTGAGAGCACTGCATTGAGGAAGTTTGACGGACAAAGTGGCAGCGAGAAAAATTACTATTGAGTTTAATTCAATTGGTTATTATAATATTTCTCAGCCCGATGGGTCATCAGATATGTAGATGGTTTAAAAAAACGTCGGAAGTAGGTAAACATTAGCCAAGGTAAGAATGGAAAGTTCAATCGTTCTATAACTTGATATGTTCAATCGTTTCCTAAACTAAAATCTAAGCCTGATTGGACGGCAGCAAATAGGTCAAAGACCGGATGTCAAACGTGTTGGGACACGTTCAACCTTCAAAGTAAAACTGCACCAGAACTATCAACTGAAGCGCTATATTCAATCTGGGGATTCATATAGAGAGACAGCATACAAATAGTAGAAAATTAAGAATAATTACTGTATTAGGGTTTTGTTTGTGCGAAAACCTACAAGAAATTTTCCAGCATGAGAAGACTAAAGTCTAGAAAATGTAGTAAGACCTACAATATTTTTAGCAATTAATCATTTACTTTACGGGCGTTACTGCGGCAAAAAATATGCAGTACTAGAATAATATGTTTAAAGTATTCGCACAAGCTTCGTAGAGCTCACCATAGTAATGATAAAATTAATAATATAATATTGTAACAAAGTATTCCAGCACTACGCTCAATCGTCTCTCAAAAGACAAGAGTAATAGCAATAGCCAATATGAACAAATGAATTTAAATAAAACGAAACGAGAACCTCACATTTCAATCAACATTTTCGTATTACTTTAGAGTACGTGCATTAAATTTATTTCACCATCCTTAAAACAAATGCTATATTACAGTTACAGCTATATTACAATATACTGTAAACTGAAATTTACACTAACGTAGTTTATACAACGTTTAAGATCACTGATCAGCAAAACTGTCACGAAAACTTCATCAGGAACAGGTGTGGTTAAAAGACATAATTTAAATACAACCGAGAATTAAGCGACCTTAATTTAAAGTTACTATAGAAATCATAGCGGACATCACCTAAATGTAAATATACGCTTTCGATTCAGTAAACTTCATTTTCAATAATAACACAACAATCAGAAGGAAAACCATACGCAAACAACTATGCACCCAATTGAGAGTAATTATCAGGAAGAGGTGTAGTTAAAAGACATCATTTAAATACAAGCGAGAACTAAGCGACTATAATAGCGCTCCAAGCGATATCTTTAAGAACCAACCTACTTCCTTACCGACACCTCGGTATTTTTATAATTTGAAAGTTGAAAATTTGTAGTCTTTGGGCATAATAAAATCAAAGCTAGTATTACCCTGGTGAAATAACCCGCTCTCAATGCATCGAATCACCGTCGTGTACATGAAGATGTTCATGTTCGTATGAAATACAATATTTCTATCAAACACGGGTGTAGTTGTAAGAGATCAATTAAACACGAGCGAGAACTAAACCTGCAAGATCTACGTTACCCAAACGGTGATATATGCTCACACGGCTGAACTACGTTACCGACAAATCTATATTTTTTACCTTTTTTATAGTTTAAAAGTAAAAAAATCGTAGTTTTATGATTTTCCCTAAATTGAAACATCTCAAAGAATGTCCATGCCAAATTTCAAGTCTCTATCTTAAACGGTCGCTTCAGGACATTACTATCATCAGTGAGTCAGTCAGTTACACATAGGGCTGTATATATTATAGACTCGCCTACGGCTCGATGGGGGCTCCGCCCCCATGCCCCCTGAGGAGTTGCCCCCTGGTTTGAATTAATAAAAAGTCAAGTTTGAAATAGTTTAGTTCCACACAAGATCTGGACAGCCAAGCCAGTAACAAAACTATCTAATACTCCAAATTCACAATCAATAGTAAAAAATGCTTTAATAATCTCCTGTTAGTAGGTTTTAATACTCCTCCTTAGTAAATAGTTTAAAAAAATTGAGCTGTGAGATAAATATTATTTATGTAAATATTCTAGGTGTTATGCTTCATGGAGGGTCCAACCCAATAATTGGTTGCCCCAATTCCGTAAATTTCTGTCAAAACATCATACAATGAACAGGCTAGTTGAGGGCTTAACTCCAACGGCAGTAACAGAAGCCGCCAATACACACTACTCACAATAAATAATAATAAGCTTTGAAATTTGCTCACGGTTCATGGTATAATCCCACTCCCCCCTTAATTCGTAAAAAAATATAATGGAGTTGTGAAATATTAATGAACTATGTAAATAGTCATGCTCAAAAGTTGATGTGTAAAAATTTGGAGATACGATTATGATTGCACATGATTGAGGTAATAATAGCTGTATTCTGAAAAGATACAAGTGGAATAAAATTATAAGTTTATATAGAGGATCGTTGTATGTAATAGAAGAAAAACGGGACAAAACCAAGATATTTGAAATTTAAAAAAAAATGTTATAGGCTAAGATGCTTCAGTTCCGCCACGGGGTGGCCAAGAAACGCAGGAATCATGTATGTACCATATAGAGAAACGATAACAATTTTATCATTCAAAATCAGCAATTATTAGTTTAACAATTTTAAATGTTATATATATTAGTTCAGAAAATTAATAAAAATAGAGCCCTAGTAGTATGTAATAGATCACAGGGTATTAGGTACTATAATCATGTACCTACTAAAGTTGCAACTTAAGAACCATAAAATCGGCGTACATTATGCATTTTAAACCAATGGTAGTAAAAAAAATTGTGAAATAATAGCCAAAAGAGGATTATCGGTTAAATTAAAATATACTGAAAGAGTTACAATAATTGATAAGTATAGAATAGTTTTAAATTACAACAATAATAAGGTTAATAGAGACTTAAGGTGAGAGCACTGCATTGAGGAAGTTTGTCGGACAAAGTGGCAGCGAGAAAAATTACCATCGAGTTGAATTCAATTGGTTATTATAATATTTCTCAGTCTGATGGGTCATCAGATATGTAGATGGTTTAAAAAAACGTCGGAAGTAGGTAAACGTTAGCCAAGGTAAGAATGGAAAGTTCAATCGTTCTATAACTTGATTTGTTCAATCGTTTCCTAAACTAAAATCTAAGCCTGATTGGACGGCAGCAAATAGGTTAAAGACCGGATGTCAAACGTGTTGGGACACGTTCAACCTTCAAAGTAAAACTGCACCAGAACTATCAACTGAAGCGCTATATTCAATCTGGGGATTCATATAGAGAGACAGCACACAAATAGTAGAAAATTAAGAATAATCACTGTATTATGGTTTTTTGTACGAAAACCTACAAGAAATTTTCCAGCATGAGAAGACTAAAGTCTAGAAAATGTAGTAAGACCTAAAATATTTTTAGTAATTAATCATTTACTTTACGGGCGTTACTGCGGCAAAAAATATGCAGTACTAAAATAATATGTTTAAAGTATTCGCACAAGCTTCGTAGAGCTCACCATAGTAATGATAAAATTAATAATATAATATTGTAACAAAGTATTCCAGCGCTACGCTCAATCGTCTCTCAAAAAACAAGAGTAATAGCAATAGCCAATATGAACAAATGAATTTAAATAAAACGAAACGAGAACCTCACATATCAATCAACATTTTCGTATTACTTTAGAGTACGTGCATTAAATTTATTACAATATCCTTAAAAGAAATGTTATATTACAGTTACAGCTATATTACAATATACTGTAAACTGAAATTTGCACTAACGTAGTTTATACAACGTTTAAGATCACTGCTCTGCAAAACTGTCACGAAAACTTCATCAGGAACAGGTGTGGTTAAAAGACATAATTTAAATACAACCGAGAATTAAGCGACCTTAATTTAATGTTACTATAGAAATCAAAGCGGACATCACCTAAATGTAAATATACGCTTTCGATTCAGTAAACTTCATTTTCAATAATAACACAGCAATCAGAAGGAAAACCATACGCAAACAACTATACACTCAATTGAGAGTAATTATAAGGAAGAGGTGTAGTTAAAAGACATCTTTTAAATACAAGCGAGAACTAAGCGACTATAATAGCGCTCCAAGCGATATCTTTAAGAACCAACGTACTTCTTTACCGATACCTCGGTGTTTTTATAATTTGAAAGTTGAAAATTTGTAGTTTTTGGGCAGAATACTGTATATATCAAAGCGAGTATTACCCTGGTGAAATAACCTGCTCTCAATGCATCGAAACACCGTCGTCTACAAAGAGATAATCATGTTCACATGTAATACAGTATTTGTATCAAACACGGGTGTAGTTGAAAGAGATCAGTTAAACACGAGCGAGAACTAAACCTTCAAAGTGATCTACGTTACCCAAACGGTGATATACGCTCACACGGCTGAACTACGTTACCGACAAATCTATATTTTTTTACATTTTTATAGTTTAAAAGTAAAAAAGTTGTAGTTTTATGATTTTCCCTAAATTGAAACATCTCAAAGAATGTCCATGCCAAATTTCAAGTCTCTAGCTTAAACGGTGGCTTCAGGACTTTAATATCATAAGTGAGTGAGTGAGTGAGTCAGTTACACATGCGGCTGTATATATTATAGATTAGTTTGCTAACCCATATAATACTATATAGCCCTAAAGTGACAATGAATGAGGCAGGGATTAAAAAAAAATTGGTGAAAGTAGTTTAAAACGTCTAACTAGGGAATAAATTTATGAAATTGTCAATTGTTTTTTTATAAATTTATCAGAACAGTTACGTTTTGATGTCATAGTACTTTACCTTGACAAAATAAAACAAAAAATATCGGAAATTATTTATTTTATCGAATAGGTAGTTTTTTAATCACTAAGACATCATTCATTTTGTTTAAACTTCTGCTGAAACGATCGTATTAAGCTTTTTATAAGGATAGTTGTCTAATGAAAAAAAGAAAAGTTCCATGGTTTTAGAGGGAGTTCCTTAAGTTTTACCACCGCAGTTCAATGCCAATAAGAGACTCGACATAGAAAACTCATTTCGTTATGCTACACTTAACTTCAACCGAGCAAACAGGGCAATTGGAACTAAATTATACTAACTCAAGATGCAAAATGAGTATTGTACAAAAAATAAAATATTTATTTTAATGATATTGGGACAAAACCAATTCATAACATTGCAACAAGTTGGTACGAAATTATAAGACTTTATCCCTTCGCCAGTTCTTCTATTGACTGTACACTTGTAGGGCCTACTAGGCTGTCAACCTAGTATGCAAAGATTTAGCAAGATAGCGCATTGCTAGGCACGACATTACTAAGCGGGAAAAAAATTGTTTAAAAAAGGTAGTTAAATTTTATACATTGATTTTTCTGACACTTGTACGAGAAGAATCTTTTACTTCCTCACAGTGTGAAAGGAGAGGTATAACTATTGACAAAAAAGGGATGATCGTAATTCTTATTTTAAAAATTACAATAAAACGGTTTTTTTGTTTAGTGTCCTCTTAATATTGCAGATAACAACCTTCTTGCTTTTTCTTTTTTTACCGTAGACACCATGTAGTTTTGTATAGTATGGTACACAAAAATTCAACGAGTCAAGCTAGAATCAGATTCTAACGTTACACCTTTACTCCGAGAAACCTCGAATATACAGAATGTTTTAAAGTGTGTTTAATAGACAACCTTAGTTTATTTATACAATGTATAAACTAAAATGCCAATAAACCATCTGTCTGTGAGTGGGTAATACGTTCAACATTCAGGGTAATGCGTTAAGCAAAGCTCAGCCTCAGGTAGTGAGTTACTCAAGAGCCGGCGGCTATGTCTGTGGGTGGCCTATACACTGAACCATCAGTAAGCAAAGCTCGGCCACACGCAGTGAATTACACGTTGGGTGGCTAGTGGCTCTGTGAGTGGCTTACAAACTAAATCTTCATTAAGCATAGATTGGACGAAGAAAGAGAGTTAGTGGGATAGCCGGCGGCTATGTCTATGGGTGGCCTATACACTGAACCTTCAGTAAGCAAGACTCGGCCGCAGGTAGTGAGTTACACAACTAGGTAACTAGGTGGCTAGCGACTGACACGGTGGCTGGCTACGTCGCTGATCACCTTCGTGGATGCTTAATGACGTTTTCAGTTGTAAAGATGTCATCGAACAGTGATTATATATTGTTGCTAGCTCTCCTGCGTAAGAAAAAAATAAGAAGGAAAAGAACAGTGAACGTTCATCCTATTCTGTGTGTGCCTAGAAGGAGAGAAGTTTCTTTGTACTATACTTTGTTCGACGAACTGTGCAATTATAAGCAAAACTTTTTAAATTATTTTAGGACGTAAAAACCATCATTTTTTTAATTACTCAATTTCATCACAGACGACATAGTGTAATTGTCCTTCCCACTACCCTCCATTTTATAAGAAAACAACTTATGAAATCGATCTGTACAATAGGTAATTAGAGGTCACTAATTACCAATCACTTTCACTGATAAACCACCGTCAGTATACTGATGAGTCGCACTGATGTTTTTGTCAAAGCACGTGATGATACCCATCGAGCGCATGCGCATTGACCTGCGTGACTAGCCACGTCGCCAGCCACCGTAGTGTAACAGGCTCCCGTATAACCAATTGTTAAACAGTGCACTTTGACAGCGAAGAGCAGCCACGGCCCGGGTGGCCAGCCACCGTATAGTTGAGAACAGCCACCGTGTCCGTGGCTGATTTTGTGACCCGAGTGGCTGTTTTTCGGCCACGTCGCTAGCCACCATAGTGTAACAGGGTTTTATTTGGTTCAATGGAAACACCTGCACTTGTAGCTGGCCACGTCGCCAGCGACGTGGCTGGCCACCGTAGTGTAACAGGGGCCTAACACACTGAACCTTCAGTAAGCATGGCTCGGCCGCAGGTATTGAGTTACACAACTGCCAGCCGGCAGCTATGTCTATGGGTGGCTTCATTATTCATCAGAAACTCGAGACTTTCCCTCTAGAATTCCGAGTAAACGATATTGAGATATTTCCCTCTGCGTTATGCAACAGTTTCACTACTCTATATACCCGGCGAATTATTGATTATCAGCAAATAAATATCAAGTAATTTTACTTTTCAGTTTACTATCTACTGTTACGGAAAGGTGAAATAGCCGTTTAATAATCCTACATTCAATAGCAATCTTATATCCGACGATTTAAAAGTGCTTTCTAATGATTTTATTATAATAAGGTGATATGCTTGAATAAAACCGTTTAGATTTAACACCTCAAAAACCATGGAAAATATTTATTTAGTTAAATTATGTTTATTCAATAATGAAAATTTAAGATTCTTTAAATTTAATTAATATTAATTACTTTTGTTCATACAGATTTGCTCATCAAATGTGCCTACTTTAGCCAAAAAATTATAACACATTATAGTTATATATAATTTTAAAATTTATTATTATTAAAGCTATATTAAAGTCAAAATAACTGTTTGAAGTAACATGATGATGGCGTACAGGCAATCGACCCCATGAACGTGGGTGAGCCTTATTGAAACGTACTGCATTTATGACTAAATATAAAACTTCATTTGCTCCACAACCTTTTGAAGTAGAGTAATAGTTTAAAGTACTAAATTGTTCGGAATTTGGGCTTGTTTTCATAGTTACATGTATTTCCAATTGAATTGTTTAGGATATATAAAATATGAACATATATTAATAAATATTCCTATAACTTTTGATGCGAAATTTTATGATATCAAATAGCCTAAAATTATGTTCACAACTCAATGTGCACTCATCATTTTAAGATTATACAATCACAAAGATTTTAACAATATTTGCCACCTCTGATAGAATTTGTGAAGTTTAAGAGCAAGTGTTTAGAAACATTAAGGATTATTTTTAACTCATTTTTAACTTCCAATGGTAATTTAAAATAAATAAATAAGTTAAACTTAAGTTTTGGCAAGTTAATTTTACAGTAAATCTCATGCGGAATCCGACAATGTTATTAAATATAAATAAGTATTATGTAATGAAAAAATTTACATTTTTCGATAAATGCATTTCAGAAATTAATAAAAAATCATTAAAAACAACCTAAATTACTATTTACCCCGTAAAATTATTAGGTTGAATTACACTGGATCTGTGCTAAGGGTTAAGTCAGCAAATCGAAAGGGCCCCCCCCCCTTATCTATATATTAATACGCAAGCATGTTTCATTTCCTCCTTTTTTCTCAGCTCGTGTGCATCATAGGATAAATCCGCGCATAGCGTTAGAAAGGTATAGTCCTGTAGATGAGCAGAATCGCATTCTAATTCACATCGGAGTCCAGGGCTACGCCCCACAGACTTTCAAAGTTCCAATGTTAATCTTATGGAGAAAGGAGAATTGAATTAATCGTTAGACAGCTGTTGTGAAAACAACAGCTAGAAAATTAAGAAGAACATATGTTTTAGTTCTAATTTTTTTTTTAAGCTTCTTGCGTCCAGATCAACTGAAATTTTGATCGAATTTCGATCTGGAGGCGATCTTTAGTTAATATAAATCATACCCAAGTTTAACGAAGAGAAGCAGCATTGTAATGCTACCAATTTGCGATGGAAGGAGGTGGTGTTCACTGCTAACATTGATTTGGTGATGGCTTAGGCTCGTTGGTGTTCATTTGCTTGGGTACAGGAAGAGGTTTAGGATAGAGTATGGAACTTGTCGGAATGTGAACGAGCTATTGGTGAAACTTACCCTATGGATATGGGGTATGGGGTATGTATGGAGTATGTAATTACCCCTTGGGGGATGATGCTGTTCGCGTCCGCAGCGTTCCATTAAAGCTGCACGTACTCCCCGGGTGGTGCTAAACGAACAACAACTTTGCAGCTGAACTATCACGCACGTGATCTCTCAGCTATGCCAGCAGCCAGACAAAATGCAAATGACCCTTTCCAGGGCTAATTTAAAAATTTAGGCTGTGTTTGCTCTATTAAGAGAGATTTATTTTTTTTAGAGTTTATATTTTTACATATATTGACTCAGGTGCTCAGCACAGCAGAATTTATTTTCTTATTCTTAAAATCTAGTGGCTGGCTAAATTTGCCATACGATATATATATAAGACTTAATTATTATATATATATACACCCTATGGATTGGCAATGGGGTTTGGTGGAAGTCTATATTGGAACTAATGGTGACTTAGGCCACATAAAAACTGATCCTTTGCATAACTCCGCTGAAACTTGGGGAGCGCTAGATTAGGCCCTACTGTTCATACCCAGAACCAGGATCGCCCCTAACGACTGAGCTCCTACCCTAAGCCAGCTTTGATGTGGCATAATAATGGACTAAATATAAATGTAATGCTAAGCTAATATTGAATTACAGATATTGTATGCAACATGATACCGAACTACAAGCTCCTGTACCAAACTGCCATGCTAGGATCTTACTATTGCAATCATGACTTAATTATTTGTATCTACATTTCGGGTCTACATAATATATTTTGACAATCACCCCTGGTCCTAACCCTACCCTAGCCTAGCCCCTTATAATTTACTATGGTTACTTATCCAAGCCACAATCACTCAGATGGTCCTAGGGGATGTTTATTGGTTGAATTTCAATTCTAACTCTTCAGAGTTAGAGAGAGAGAAAATGCAGTTGTCTTTGAAAGTTCGGATTCCCTCGTCACGTGACCGGTGGCTTTGGCTGGCCAGCACTTTAGACGCGCAATATGTATAATGAGTGAGCTGTGATGCGGCACGGCACAGCATTTGGGATAATAGTGATGATATGATTGTAAAGCAGTATACTGGATGTTTCAGAAAACCATGAATGGCTATGCATATTCATATTCTAGTTATCAAAATAAATCGAAAATTTTCAGAAAAATTGTTTTTGATTTCGCTTCATTTGGCGCTAGCCGTCATTTTGTTTTTTTACCCCAAAGAT
Source organism: Neoaliturus tenellus (assembly GCA_030545055.2). Lineage (NCBI taxonomy): Eukaryota > Metazoa > Arthropoda > Insecta > Hemiptera > Cicadellidae > Neoaliturus > Neoaliturus tenellus. The sequence goes on from CM061531.1 coordinate 98,391,330, forward strand.
GTTTTATTTCCGTAATGGATAATTATATGAAGTTCATATTTGGCATAAACCTTTATCAAACCCTTTTTCATTTTTATGCGATGTGTATTTTCCCTAAATAACTTAAATTTGCATGAATTTTAATGCAAAATCTACGTTTTTAGACCAAAAATATGCCATAACTTCGTTATTTAATGTCGTATTTTTACAAACTTTGTATCACTGGTTAGATAATCTAATTTGTCAACTTTTTATGTCTTGAAATATTTTGATGAAATTTACGGGTTTTGGGGGTAACAGAGTTTAAAATGGCCACCATTTTAAACACACAAACCAGGAATTTTTTTTCAAAAAAAAAAAATGGACATTGGTAAAATAAAGATTAATGCCAAATATGAACATCATATAATTAACCGATACGGAAATGAATATTGTTTTGTGTATAAAACAAAATGGCGGCTAGCTTCTAAACAAAGCGGATATTGAAAAAAATTACTTACAATTATCGATTTTTAATGACTAGAATACGAATATACATAGCCAGTCGCGGTTTTTTGAAACACCCTGTATACTGTATATTTATGAATTCTCACTCACGAAATTTGTATTAAATTTAAAACTTCTCAATTGAAAACTACTACCGATATCCAATGAAATATGAACTAAGGAAAGATGTAAATTCCCTTAACACGATTTTCGTGTAATGAAAGACCTATTGCTTTTAAAATAACTAATGACTGCAGGTTACGATATGGGATATGGCAAAACGCCAAGCTGGTGACAAAAAGGTGTATTATGGGGGTGGCATCCGCAATGGCTATGTCTCTTGTTATTGAGATATCCGGACAAACTGCTTAGTATCAGAGTTGAAAACTTTAAAGATGAGAACATAAAGGATGACATCCGATTCTTAATACTAACTTACAAACTAACAGTGATTTTTTTTAAATATTCAAACTATGTTTTATAATATTAGAAATTAAACTATTTATTTTGTTTTATAAAGAAGTGTGCTCAGTTTTCTAAAGCTCTAGATTTACTAATACCCCCGCTGCAGCAGACCTGAACACTTAGCGGTTTTCAATGAAATTTGGTGATTTATTTAATAACAATATAAAAACTATATTGGATTGAGTATGTAGGTTTGCTGTAGTGTTTTTGACTGTTTGAAGTAAATTTATAGGTTAATGAGTACCTAATGAAATTACGTACTAAACTGTATCAAGTGATGTAGGTAAGGTAGGAGTGGCGGGGGTATGGCTGGAGAGGGGATATTGGCTGGAGTAAGGGTATTGGAAGGAGCGGGGGTAGTAGCCAGAGTAGGGACTCGTGTGTTCTCTACACTTGAGTTTTGGATCATTTCGCCATAGCCTGTCCAAGTTTTAACACCCATCTCACTCGCGCCGACCTAGCCCTATCTGAAACATTTTTTTTTTTTTGTGCGAGATGCAAGGAATAAATGTTCAGTTTGTTATGAACTCTAAAATTAAAAACCAAGTGACTAAAATCGTTATTATTTGGGAATATCCAGCTAGTCTTGAGCTATACCACTTAATGAAATATTTCATTCAAATTTAATGGAGATCGAAAGCGGTTCTGTCACTTAAATCTAAACGCAGATTGGACAGACACAGCACCACTGTGACATATATAAGATACTTACTTGGCTTTGCACATAAGAACTAATAAAAGTACACAAGTTGAGAACAAAGCTCTGTTTCGAGAAAGTTAAAATGGCCTTGGGAGAACCGTGGTAAGATGTTTAAAATATTGAGGTTCTGAAATTAAATATGGCAACAGTTTTGGTAAAATATTACGAGTTTCCAAGATGTACAGGTCCCTTAAATTATCTTGTATTAAACAATTTGAATAGAGGTAGCTTTCCTAAGCGACGGCTCTAGCGACTCCAGCCGTACGGCCCTACCCGCGCGGCCCTCACTGCTATAGCCGTCGCGACTGTAGCCGACAGGCACATTCCTATACAGCGACTAGAGCAGTCGGTGTTGAGCTTATTGCAAGAAGAGGAGGAGAAAGAGATACTGCTTGTTGTTGTTGGTTAATTTTTTTATTCCTTATTTAAGCTACATGAAATGTAATTTAATTGCAAATCAATTTATTTTCACTGACAATTTTATTAACATAGACTTTTGATGACTTTTTAATTTGTTTCGAATTCAATTTTTATTTAAATATAATTTCAAATTAAATTTCAATTACATGACAATTAATAAAAATGTAAATTAACTAAAAAGGGAATGCTATTTTAATTCTATTTGAAATTCAATCAAAATTTTAATTAATTTGTATTGTATTATGAACTTGATCATTTTGACGACCCTCACGGGAAATATATGTGTCATGTAGTTTTACGTTTTTGTGTCTGCCTGAAGATGGAGCATTGACTCCGAAACAGCTGTAGCCAGTTCTACTAATGGATTACTAGACGGTACAACAGGTATTTAAAAATTTATTGTTGTTAATTTGTATTGTTTTTATTATTATTATTAATTAGAATGCAATAAAATCATTTCATATTTTTCTTTATTACACATTTTTTTATGTTCCTATTATGTATTCTTTATTTCAAATTATAAGACAAACATTATATTTTATTTTTTAATTTCATTTGCGCACCAATTTCAATCCAGACGTTCTCTTTTGCGTGTGCATCCTTGAGTGTGTTTTGGATTAATTATACAAGGATGATCACGCACCAGTTCTATAAGTTTACCGTCATCCAACAAAAACAGAGCTCCGGTCTTTGCGGCTGATACGACTAGACGCTCATGCAAGCAGTCCAGTCGTACGGCTCGAGCCACCTCACTAGAGCCGCTTCTGTCGCGCGGCGCCCAGTCGCGTCATATGAATGGGTTTCGTATACTGTGACATATATAAGATATGCGAAGCAGTCATAGTCGCGTGGCTACAGCCGTACTGCTGGAGTCGCTAGAGTCGTCGCTTAGGAATTCTACCTTAACGCTCCTTTCACACATCACGGTTTTGCCCGTACGATTAAAAATCGCACGGCGGACATTCCAATAGAATCTTATGAGACCTTTCACACAGGCACCTCGACGGTTTGCAACCGGCTGCCAATTACTTGTATGGTATTGATGGACGGTTTTTAATCGTGCGTTTTTTTCCCGCACGGCTAAAAACGTGATGTGTGAAAGGAGCGTAACAAAGGGTGTAACTTCGCCGTCTTGGCTAGCAGACGGTCTGCACCGTCTCTCTCGGCGCAACACCAAAAGCGGACTAACGAGACAACGGCGCGGCGGTGGCCGAGTCCGAGTTGGTACGTCACAAACCTGTACCCAGAATGTACCTTGAGGATGACCTTGAACTCCCCCTCCAGGTCGAAATGGCGAACCCCCCTCCAAGGTCACCTAGAAATCACCCTGTGCGTATACATAAATATGCAGGGTGTCTGCCAACCATGAAAATGACTTGAATTTGAATTGTCATTGAAACAGCCTTGCAAATGCTAGTGAGACGTTGATTTTCGTCCAAAAAATTTTTCTTCCAAGGAGGAATTTGACCACCAATTCTAGGCTCTTTGAACCTTTGTGAAAACTCTTTGAACCTTCTCAAGAATGTGCAATTAAGAACATGACTTCTGCACGTCGACTATATTTCGAACTCCAACTGGCTCTCAACCTCGACCCTCCAGAATGCAGACAGGGAATTCAGCACTCTGATTCAAACAATCGAAACAGTATACTAGAGCTGATACTAGACTGGACACTTTCTGGTTTGACTTCCTAACAACACCGACATCTCAAAATTTGAGGGGTGTTGTAAAGCCGCTATTGCCAATGTCTCATGGAAATGCTGCAGGTTTTCCATCAATAAAGATATTCTTGTAGAAAATCTAATAAATGATTCGCTAAGAGCACAAAGATTGGTTCATGACAGAATTGTAGCAGCAGGCGGGTTGGAAGACTGTTGTTTCCGAACCATTGATATTATCTGCCATCAATGTAAATTCAAAATGGAAAGCTGCCCTGGAGGAAAAAATAAACCGGCAGTCGGAAGCAGAGAAAGCCACAATTGCAAAACGGGAAGCCACAGTTCCAGCCAAAGAATTAGAAGCGAAGAAGTAAAAACTTATGGCTGAAATGGATCAGTCAATAGCAGCTATTGATCAAGAAATTAAAAAGGCAACATCTGTAATAAAACAGTAATTTTGTTAGTAGCTTAGACCATGTTTATTTCTTTTTTTTATGAGAAAATCTTTGACAAGGCTAAAATTTAAGACTGATGTTCATAGGAGTAGCTTATATTTATATGATTAATTACTAGTAGGCCTATCAATTTATAATTTCTGTTTGTTACCACCAACTATATTCATATTATCGGAGGTGTTCCTAAAGCCTTTGTTATATATTATTATGATTTTTTTGTTATTTTTTATTCACATCAACACTCAAAACCTATCTTTGTACCTAAGTTTGTACAATACAACTAACTAAACTCTCTAATTCTTAGAGAATTCTTCCATTGTTGAAGGGAATTCTTTCATTGTTATAACATGTCCTATATACAACCGATATTTTGATATTTTATTGTCAATAAATTGTATGAACCCGCCCTGAATAAGTTAAGTCTTAGTCCTGAGACAACTCTTAGCCCCTGTTTTTGGTGGACCCTGGTTTTATCTCAGCCATTGCACTGGCTCCATGTTTTGCATTGAGAGTCTTGAAATTGTGGTAAATTTGTAGAAGGAAACGTACCGTTATAATGATAACAATCCAGTTATTGTATCCTAATTTTAAATGGAGAAAAATGGGGATGAATTTTTTAAAGTAATAAATTTTTTCCTTAACGTAAAGATTATAGGAGAAACCCTATAAATTACTTCATGCCCAATTTATTGCCGTTACAAATGTTTACATAAAAAAATGCTTCCATGATTTCATTGTAAATTTAAAATTTAGTTATAGAATTATTATAAAAATTACAAATTGTTGATTGTGTAAAATAATGTAAGATATTCATTGGAATGATTTTTAGCAATTTTCTTTAAAAAAATTTTACTTAAAATTTTGTATGGAACCCATACAGTTAATTGTACTCCGGTTTAACGGCGTGACATTCCTTAAAAATTAACATTATAAAAACTATAAAAGATTGATTTGAATACAAATGGACACGAAGAATTATTTTTGTGCATTATTAAAACATGTTTGTTACTTGATATTTAGGGTGTCGAAATATAATATTTTAATTCTTACCGTTAAAAAAGCTATAAATACTCATTAATTGCCTTTATAACATTTTGGGATTAATGTGAGACAGTAACTTCAACCAGGACGATGTTGAAATTTAAACGTGTATTTACAAATTATTTTTATTTTACTGAACAAATTAACTACATCTGATTGAATGGCAGCTTCCTTAATGAAGCATAAACCAGTTTAATGAAAAGAAGCCAATCTCTATAAAATCAAGTTGTTCAGAGGGTTTTTCGAGATGCTAATTGGAGGTATTCTTCATTTGAGACCGTGTAACGTATTGATGAGATTAAGTTTTATGACGTTTCGTGTAATACAAATAAAACATGTTAAGATTAAATTTTGATAGAATTAAAATTATTTTTTTAGCAGCAAATATCATAAAAATATTATTTATTGTTTTTTCCATATCATTAGGTTAGTATTTGTTTACAGTTGTTGATATTTCGTGTAAAATGATGGTTTTATCATACATTTCGCAAAATAAAAATTAGGTTGACTATTTGCTGTCTTCTTGACTATTTTAAATATCAATATAATTTGACACTTTATTTAACTCTGCTTTGTATGAAATAAATATTTCTTCTTACAGATTTGAAATATTTTCTTTGTAACCTTAGTAAACGTGGGTTTTTAAATGTACATATCGTATGACTCATTTAGCCAGCCAAAACCCCCAAATTAAGTTTCCGATGTTAATCTTAAGGGAAATAAACAAAACCCTTTATCTCGCTTATTTATTGACATAACTTGGTAAAGTTTGATGTGTACATTCACTAGATGGAATTTAACTGATATTTGCTTACAACACCCATTACAACCCTACATTACAAAAAAAAAAAAAAAAAAAAAAAAAAAAAAAAAAAAAAAAATAGTTAATCTATCTCAGCTTGGTAGAGTCAAAGGAAGCGTTCTTCGGGGATCAATTTTAGGACATCTTTTATTTTAATTGCAAATGATGTTTCAAGTAATGTTTTCCCATATAAAGTATTGTACGCATATGATACAACAACCATTCTTAAATATAAAAAATACCTGAGGAGCTTAGCCATCTTTTTGGCCAATCTCTTTTTCAATTGTCCCAATGATTTGGAGCAAATGGCCTGAAACTGAATAGTTCAAAGACACTTCTTATGAGATTTTCAACAATTCAAAATATATATAACTGGTTGCCTGAGGTTTCATTTTATGAAAATAAGACGACTTTTGTTAAAAACACAAAATTTTTAGGCATTGTAATAGATAAGAATCTTACCTAGAAATCACATATTAACTTGTTGTCGATAGATTAAATACATCAATTTATCAAATGCTTGTAATTATAGAAGTTGTAAATTTTCAGACTAGATAATTAGTTTATTATGCTCTGTTTTATTCACTATGGCATTAAGTTTTGGAGCATAACTTGAGATGCTTTGGCAGTATTTAGAGTAAAAAAATAAATATCTAAGAATAATGACTTTTTTATTACCACGTACAGCTTGCAGACCTATTTTTCGTGAACTACAGCTTTCGCCATTACCTAGTTTGTATATTTTTAAAGTTTTAGTTTTTGTAAGAGCCAATTTTCAAACTCTCTTACAGCAGCAGCATAGTACCAGGTTTAAACATGGTTTTCTGTATCCAAAGCACCGGCTTAGCCTTTTTGAGAAAACCCCACCATATATGGGAATGATATTTATTTAATAACTTACCGTTTGAATTCGAAATGATCTCTGACATCCCTAAGTTTAAAAAGAAATAAAAATTTTTTTGTATAGCAAATTGTGTTACTCTGTTAACAAATATTTAAATGATGACTTTCCCAGTTAATATAATTTTTCACACATATTTCCATAGAATTATCAGTTTAGCCTAGGCTATGTTTTGACATGTATTTGTAAGTTTTTTTTTTTTTTTTTTTTTTTTTTTTTTTACTGTATGATTTTGTTTAAGCATTGACTTATGTCAACTGTGTTTTTTAGCTGTGCTAGACATGTAAAACGTTTTTTGTGACAATAAAGATGCTGATTCTGATTCACCCCTATAGGGTTTATGGGGAAAATTAAAAAGTGCCGGATATTGATACAATTTGATATTTACTTTACCAAACCATTACATTTCCTAACAACTAACATTTTTTAACTACCCCCATGGCAGCAAACTTAAATACTCATTCCTATGGTGCATTTATGGGGAAAGTACAAAATCTCAAAAAACTATGCCAATTTGCTGAGTACGCAAATCCATTGCGACGCCGCGACGGGAGTATTTATGGATGGAGAAGTTTGCGTCCATCAACAGTGAGTCTGTCCGCAGAGATGTTATTTAAAAATAATATTTAATATCGTCAAGACTTTTTTTTAAATTTGACCACAAAGGAAATAGTACACAAAACACGATTTGTTTTAGTGTATTAAACAATATTACCCATGAATAATTTGAAACCCAAGTCACAATTTGCCCATGTAAGTATAAAAATAACTTGCAAAAAACTTAAAAAGCCTTCTTGTAATTTAAATCTGTATACAGATAGAATCCACAAGGAGTTAGTTTTGTTGGTCACCCCCCGCCCCCGCCCCTCCTTACCACGTTGTGTTTATTGATTTGAGACAATACGACGAGCAGCAGCAGCAGCAGCAGCAGCAGCAGCAGCAGGAGTTGGTTGGCACAGCATCGTGGGTCCTGCCCCACGTCCTCCTACGTTGGTCCAGGCACTTATTGATTTGGTACACTGTAAACTGTCAATCCCAACCATACGGAAATTGTCGTGGTCTGTCAATGATATACGCGTGCGTCTGATTAAAAAATATTTCCCCATGTTTGCACTAATTTATTAGATGATTATTGCAGTTAATTGCAGATATCATAATTATAAATTTATAAAGTGGAATAAATAAAAATGTGGAAAGAAGCATATTTGTGTTTTATCTGTTTGTAATTTAGCTCTGTTTTCCAATACAACCTCCATGATAAAAACTACTAACTGACAATATATTTTATAAATTTTACATACATAATGAAGTTTTTCTATGGAATCTAAGCAACCAATCGGGTAAAATCTTCGAAGGAACTGCTAATGCAATCCTGAAGTTATTTACCCCTAGTGAACCGTTTTTTACCCACTTCGGGCATCGTGGATACATGACAAAAACTGATGTGCTACATTGATACCGTAATTACCGATTTTACCTTTTTTTACAAAAACGCCTATTTGCCAAATGTTTTAATCAAGGACAAAATAATTATCGACTAAGGATAACAACTTCAGTATTTTACGATGCAGTTGACGGAGTAGTTGAACTTGCATTCACAGTGAATTGACATATTATGATACAGTACAGCAATTCCTGGTCTTCAAGATATTATAACATATTCTAAACTGATATTAAGCAACTATTAGTGGTACTTTATATTAAATTGTTGTTAAATATGCAAAGGCTAAATATGAAGTTGAAAATGTTGATATACAAATGCAAGTTAACGAAAACATATCATTTTTGTCAATGTTAGTTGTGCTAAAAATATCAAGATGAATTATTAGATGTTAAAAGCAATGTTATAATTTTACTCACTTTTCATCAAGTAACAATACTTGATGAAAAGTGAGCACTTGACACAAGTCAATATCCCCATACATCACACATGGAGATTGATGAAATGATAGGACAACACGTGACGCCAGAGGCCAGGGTTCAGCTCACTCGGGTTGACAGCACTGCAATTCCGGCAACGCTTTCACACACGCATCAAACATGGAGGTGTATGGAATGACAGGACGACACGTGACGCCAGAGGACAGGGTTCAGCTCCCTCGGGTTGACAAAACTGCAGTTCCGATAACGCTTTCATACACCCATCAAACATGGAGGTGTATGGAATGACAGGACGACACGTGACGCCTGAAGTCAGGGTTCAGCTCCCTCGGGTTGACAAAACTGCAGTTCCGATAACGCTTTCATACACCCATCAAACATGGAGGTGTATGGAATGACAGGACGACACGTGACGCCAGAGGACAGGGTTCAGCTCCCTCGGGTTGACAAAACTGCAGTTCCGATAACGCTTTCATACACCCATCAAACATGGAGGTGTATGGAATGACAGGACGACACGTGACGCCAGAGGACAGGGTTCAGCTCCCTCGGGTTGACAAAACTGCAGTTCCGATAACGCTTTCACACACGCATCAAACATGGAGGTGTATGGAATGACAGGACGACACGTGACGCCAGAGGACAGGGTTCAGCTCCCTCGGGTTGACAAAACTGCAGTTCCGATAACGCTTTCATAACCCCATCAAACATGGAGGTGTATGGAATGACAGGACGACACGTGACGCCTGAAGTCAGGGTTCAGCTCCCTCGGGTTGACAAAACTGCAGTTCCGATAACGCTTTCATACACCCATCAAACATGGAGGTGTATGGAATGACAGGACGACACGTGACGCCAGAGGACAGGGTTCAGCTCCCTCGAGTGGACAGCTCTGCAGTTTCGGTGACATTCCCACCCATGCATGACACATGGAGATTGATGAAATTATAGGACAACACGTGACGCCAGAGGCCAGGGTTCAGCTCACTCGGGTGGACAGCTCTGTAGTTTCGGTGACATTCCCACCCATGCATGACACATGGAGATTGATGAAATGATAGGACAACACGTGACGCCAGAGGCCAGGGTTCAGCTCACTCGGGTGGACAGCTCTGTAGTTTCGGCGACGTTCCCACCCATGCATCACACATGGAGATTGATGAAATTATAGGACAACATGTGACGCCAGAGGCCAGGGTTCAGCTCACTCGGGTGGACAGCTCTGCAGTTTCGGCGACGATCCCACCCATGCATCACACATGGAGATTGATGAAATGATAGGACAACATGTGACGCCAGAGGCCAGGGTTCAGCTCACTCGGGTGGACAGCTCTGCAGTTTCGGCGACGTTCCCACCCATGCATCACACATGGAGATTGATGAAATGATAGGACAACACGTGACACCAGAGGCCAGGGTTCAGCTCACTCGGGTGGACAGCTCTGCAGTTTCGGCGACGCTCTTGCACAAACATCCCACATTCCAACAAATGTTTAACAATCTGTTGAAGAAAGCGCGAAGTAGGAATCATTGAACTAGAATATAACCGCATATATGAGAGTATGTTGAAGATGCTCTCAGGCTGAGTAGCAATTCACACTTTGAATACTATTATGTTCACTCATAATGCTCATAAAATGCAGCAAGATATCATAAAATGCGAGGGGAGAAATCAGCGGTAGTAGGTTTATTTAAAATATAGAACTTAGTTCATGAAAGAAATTAACTTTTATGTTTTCCAATGGAGATGAATAGATAATTAGTTTTACTCGTAGCTAAACTTTCCTTTGAAGATAAAGGCTATCGAGCTAAATAATTGTTTTGTTAGGTTTTGATTACTCAGTCAGCAAGAAATATATTTATGCAATGAACAATTTTATATAAAAATCTTATTAATGCAAAATGAGATTAATAGTATCAGCACTGTATGTATTTTAAAGTTTAATATTAATGAAAAATAAAAACAACGAAAAAAACAGCCTAAAATGTTTTGCTTGCTTTATAAATTCCTAAGAAATTCATGCACTAATGATATTTTGAAAGTCAATAGCTATATACAGGGTGATTCACGGGAAAGTGAAAAATTGCGGGAACTGATTCTCACATGGAAATAAACAAAAAAGGACTTATAAACATATGTGCTAAAATCCTTTATTTAGCCGCTAGCCGCCATTTTGTTTTTACACCTAATAATTTTCTTATCGGATTGATGGATTTACTTCATATATGGACCTTTATCACAACAATGTTAGTTTTCAGAAAACAAATTATTATTTTCCGATATGTATATGTATTTTCAAAATAACGGCCATTTAAAATTTTAAACTCAAATTTCTCAAAAACGTAAAAATTCATCAAAACTTAAAGAGACAAAGAATACATCTAATAAAATTATCTAAACAATGATACCAAGTTTGTAAGGACTACAAACAACGGAGTTATTGAGATTTTTAAAAGAAATTTTACCTAATTTGTATTTATATTAAAGCAAAAACTATGTTTTTCTTCAGAAAAATCTCAATAACTTAGTTAATTGTAGTCAGATCTTTACAATTTTGATATCATTGTTTATCCTAATTATAAATTTATAAAGTGGAATAAATAAAAATGTGGAAAGAAGCATATTTGTGTTTTATCTGTTTGTAATTTAGCTCTGTTTTTCCAATACAACCTCCATGATAAAAACTACTAACTGACAATATTTTATAAATTTTACATACATAATGAAGTTTTTCTATGGAATCTAAGCAACCAATCGGGTAAAATCTTCGAAGGAACTGCTAATGCAATCCTGAAGTTATTTACCCCTAGTGAACCGTTTTTTACCCACTTCGGGCATCGTGGATACATGACAAAAACTGATATGCTACATTGATACCGTAATTACCGATTTTACCTTTTTTTACAAAAACGCCTATTTGCCAAATGTTTTAATCAAGGACAAAATAATTATCGACTAAGGATAACAACTTCAGTATTTTACGATGCAGTTGACGGAGTAGTTGAACTTGCATTCACAGTGAATTGACATATTATGATACAGTACAGCAATTCCTGGTCTTCAAGATATTATAACATATTCTAAACTGATATTAAGCAACTATTAGTGGTACTTTATATTAAATTGTTGTTAAATATGCAAAGGCTAAATATGAAGTTGAAAATGTTGATATACAAATGCAAGTTAACGAAAACATATCATTTTTGTCAATGTTAGTTGTGCTAAAAATATCAAGATGAATTATTAGATGTTAAAAGCAATGTTATAATTTTACTCACTTTTCATCAAGTAACAATACTTGATGAAAAGTGAGCACTTGACACAAGTCAAGTGAAAGTGTCGAAAAATTAGCAAAACGTAAATTTATGTTTGTCTAGAAGAAGGCAAAAGCATCGTAGACAACCTGACGTGGAAGAAATAACCATATGCAAACGCTGTCGGTTCATAGTAAGCTAAGCTAAAGTATCATGTAAACTGACTTGCTAGGAGTTGATCCTTGAATTTTTCAGTTTGCTTAACAGCCATAGTCGTAGAGTGTACTTTACTGAAACAGTAATCATCAATTGTAATAATTTAAAAGAAAACTGAATTACAAGCGCAAAAGGGCAGCCTCAGGTCCCTTACTTGCCAAAAGGTAACAATCCTATTTAACGCATTTTGACTTTAAGTTGGCTGTTGTTATTTATCTAGCATTTGTGATAAAGCGACCCATCGTGTACACCTGTTAGCACTAACACATGGTATCATTGAACCCTGAAAACACTAGTATCAGTTGTGACCCAATAACTAATTATTAAAATCTGTCCTTAAGTCTGTCGCTAAAATCTGTCAATTTCACAAAACAGTTCTTAAGACAACAACCGTTTACCATGTACGTCCTTTTACAACCCGATCTGTAATAATTTAATCATAGAGATAGACATAATGAAAGGACAACAAGAGACACCAGAGGCCCTGACCTCTGGGTACGACGTTCCCCTGACCTGGGTGGACGACGTTCCCACCCATACATCACACATGGAGATTGATGAAATGATAGGACAACACGTGACGCCAGAGGCCAGGGTTCAGCTCACTCGGGTTGACAGCACTGCAATTCCGGCAACGCTTTCATACACCCATCAAACATGGAGGTGTATGGAATGACAGGACGACACGTGACGCCTGAAGTCAGGGTTCAGCTCCCTCGGGTTGACAAAACTGCAGTTCCGATAACGCTTTCATACACCCATCAAACATGGAGGTGTATGGAATGACAGGACGACACGTGACGCCAGAGGACAGGGTTCAGCTCCCTCGGGTTGACAAAACTGCAGTTCCGATAACGCTTTCACACACGCATCAAACATGGAGGTGTATGGAATGACAGGACGACACGTGACGCCAGAGGACAGGGTTCAGCTCCCTCGGGTTGTCAAAACTGCAGTTCCGATAACGCTTTCATAACCCCATCAAACATGGAGGTGTATGGAATGACAGGACGACGCGTGACGCCTGAAGTCAGGGTTCAGCTCCCTCGGGTTGACAAAACTGCAGTTCCGATAACGCTTTCATACACCCATCAAACATGGAGGTGTATGGAATGACAGGACGACACGTGACGCCAAAGGACAGGGTTCAGCTCCCTCGAGTGGACAGCTCTGCAGTTTCGGTGACATTCCCACCCATGCATGACACATGGAGATTGATGAAATTATAGGACAACACGTGACGCCAGAGGCCAGGGTTCAGCTCACTCGGGTGGACAGCTCTGTAGTTTCGGTGACATTCCCACCCATGCATGACACATGGAGATTGATGAAATGATAGGACAACACGTGACGCCAGGGGTCAGGGTTCAGCTCCCTCGGGTTGACAGCACTGCAGTCCCGGCAACGCTTTCACACACGCATCAAACATGGAGGTGTACGGAATGACAGGACAACACGTGACACCAGAGGCCAGGGTTCAGCTCCCTCGGGTTGACAGCACTGCAGTCCCGGCAACGCTTTCACACACGCATCAAACATGGAGGTGTACGGAATGACAGGACAACACGTGACGCCAGAGGCCAGGGTTCAGCTCACTCGGGTTGACAGCACTGCAATTCCGGCAACGCTTTCACACACGCATCAAACATGGAGGTGTACGGAATGACAGGACAACACGTGACACCAGAGGCCAGGGTTCAGCTCACTCGGGTGGACAGCTCTGTAGTTTCGGCGACGTTCCCACCCATGCATCACACATGGAGATTGATGAAATGATAGGACAACACGTGACGCCAGAGGCCAGGGTTCAGCTCACTCGGGTGGACAGCTCTACAGTTTCGGCGACGTTCCCACCCATGCATCACACATGGAGATTGATGAAATGATAGGACAACACGTGACGCCAGAGGCCAGGGTTCAGCTCACTCGGGTGGACAGCTCTGCAGTTTCGGCGACGTTCCCACCCATGCATCACACATGGAGATTGATGAAATGATAGGACAACACGTGACGCCAGAGGCCAGGGTTCAGCTCACTCGGGTGGACAGCTCTGCAGTTTCGGCGACGTTCCCACCCACGCATCACACATGGAGATTGATGAAATGATAGGACAACACGTGACGCCAGAGGCCAGGGTTCAGCTAACTCGGGTGGACAGCTCTGCAGTTTCGGCGACGTTCCCACCCATGCATCACACATGGAGATTGATGAAATGATAGGACAACACGTGACGCCAGAGGCCAGGGTTCAGCTCACTCGGGTGGACAGCTCTGCAGTTTCGGCGACGTTCCCACCCATGCATCACACATGGAGATTGATGAAATGATAGGACAACACGTGACACCAGAGGCCAGGGTTCAGCTCACTCGGGTGGACAGCTCTGCAGTTTCGGCGACGCTCTTGCACAAACATCCCACATTCCAACAAATGTTTAACAATCTGTTGAAGAAAGCGCGAAGTAGGAATCATTGAACTAGAATATAACTGCATATATGAGAGTATGTTGAAGATGCTCTCAGGCTGAGTAGCAATTCACACTTTGAATACTATTATGTTCACTCATAATGCTCATAAAATGCAGCAAGATATCATAAAATGCGAGGGGAGAAATCAGCGGTAGTAGGTTTATTTAAAATATAGAACTTAGTTCATGAAAGGAAATTAACTTTTATGTTTTCCAATGGAGATGAATAGATAATTAGTTTTACTCGTAGCTAAACTTTCCTTTGAAGATAAAGGCTATCGAGCTAAATAATTGTTTTGTTAGGTTTTGATTACTCAGTCAGCAAGAAATATATTTATGCAATTAACAATTTTATATAACAATCTTATTAATGCAAAATGAGATTAATAGTATCAGCACTGTATGTATTTTAAAGTTTAATATTAATGAAAAATAAAAACAACGAAAAAACAGCCTAAAATGTTTTGCTTGCTTTATAAATTCCTAAGAAATTCATGCACTAATGATATTTTGAAAGTCAATAGCTATATACAGGGTGATTCACGGGAAAGTGAAAAATTGCGGGAACTGATTCTCACATGGAAATAAACAAAAAAGGACTTATAAACATATGTGCTAAAATCCTTTGTTTAGCCGCTAGCCGCCATTTTGTTTTTACACCTAATAATTTTCTTATCGGATTGATGGATTTACTTCATATATGGACCTTTATCACAACAATGTTAGTTTTCAGAAAACAAATTATTATTTTCCGATATGTATATGTATTTTCAAAATAACGGCCATTTAAAATTTTAAACTCAAATTTCTCAAAAACGTAAAAATTCATCAAAACTTAAAGAGACAAAGAATACATCTAATAAAATTATCTAAACAATGATACCAAGTTTGTAAGGACTACAAACAACGGAGTTATTGAGATTTTTAAAAGAAATTTTACCTAATTTGTATTTATATTAAAGCAAAAACTATGTTTTTCTTCAGAAAAATCTCAATAACTTAGTTAATTGTAGTCAGATCTTTACAATTTTGATATCATTGTTTAGATAATTTAATTTTAAAACTTTTTTGTCTCCTATAAAATTTTGATGAATTTTTCCGTTTCTAAGAAACTTAAGTTAAAAATTTTAAAATGGCCGCGTTATTTAAAAAACTTACATAAAAAATTAACATTTTTTTCTTAAAACTAACATTGTTGTGATGCCAAATATCAAGTATATATATCAAGTATATATATATTTGTCCATGCCAAATATCAAGTAAATCCATCGATAAGTTACGGAAGTAAAAATTATTATGTGTAAAAACAAAATGGTGGATAGCGGCTTAACGAAGGATTTTAGAACGTATGTTTATATGTCCTTTTTTGTTTATTTCCACGTGTAGAATCAGCTCCCGAAATTTCTGCACTTCCTCATGAATCACCCTGTATTTAAGAAATTGCTTTTTTCAAAAAAAAAGAAGAAGATGAATATTGTTCACAAAATACGACTTCAATTTTTATCAAGATTTCAGATTCATTATTATCATGCAGCTGTTATATTCAACTATAAGTCTTGACTGTGGTGCCTGGTCTTTGATGATTGCCAAAATTTAAATTATGGATCAATTAAGTTCTGCTCGATTTGATAATCACTTTAATCATAATTTAAGTAATGGAGCCCAAATAACTGACAGTAGCTTTTATCTGTTAGCGACCAGAAAGTTTGATACTAAATGTAATGAGTTTTGCCTTCGGCAGTCCTCAATCTGATCCGGAACTAAATTGGTATTTCTCATCGAAGTTGTTTAGCTCAATATCTTGTTGGTTATTGTGATTTCAACCTGTAAAAACAATTATAGACTGAAAAATTATTACTAGTATGATAATTTCTTCTTTCTGATGGAAATATCTAGACCAAACTTGATTGATCCATTAATTGATACATCAAAAGTACTAGAGTATATTTTCAATGTTAAAAAATACATGACACTAAAATGCTATTACATAATTAATTAGTGACTTAAGAGTCATCTACTCCTTTGGGCCAGTGGCCCATTGTTGCACAGTCGGAAATGTTAACCATACGGCTTTTATGCTAAAACGTGGCATTTTATTCCTGTGTTTCGGATGCCGTTTTTCAACCGATTTTCATTAAACTTGGTGTGTGGTTAGTTGAATAGTTATATTAGGCCTCTCATACCTCAAAACTTTGAAAATTCAACAAATGTTACTAAGGGAAATCGAGTTACTTTGCGACGTCACAGAGATTAATATTTCTTAAATTTTCAACATTTCGGGGTATGAGGGGCCTAGTTAACTATTCAACTAAACATTTACCAAGTTTGAAGAAAATCGGTTGAAAAACGGCGTCCGAAACAGGGGAATAAAATACAATGTTTTAACATAAAAGCCGTATAGTTAACATTGCCGACTGCACAAAAATGGGCTACTGGCCCAAAGGTGAAGATGATTTAAGAGTTGGAGGTGACTTAAGAGACTTGATAGTCATCTTCACCTTTGGGCCAGTAGCCCATTGTTGCGCAGTCGGCAATGTTAACCATACGGATTTTATGCTAAAACGTGGCATTTTATTCCTGTGTTTCGGATGCCGTTTTTCAACCGATTTTCTCTAAACTTGGTGAGTGTATAGTTGAATAGTTATATTAGGCCCTTCATAGGTTTACGGGAATCGTGTTTTAAAATTAACTAATTATGATAGAGATTGAAATTTTTTGTAAAAGTAAAAAGACGGATCTCGTCGGCTCTGTTTTTTAGAATTTTTTTAATAAAATTTCAAATTTCAAACTATCTATTATCATCTGTGAAGCCATCAAACTCGCCTTGCGCTACGGCCGCGGCCGCGAGGCGGCATTCGGGCTCAGGTAGACCTGAGACTTAAATTAATTGTTAAAATATTTTAATAGCTCTAGCCTCAGTTTTTTCTTTGCCATTTTTTACGTGCTTTGGTTCATTGTTTTGCGAAGTTTTGAAGCGAAAATATACAATTTTGAATCGATTCAATTTCGAAGTAGAGGAAGGGTTAAATAAAAAATATCATTATATATCAATATAAAATATAAAAATATATTAATATCAATATATTGTTATTAATATAACCGCCCTGTGTGAAAGCGGCGTAATTTTCATTCAGTGTTAGACATCGAATTCATGTTGATCAATCATGTTATTTTACTTGGAAAACACGTTTTTCTTGTCAATATTATTCCACTATTCAACCACAAACCTTTTGCATTGTACTACCGTACATGATATTGTAAAATTATGTAAAAATATTAATATTAGTGGATGCATTGATAATTTTTCGTGTGCCGCAGACACGAGCTATGACGTCCCCAATCGCCCCAAGCCGAACTAGTTGTGAACTGTCAATGTGTCAATTGTTTTGAGCTTATGTATATATGGTGGACTCCACTCCAGTCACCCCCTCACCACCTCTGCAGGTAGACGTAACATCGACATACCTGAATCTATTTTGGTTACACAATCTACATTTATACCTCGTCATGTTTTTATTTTTTATTAATTAATTTGTTTAGATTTTAATAAAATAACTTAACCAAAAAAAGTTTTTTTTTCATAATATTTAGTTTATATTTATGTTTTTTTAGAAAATTTTATTTATGCTGTATCAACATCAGTGGAAATTTTAACGTTTAGTCCAAGTCCAAACCCATAAAGTTTTGTGAGATCCCGAAAAACAATCTGTACCCTGTCCAGCTAAAGTGCTACACGCTGACCGCTAGTGTCTGTTGACCGGTGTGCTATCTTTTCTTGAAATGGCATAATTGAATTATCATTTTTATTATGACTCTCAACCCAAACTCTTTCAAACCTAAACCAACTGTTTGCAAATTTTTAATTTATTTAGTTATATTAAAGTAGTTTCGTTATAAATATGTTAATTTTTATTTATTTAAAATTTCATTCATAATAAAATATTCAAGAGTACATTTTGTACCTTGTGAAAATATATTCCTCTTCCTCTGCTTAAACTACTTAAATCTTAGAGATGAAACCAAAGCAGAGATGGGTCCTCGGGGTGTACTGTATTATGATACCTGAAATGAGTAATGGTTTGCCGCTGGTTTGTATTTCATCAGCCTGTCTGTTTTAATTGCTTACTTTTAATATCAAAAGATATTTTTTAAATTTTTATTACAAATACAATCTTTAAGATGAACATCAGGTTTATTTGATATAACAATATTAAATTGTAGATATAAATTAGTATAACAGTATAGTATTTTCTAAATAATAAAAAATATATTACCTGCGAAAGTTTTTTATGGTCTAATATTAAGCTCATATATATTGTTTCTGCTTGCAAATAAATAGAATTATTTTTTATTATATTTTACAATCATAGATTTTTTGTTTAGAATGATTTGTTTATCTTAAACAACAACTGTTACTCACACAGAACGGGACATTTATTCTCAGGAACTGTTTGAGCTAACGTTCCGTATAAAACTGTTGTTTCCAGGTAAGGCAGCATTTATCAACCTAAATTGTGATGATATTCTGCACCGAAAAGGCGAAAAGTTGTCGGTATAATTTCGGTATAATAAAAAGGTAAATTTCATTTAATCGCTTGTATTGTACGTTAATACATGTAACTTATACTTTTCATTTTAATTAAAATTATAAATTAGGTATATTATTGTATTGCACCGATCTTAAATCAAATTTACAATTAATTTGAGTTTTATTTGACTTTCATTTTAATAAATAGCTTTTAATCAAAGTTTATCGAAAATAATCGTAGCCTACCAAACATTACAAACAGTTATATTACTATCTTTTTATTTTTAAAATCCACTCTTACTATACTAAAACTTAGCGGAAATTCATAGAATAATACCATACAATCTAATAACTTTTTCATTCGTTAAACATTGTTCATAAAAATAAACGAATTCAATCAGTAAAGTTATTGTAACTAGTGATTGGGAAAGTTTTGTTTTGAGAGACGTTACGAGCCATGGCGCCATAACAGTTTCATGTTAACGAGACACAGACGCAAAAGTTGATGCGATTGAACAGTCCGTTCGTCGGGCCTAGGACTGGGTTAAACCTAGTGTGACGCCAAACAACGCTACAGTTGTAAGTTCATTCTGACCAACATAGTAATTTTAAAATTTTCTAAATAAATTTGATATAAAATTACATTATTTTTATATCAATTGTTTATTTGATTGGTCATCGTAATAATTGATTGTTTCGAGGGGTAATATGGTTTGTTGGTTGAAAATTTCTAAAATTACTTCCTTGATCACAGGTTAAGTAAAACTTTGTCACAACTTATATCCATTTTTAGTAACTTTTAAAGGTGAACTAATCTATGTATAACCAGGCAAGAATGTTTCTTTTCCTCCCCTTTTCCCAGCTTGTGCTCATCGTAGGAGAAATTCGCTTATACCGTTAGAAAGGTAGCAAGTATGTCCTGTAGATGAGCAGAATCCCATTATAATTCAAATCAATTACCAGGGCTACGCCCTACGCTCATTCAAAGTTTCAATGTTAATCTTGTGGGAGAAGGATAAATGATTGAATCTTTAGACGCTGTTTTAATAAAACATTCTAGTAAATCAAGTTGAACAGATGTTTCAGTTATAAAACATTTTAAAACTAACTGGCTCGAGAACTACTGAATTTTGGTCGCATTTTGACCAGTGGGCGATCCCTAGTACTCAAAAATAAGTTTCCTTTATCTTTTCAAAATTTACCTGTAAATAATTTCACGGGTAAACATACAGAAGTATGTTTGTTTCTGTCTGTTGACACAGGTATTGTAGAGTGCAAACGTATCTCTCAATTTGACATGTCAATATGGTCCTTATGTATTCCAGATAAAATACAACAATGAAATGTTTTCTAGTTTCAAACCACATAGCCTACTAAAAGTGTAATGAATGTTTCAATGTAGTACGTTAGATTTATATTTCAATGACTATTTTAATCTGGAGGATGCCTATTGTACTATTTTACGTTAATGTCTATGACCATTTGATGGCAAATAAAGTTATTGATTCTTGGTTTTAATCAATATTCCAATAACAAAATTAATGTAATTAATTGCTACTTTTCTACTAAATATATTTTATACCATGAAAATAAATATATTGACGGTAGTATTTTACTACATCAAAAAGTGGTTACATAATAGAACAATCCTTTACTAATTCTGCCTTTTCTCGTTTTCACTTGTTAATTTACTGAACCTTTAATTTTGGACCTTTAAAGTTATTTTACCTACGACCGTTTCCATAAACACCAAAAGTACAAATATCCCTATTGGAACGCTGAGCATGTTTCCATAACCCGAGCCACTGGTGGAAAAAGTGCAGCCAAGGGTTCAGTGTTGTATACAAAAATAATACTTACAGTCCAGCTAAAACCGAACAACCTAGTGCAGCATGGAGATGTGCCACGCTTAAAATCAAAATTGTTGAACAGCTTTGCGATTCCTCACACTTTGCTGCGAGATTTCGTCCGAGTAGTGACCATGAGGACTTGAGCAAAACTCGATGAGGACAGCAAAAGTGAGTGCTGAGAAAGTTTATTGTTTCCCTGAAACCCCTCCTAAAAAAAAAACTTAGAAGTAATTTAACTGAGCCGGATGTGAAATTTCGTCTAAGTTTTATTATTGTTGGCAAGAAACTTATAGTCTAACTAAAAACAAGCAACCAAGCGCAGTGGTGAGGGTAAAATGGTGTTCTTCAAGTGTTCACTAAATGACCTTAGGGACCTTGAAAAATCTCCGAAGCTCTCTTAATATTTAAATGTAAAGATGACTTTGAGGACTTTGAAATATTTCTCAAGAAATTCTGATATTTAACTACTAAACGACCTTGGGGCTTGTAAAAATCCCGAGGTGTTAGACAGTTGGTTAAGTGAAACTACCAGTGTTTGCGTCCTTAAAATGACCTCGGGGCTTTGAAACACTCTACAGATCTTCTGATAATCGAATGTTACGATGACCTTGGCATGACTGCCGGGAACCGGACGAATTTGCAACAGCTGTTACATTGTTGCTAAACGTGCTAGGGAGATTGAGGTTATGTCATTGTTTTGAGTGAGCTTTACCATTTTAGTCACGACGGATCAGTGGTCAGTTCAGCATCGTGTTTTTGCATATGACACATTTAATGGCGAATCCGTTATCAAAACACAGCGTATCTTCCGAGGCCACTTTAATATTGCGCGAAATGACACGGTTCCAAGCCGGAATACATTGCTAAGATGGGTGCACAAGTTCAGAACAACAGGAACAGTATCAAAGAAAAAGCCACCCGGTCCAGCAAGAACAGTGAGAACACCAGACAACATCGCCACAGTGAGAACTGCTTTGATGAGGAGCCCGGGTCGCTCTGCACGAAGACACGCACAAGAGCTAGGCATGAAGCGCGATTCTGTCAGAATAATTTTAAAATCAGATTTGAAATTTCATCCCTACAAAATACAGGTGGTACAGCAACTGAAAGAGAGGGACTATGGACAAAGAGAAGATTTCGCAGTACGTATGCAGGTGTTGTTTACTGTTAATCATGATGTAATGATGTTAATGAGTGACGAAGCTCACTTCCACTTAAACTGTTCAGTGAACAAACAAAACTTTCGATATTGGGCTCCTGAAAATCCATATAACATTCATGAAAAACCACTCCACTCTCCAAAAGTAACGGTTTGGTGTGCTGTAGGCCACTTTGGGATAATTGGTCCGTTTTTTTTTTTTTTTTTTTTTTTTTTTTTTGAGGAAAATGGAGTCACAGTGACAGTGAATTCTACACGCTATGTTCACATGTTGGAAACATATCTCAAGCCACAAATTCGGAGACGAGGAACAAACGTGAAAAATGTTTACTTCCAACAAGATGGGGCCACAGCGCATACTGCTGCTGCATCGATGCGAGTTTTGAAGAAGATGTTCCCTGGCAAGTTGATTTCACGTTTTGGTGACGTGCCGTGGCCGCCGAGGTCACCAGATTTGTCGCCCTGTGACTATTTCTTATGGGGGTATTTGAAAGCTCGTGCCTATGTTCACAAACCACGAACATTATTAGAGCTAAAAGATGCAATCACCGAAGAGGTGAATTTGATTGGACAAGACATGTTGATGAGAGTGCGTGATGATTTTCTCCAGAGGTTGGAAACCTGTATCCAGGTTAACGGCCATCACATGCATGATATCATCTTTAAGAAATAAACCCAAACTAGGATAAAAGGTTCCATAAAACATATGTTTTTTGAAATGGTATGTTTTCACCAATATATATATATATTCAACAATTAAATAATTTTACTATATAAAATAAGGTTGTACTATTCATTTAAAAAACGTCCGGTTCCCGGCAGTCACCCTGTATATCTCGATTATCTGATTTTTTACTATGTAAAAGACCTCGGGTACTTGTAATAATCGTGGGATGATAGTCTGTTGGTAAAGTGAAAAATCACAAAGTTTTTGCGTAATTTAAATGACTTTCGGCATTTTGAAATTTTTTTAGATGTTTTTATATTTTATTGATTAAAAGACCTTGCAATAAAAGAAGGGTGTGTTGAAACAACACATTTTGTAATCATAATTGCTATTTTCTGGTCTGTTGGTTAAGTAAAATTTTTAAGTGTTTGTCCCCTTTAAATGGCCTGGGTAACTTGTAAGACTCGCAGAAAGATATAATTACATTTTAAATATTACTAACAGTTGTAAATATGTGGTTCAGATATCTGGAATTGTAGGATTGAGAATCTCAGGATTTAAGAAAATCCGAGGATTCAGAAGTTCAAGATTCTATATCCCAAGGTTCAGAATCAAAGTATTGAGCAGTATCTATATGTAAGAGACAAAATCCCAGGATTCTATGTTGAGAATCAGTGGTTTAATCTTATCTATGAATTAAAGTCGGACTACATTTAGTTTAAATATATAAATCGTTTCATGACTGAATGTTGCAGCTCTTTCTTCATTTCAAGGTAGCACCTATTTGGTGCTACCTTCATTTAATCTTGAAAATAATTCTTTACTGTCTTTCTGACCTTATTTTTAATTGAAATTTATGAAACATCATTAGCTTCAAACCTCAGATCATTTTTTTTATTACGAAACATTTTTATACGTTGTACAGGTACCTGGAATGGTAGGATTCAGATCCTATATTACATGATTCTATATTACAATGTTTAGAATCAGAGGATTGAGCTGTATCTATGAAGTAAGGATTAAATCCTAGGATTCTATATACCAAGGTTCACAAACAGATAATTTTACGGTATCTGTTGAGATAGGATGGGTTATATTTAGTTAAAAATATATAGATACACCTGAAACAATTTCATTATGAAGCTTTTTCTTGATTTGAATGTGGTAATGATTTGCTTCTACCTTTATTTCGTCACCAAATTAGTGTTCATTACATTTCAGGGTGCATTATTTTGCATATTAAATATATTGAGCCGTTTCTATAATAAACCGGATTTAATGTAGTGTATAAATATGAAATCATTTTATTAACGAATTTATGTAACTTTAAGACGACTCGTAAAATTTCAATAGAAATAGAACTTTAATTTTATCATGAAGATTTAGTAGGTAATTATTATGGTGTCATAATAAAAATACCCCCGTCGCAGCAGACCTGCGTACTCAGCGAATTTCCAATGGAATTTTGGTATATTTTCCATTTTCCCATAAAATCCATGGGGATGAGAGTATGTAGGTTTGCCGCCATATGGGTTTTGTTGGTAAATATAAGTAAACCCTACCTAGTGAATGTACATACCAAATTTTATCACTTATGGTATTCTTTTTATTTTCCCCATAACCCCATAGGGGGAGTACCTAGGTTTGCCGCCATATGGGTTTTGTGAGCAAATATAAGTTAAACGCTTCCTAATGAATGTACATACCAAATTTTATCAAAATATGTCAATAAATAAGCAAGATAGAAGGTTTTGTTGATTTCTGTTATGAAAAACATTGTTTTTGGATTTTCTCAATAACCATTTAAGCTAGGTAAACAATTCAAAATAAAAGAATGTTTGTTTTTAAGCCCTGTTCCCATGGTCCGATCATTCTGGTTCGCGAAATCAATCAAGAAGATGCTGGCTTACACCTCTGTGCCAAATTTAATAGAAATCGGAGGTTCCGTTCGAAAGTTATCGTGTTCACGGTCACACACACACACACATACACACACACACACACACACACACACACACACACACACACACACACACACACACACACACACACACACACACACACCCAAATATATATATATATATATATATATATATATATATATATATATATATATATATATATATATATATATATATATATATATATATATCAATTTGAACGGTGTTTTTGGCTTCTAGGGACGAAAAAGTCTCATGGTCCTGGGCTTAGGTCTTACCGTGACTACTGCCGTAACAGCGTATTCCCTATAGGGAAATTCGCTAATTAAATCATTTTAACGTATGGATGAAATAAAATCCACTTTAAAATAATGACAAAATATTTTTTACATATAATTTAATATTTTTATTAATGGTATCTTAAAAGGATCCCCCGTAGTCGTCCGTTTAAAACCATATCGACACCGACACCACTTCGGGGCTTGATTTACAGTTAATGTTACACGTTGATTATTACTAAGAAACATCCATTATAACAATTAATATTTCTGTATCCTTCTAACTACACTTAATGTGTTTTAATTAGCAAGCATGTAGAAATTCATTTTTCCGACTCAGTACAAACGACTTGAACAAAGCAGAAAGTGAAATGTGAAATAGGACGGATGAAAGCTGCAATAAAGACAGAACGATTATCGGAAGTGACACATAACGGTCTTTATTGGGAAAATCGCCTTCGAGGAATAGTGTCGAGCTCATTCACCCGAATCCAGTACAATGTCATTTATTCCACAGTATTTAACATTTTAATACACACTTGTTCCTGGACAATATCTTAGTTAAGTAATAAATAACTTAAACAACTCAGACAGAATTCACAGATACCATACTCTTATATGTAATTAATATGGTTTCATTATAGTAGTTAATCGTTGTTAGTTTGAGAAACCAGGTTTTTACGGGTTTAACTTTATGGTTACCGGGTAACAACTTTTTGTAAGTAGTACACCTCATAATATCTTCTTTATCAGATTTTCTCAGTATATCTGTCATATCTCCATTTTCAGAATAACATAAATTTTACTCTTAACTAGCAAATAGTATTACTAAAAAGTGAACTGAGAATAAACTATTGAAATAACACTTCATTGAGAGTACGAGACTTCATTATGTAAAAAAATTCAAAGCCATTATAAAAAAAGTGTATTAGCGTTATTTGTACCTTTAGGAACACAAGTTTCTTCGCAATATGAAATATACGGCAATTTAATTTTTGTTGTAAATTCAACAAAGAGAACATCCTGACTTGAAACATTTTTACGACATTTTGTTTGATTTAAATTATCACGGAATTAAAATATCAAATAAAAATTAAGGATAATTAATATAGGAATGTCATATGCCGAATCTCCAGCTGACGACCGCTTAATCCGGCCGCTGCCTAACCTAATCACTTATGGCGCTGGGATCAGCCAAACAATGTGACGATGTGAGGCTCCAACAATAAACCACACTCCATCACGCGATACAGCGAGGCTCTGTCATTGTACCGAACAATACTGTACATCATTAATATGGAACACTGCATATTTCTGCTGCTACACAATTAATCAGGCTAGGCAGTTTTATTATGATTATAATTATAGAGAAGGGGAGTTAACTCTACTATTAATAAATGAATACTTACCAGTAACTGTCATAAAAACGTTATGTCATTGTAGCATCTTGAATAATCTGTGAACCGTCGTAAACACAGCCATTCAGGCATGTTTTTTTTTTTTTTACTTAAGGCTCTATTCAGGTAGACATTAACTTTCAACTGACATATAAGATTTAATTTGCATACTATTATTTGTTTTTTATAATATATATTATCAAAAACAAATAATATATAATATATGACTTTCACAGCCACCAAGTTCTAAAATAAAGTCATTCTGTTATGGAGAACACCTGCGTCAATATGTAGAAAACTTAACATAAAACTAAAGATTTATAATATCTCTTCATAAAGATAAATATAAGACGCTAAGCCATTAAAACCAAACTTCACTTGCACTATGCAGACCGATCAACCCTGCAGGAAAAGCATTCAGTGGGCAATCTGTGACTGTGAGATCCATAGCTCGGTACTCCTCTCCATAGTCTTGCTCATAATAATTACTGGTACAGTTTTCACGCAAAAATAAGAGTTTATATATTTATTCAAGTGTAAATTACAGGAAAATAATTTCTCTTGTAAGTATTTTTTACCAAACAAACTATAATATCAAAACTGCAAGAGTAGTGTACTAATTGTAAAAAAAACATGTTTAACATTGATTGTTATTTATTTATTAGATTTTTTACTGCTGATAGTACAATTGATTAGAAATTGCTTACTACTACTCACTAAATGCTTCCTATTGTAATAAATCAGCACTAAATATTCCTAAAGGTACATTTTCACAATTTAATAAGAAGTTTATTTTAATGATAGTTATTGTCATTGGGTGTGCGCTGAAGTAATTATATTGATGACACAGTATATCAGTCAGGGAGGGTTTGTACGCTGGGATCCCTCAGTGTCATGGCTGAGGCTGACAGGCGGAACATGACGCATCGCACTGACACGTTCCAAATCCGAAATTAATGATTGTTTGAACACCAAAATTTTGTGAAGAGACCTTGTTGTTTTACCCCAGAAGTTTTTAAAACTATATCTGTGTTTACAGGAGAAAACTCTTTTTTATACATGATTGGATCAGAAGGTTTTATTGATGGTTGTATTAAGATTAATTTAAAGCTTTTAAAATCATTTAGTACGGTATCAATTTCATCACAAGATTGGTCGAAGTAATCATCTAATGAGTAATTTATCAAGGGTATTTATGAAATATTTCACTGTAATTATAGTTAACAGTTAGAAACTGTCCAAAGACAATATCATAACTTAGAAAATGTGATAGTAAGCTATACTGAGCCCGGTTGGTTTACTCAGTTCGAAACAATAGCGATGCAATTGCACAACCCAATATCCAATCAAGTTTGGCTGTTCAGATTAGGCTGACTTTGCACCAACGTGTGATCGATTAAACTTATACAAAATAGTTACCAACCAAATGTTTCGTGTGTTTCTTCATTTAAAATTTACTGTATTGTTTTAAAAATCTACAATTGTATCTTGGTTAAAACTACGTTGTTATTAGTACTATTGCAAGCTCTACACATTGGGTTTGCAATAATTTAAATACACGATTGGTAATTAATAAATCATATTGTAATAATAATTAATAAACTGATATTTTAGAAACTGTTACTGATATTGTGGTTTTCATGATCAGGAAATTCTTGTTGTAAATTTATTGAAACGTGTTGTTCAGACATCATATTCAATAAATATTGAAACTGTCTTTTATCCCACATTATAATTTTTTAAGATTCGGAAATTTAAAACCAATCAGAGCTACGATAAACTTCGGGATGGGATACACATCATAAAAAAATATACAGGTCATGAAAAACACAACAGTTTAAAAAGAAATTAGATAGGAGCTTGATTATTATATATTGACAATTTTCAATATTGTTCTTAAACGTATAATTACCTAAAGTGTGCTGCCTACGCATCATCACTGATGATGTCATGATACTGATATTATGATTCAAAGATGTGTCCTCCCCAAACATTTAGTTTTGCTTATACACACGCTATTTGAATAACTCATTAATCCCACTTAAGATTTCACTCATTTACATTAAGATTTCCTATTGATATAATAAGCAAAAACATACGACAGTATAAAGTTTGTTAATCCAACTAAGTATGATTTTTTCCATAGCTTTCGCACTTAGAATACATATATTGAACGGAATAATGTGTAACAACAGAACAATATAACACTTAGCTGATATAACAATAAGTCAAATGCAGTGTTTTCTTAGCGACTGTTAAACGAAGTATTTGTAAGTTTTATAAGTTTAATATTGTAAAAGAAATCATCTTTACTTATTTAATACGCTAAGGGTTTTTTGGTGATTGGAACTCCTCCTACAATTTTTAACAGATTTTAAAGTTTTAGGAATCGCTGGATATTGTTTGGTCTGAAGTTGTTACCGCAAAAATTTTATGAGAACGACACTTATCAAAAAGACGCTATCCATCATTAAAATTTGAAAAATTGAGTTTAGAATAACGGTGGGATTGGGTTGATCATTTTAAACATATGTCATAGTACATCTGTAAATAAATATAATAAATAAATGTAGGTTATAAGAACTCGAAATCGAGTAACGGCTTCACTGGTTACAATAAATACGTTTAAAATGTCAATGGAATATGTATATATAAGTTCGCCGATGTTTTTAATTTCCCTTTTCCCGCGGTCGCCGTGTTCCCATAGCGACAGTCTTAGCCCGGATATTGAGTCGTGCTTCCTTATTTAAACAGCGCTGTTTCTTCAATATTCTTCCCCTCTAGTTCTTTCACCTACAAGAAATTAGGTCAAATGAAATAAGTCTATGGAAATTTTTAAGACATAGTAGCCGAAATTGAGACCACCTTACAAATGATCCTGTAAGGTAAGAAGAAAATAAGGGATACACGTTAACTCAACTTTTAAACTCACTTAAAACATGAAATGTGTTAATCCCTTTTTCATTTCAAATTTATGGACATGTTAAAGGGGATGTATTGGCATCTCCATGAATTAAGGTTTTCAGTCTATTTCTTTTAGTAGCAGGCGGCCTTCAGTTGGAAGGCTTCAGAATTGCACCGTTCAGCATTGCTGGACTCCGTTTATTCCTTTCCTCCATCTAAAACTCTTTCCATTTGTGCTTATTTCAGGAATTGCACCAGCCACATTGAATTAGAATTTTTTAAAGGATAAAAAAGTATATATATATATTGGTCAGCAAATTTTTTATACTACAAATGTTTTCAGCGTTTATTAGTTATTACCAAATATGTATAATTTATAAGTGCAATTGTACGAAAACTAATGTATGTAGAAAAAGAATAAAATATATGTCTGTTAAAACAGAAAACTAATCTTTTTTTAAAAATGATTATCTCTTTTGGATGGATTACAGAAAACTCTATATATTGTTAACTATTGGACACATAATCGGATCGCTTTGTAGGACTTTGTATTGTATCTAATGAAGCAAGACAACAAGTGATTAGGACTATTAGCTTAAGCAATGGCTTTCCTTCGGTATTTGAAAATATTTAATTTTTCATGACAAAAAGTCAATAATTTATAACTAGGTTTTTTACGGTTTAAGATTTTATCTATAAATGTTTGTTGAAAAACTTTATCATCATCCATTAGTACTAAAATAAAGAACTGATGTTACTGATTGTTTATCTGTCTAAGTTCGTTATGAACACGTATGTATAGAACTCGTTATCACCAAGTTAGTGTTGCTTGATATAGCTACGTTCTCGTCACCAAACAATAGATGTGCAATTATAGAACACAATATCCAATCAAGACTGATCAACATGGCCAACCAGCACACACGAACGCATGATTGGTGAGCATTTCCTTGCCAAAACTAAACCATTACTTCACTAGCAGTTACACGGCGCGCGTTGCTGCGCTCAAATTAAGTTGTTTACAGAAATAAAGCTATTTTAATAGTTTTTTATAATATAACAAAAAAAGTCAATGGAATAGAAAGTAAGTATATTAATTTCATTGTAAGGCCAAAGGATAAACAATGTTTTTGTATTTTGATTTGGTGTATAAATGAAAAAAGTCAGGCGAGACAACTCGTAAGCACGCCACGTATAACTGGCCGTGTGAAAAACAGGCATTATCCAAATTTAAAAACGCAATAGTCAAAGATTGTCCTTGTGCCTTATTGATCGTAATTGCAAATGCAAGAGCACATATGAGCAAAAAGGCACGTTCATGTCATATGTCAACCCTGGAGGCCCTAAAGTAATTTTAAAGTGCAGTGGGGCAGAGCCCTAAAGAGCTTCAAACAATATATTTGCAAACCAGTTTCTTAGTGAGCACCTATGAGCAAAAAGAATCATCCATCAATTTCAACTCCGGTGCATCTAAATTAATTTTAATGTCCAGTGGGGTAGAGCCCTAAAAAGCTTCAAAAACTATATTTGCAAAACCTTTTCCTTGTGAGTACCTATGAGCAAAGAGGCGCGTCCATGTCAAATTTCAACCCGGAGGAACTAAAGTAATTTTGAAGTCCAGTGGGGCGGGGCCCTAAAGTCCTTAAAAAACTATATTTGCAAAACGGTTTAATAGTGAGTACCTATGAGCGAAGAGAATCGCCCATGTCAAATTTCAACCCTGGAGGCCCTAAAGTAATTTCAAAGTCCAGTGGGGCATAGTCCTAAAGAGCTTCAAAAACTATATTTGAAAAACCGTTTCCTAGTGAGTACCTATGAGCGAAGAGAATCGCCCATGTCAAATTTCAACCCTGGACGCCCTAAAGTAATTTCAAAGTCCAGTGGGGCGTAGTCCTAAAGAGCTTCAAAAACTATATTAGTAAAACTGTTTCTTAGTGAATTTACTTATGAAAATATTGTCTATGTCAAATTTCAAGACGTTTAGGCTATTACACTAATTAAATTGTGAGCTTCTGTGGGGCTGAGCCCTAAAGACAACATGAACATAAACATTTTACTTCACAGCTAGTTATTTTATGAACGAAACTTTAATTTTTTTTATAATAGCAGTTGATTCTGTAAACACTATATTTCTAAAACCTGTCACTGCACCATTGTATGCCCACTGGGTCAGAGCCCTTTGGACAGATTTGCACTAAACTTCACACAAACCATCCTTGAATAATGCTTAATAATGAATAAAAGTTTCATTACAATCTGTCGAGCGGTTTCGGAGTCTATAGGCAACACACACATACACACACGCGCGCGCGCGCGCATGCACGCACGCACGCACTTTTTTTCATTTACTTGTTTCTTATCCCAGTTCCGACCATATGGTATACCTGGGTTCTTCTTCTGAACTTTTATTTCTAATAACTGTTTATTTTTCTGTTTTTCCTTCCTTCCATCTTCTATCCTAATCTAATTATACAATCACTTATATCTAACCCTATTATTATTCCAAATCCAGCATCTAGTGCCGGGGGCCCCATAGGGGAAGGCCACTGTGAAAAATGGTGTTGTTATAATGTTGGGTTGGTTCCCTGTCGGTGCTTCTGTTAGGATTTACTTATTCAAATGTTGTGTCTTTCTGTACACGTGGGGAAAAAACAAAATGCCATTTACGCACCGCCAGGGAGAACACGAGCTCCCCGGTGTGTGGGACTCCTTACTGACCTTGGATTAAGGTGCAGTGAGACTACCCACTAACCAAAAAAACCCCAAGATATTATTTGTGTCATTGAATGGATTCTTGATATTTTGCTCTATCTTCCTCTGTCATCCATGACTCTCTTCACAAACATGTTCAGTTCTTCTGACATTATTGGGTCCATAATGAGACTGCCAAAGTTCCATGGAAGAGATCTTTGATGCTTCACGACACTTGCGTGTAGTTGTTCTCTTTGTACACTATATTTTTGACACTCCATTATACCGTGAAGTGGGCCATCCTCGATTCCACAGTCAAGGCACTGATTTGATGGTGCTTTGTTGAACCTCAGCAGATATGTGCCAAAGGCCCCATGGCCAGTGAGAAGTTGGGTTAGGTGGGAGTTCAGCTGTATATGGTGTAAGTTAAGTCTTTCCTGAATTTTTTGAAAGTTACATAGGATTGCCTTCCAACGCTGTCCTCATCCCATTCCCGTTGCCATTGCTGTTGAATCTCTGTCTTCACTTCTTCTATTGTCCCAGGACGCTGCATTCTTCTGAGTTTCATAATTTCAATTTTCTCTCTAATCTTGAGATCAAGTGGATGGTTGCCAGTTAAAATACAGAGTGCCATTGTAGAGGTGGTCCTATAAGCCCCTGTCATCGCTATCAATGGCGGTCTTTGTGACGATCTTAATTTGGTTTTTATTCTGACACGGTCGATTTTGTGAATCCAGATTGGGCTTGCATACATGACTATAGGTATGAATACCATGTTGTACAAGATCTGGAAAACATCAGGCAGTACTCCATATCTTAGCTTGATTTGATTGTTGATTTTCATTAGCAACGCCTTGGCCTTGTTACACACACTTTCGACATGAGGTACATAAGTGAACTTTCTGTCCAGTACAAGCCCCAGGTATGAAAACTCATCAACAAATTTAATTTGTTGACCGCTGATCTTGATGCAAGGTGGTCTTCTCATATTAAGGTTTCCTTTCATCAACATTGCCTTGCTCTTACTAATTGAGATTTGGAGTTTTGCTTTATTAAAACGCAAAACACACACGCACACACACACACACACACACACACACACACACACACACACACACACACACACACATTTTTTTCTTGTTTATAAACCAAGTTTATGAATTATGATTTATTATAAAGCTTTTAAGAGTATTTTATTTGAAGCCTATTGAAATTTGCTATTAAATTGGTTACCCTTATTCAAATTGATAAGGAGATGAGTTTGGAATTTCTTAGTATTGGTAAGGTTTAAAGATATTAAGTTTTATAAACTGTAGAAATTTGTAAAAACAAAAGAATGTGGGTCCCTTTCTTCTGTCCCCTACTGGTACATGTTTTTTTTTTTTAACCGTATACCACTGGAACATGTGCATCACTTTATTTTATCGGTTCATACAAGATTATTTCATGCAGAAAACTACATGTATTGACTAATTCACAAACAACCTTACATCAGCTTTCACCTCGACTTATTAAAACCGTTGTAGGTGTTCAAACTTACCGGCTATTCGGTGTCAAACGACTTCCCCTCCTTATACTGTCCACTACTAGTGCGCTTACCTTAAATATATTTTAAGTGTTTTAGACGTCTCTTGTAAATTTATATTGTTAAACACTATTTAAACTTATGTTAGTTTTCACAAAATATTTTTCACAAAAAATATTATGAAAAACTAATCACCGATAACCCCGGTTACGGTAACTGTTAAATCATCACCTTTTACCTAAATGAATAAATCTGACTCCATATTATTATCAACCAAAATAAACTTTTATTCTCACTAAATCTCGCATCAACTCATTATAAAACTTCTAGAATCATACTCTCTCGACTCCCAAACACGGTCATACACACCACCACCACCACACAAAAACAATGAATGTAAACAAAAAAATTGAAACATAAATATGACCAAAATAATCAGCCGATTTTAAATTTAAATGGATTTAACTTGTATTTCTCACAACCTCCCACCTTTTGATTTTATATAAAATCAAAATAATTGGCTAATCTAATTTGAAAATTGAAAATTGATAAAGAAGTTCAAAAGTTCTCATTCAAGGAATTTCTTGGGCATCTTGACCACTCTCCCTGTAGAGGTCTTGACAGTTATCTTTATCAGAATCATAAGCAGTATTTGGCCTCTCGCTTTCCTTGCACTTAAGCCACCTTTGTCCCCCCCACCATTGGGACTATATCAATGATTTTACTGGGCATCCTCTCGAGGGCAGATTAGCAGGATTACTTTTCCCAGGGATGTGTTTTCAATTTCCATTTGTAATCTGTCTTATTTTTATGAAACGATTCTGTTGACTTAGATACTCACTCGTGAATCGTTTCCTTAAGTCACTTCTACGTTTCTGTACATATTTCATATGTTTTGAAAGATTTGCACTGTCCACTTTGACCATATCAATAACATCAATGTTGCAGTTTTCTTGTAAGAACTTAGCTGGTGTTAGTGGAGCTACTGCATTAGGTTCTTCAGTCAGGTTCTCGACGAAGAGACTTATTACTGAGTTTGCGTATACCCAAGTTTGTGTATCTTCTTTTAGTGAACCCATCACTGTCCAACCAAGACTACTTTTAGTGGCAACTAGACCATTATTAAGCTTCACTATATTTCCAGTTAACAAACTGCCTAAAACGTCGGCGCCAAGTAGAATTTCTATTTCACAGTCTTGATTTCCAACATCAGACAACCAAATTCCTCTTTCTTTTAGTTCACTTAACCAACGTCCATATTTTAATCTAGGTACAGAAGTGCAGTTGGTTGTTTGTTCTAATACACTTAGTAAACACTTGAAATTATTTTGCATATTGGTGATATTAACCTTATAGCACTTATGTACATTTCGTTTACTTTTCATTCCTCCAAATAGGGCATGCACTAACTCTTCTGTGTGGGTTTCTTTTAACTTTAACTGCTCAGCAGTGCGTTTTAATATATAAGATTGCTGTAATCCACTGTCAATAAGTGCTCTGACTGGCCTTGAGTGTTGTTCATTTTCAAGGTTGACCATCAATGTTTGTAAAAATACTGTCTTTGTACAGCTCTGGCTCGATAAGTTTGTACTCTCATTTGCCTTTTCTAGTGGTTTGGATTTCTCATTAGTTTCACCAGATTTTGTTTGTTGAGAATTGTTCAAGGTTGGATACATTATTGTTGCATGTCTTTTCTCACATAGAATGCACTTAACACTGCATCTGTAATTTTTCGAGAGATGGCCAACTTTCAGGCATGAAAAACAGGCTCTTTTCTTGTTCAGTATCTCCTTTTTCTGATCCAAGCTTTTCACAAAAAACACACACCAGATTTGAGTTTCTCTTTATGTTTGCTGTGCCTTCCCTTCGGTAGTAAAGGTTACTCGCAGTAGGTACATCTTTAACTTCTTCGGTTTTCTTTGTATTGTTTATCATGTCTTGATATATTTTCACTTCCGTGGAATCGTGATTTAGCCATTGAAATCCTTTCTTCGCCCTCCACTTCGCATCTTAAGGAATGCCAGAAGCTGTTGTAAGCGGCTGTGGTAATTAGCAGCCTCACCGGGCGTTCCAACTTCCACTTGTTTATGAAGAGGGCTTTGAATCCAAGCTCTTAATATGTCTTCTGGAATGCAGGACACCACCACAGGAAATAACATCGCAGCATATTTATCCTGCGTCATGCCGATCGATTCTAGTGCTCTTAAGTGGGACTCCAATTTGTCGTAGAGCTGTGTTACATCAACTCTTTCCTTAGCCGTTGTTGTATTTTTTATTACTAGTGCTATGAGTTCTCTTACATAATATTCCGTTAATATTTCTTCCTTGCCAAACCTGTTTTTCAAGACAGCAATTACTTTCTCATGGTTCTCGGCTGTTGGCAGAAAGCTGTCTACAATAGCCTTTGCTCTAGAATTAATGATCATAGTCTGAATCAAATATTTAAACTTGTCCTCTGCTCCCATTTGTTCATCTTCATGTACTCTTTTAAATTGGCTCCAGAATGATAGCCAATCTTTGATGTCTCCTCCAAACTTTTTCAACTCAATCTTGGGGAGTTTCAGCTTTCTTCTACTCATTTCAGTTTTTGCCTCATTTTTCTTTTCAATGGTGCTCAGATAATTGTTCCCTTAAAATCATGCCTCATTGAAATTGTCCTTGTAATTTTCAGTAGTTGTGTACTCTTCTTCAAATATGTTTTCATCACCTTCATCAATGACAAAACCTAAGATGTTCTCATCAAATTTATTCAGGTCAGCAAAAAGTCCTCCTAATTTAGTAATATTTAAAGTAACTACTTTTATATCTGGCTCACTTTTCTTTAGTTCTTCCATCAGTAAGTTAAAACACCTTGTAAATGACATACGGGCATACTTTCTTTGTAATTTTAAGCCTTCCATTTTGTGATGTGCCTAGTTTAGTGAAGCAAATCAAAATAGCTTATTATTTGTACTTCCACTAATAAATCCAGCTCACAATCTCGTCGGGTATTCACCACAATGTTAAATCATCACCTTTTAACTAAATGAATAAATCTGACGCCATATTATTATCAACCAAAATAAACTTTTATTCTCACTAAATCTCACGTCAACTCATTATAAAACTTCTAGAATCATACTCTCTCACAAAAACAATGAATGTAAACAAACAAATTGAACCATAAATATGACCAAAATAATCAGGTGATTTTAAATTTAAATGGATTTAACTTGCATTTCTCACAGTAACTGTTTACATCCATTTACATATTTGAAATTGGTATCAGTGAGAGATAATTTAAACACATAATAGCCAATTTCGTAGATTGCTTGGATGGCCGTCGAATTCATTGTTACGCAAATAACCTAGTTATTCCCCAATCGATGGAGCCACTCACTTGGTAATACACCATATTCACTTTCATTGGAATCCCAGTTACAGATATCAACCCAGAATTGATTTAGGATACATTTACGTTGCATCATAACTGTCCGATTTCACAAAAACATTTTACTTCTAAATTTAACATATCTTTCTTCTAAAAAAGTATGAAAAAGATAAATAAAGAAACACTAATGATGATTGTACACAAAGTAGCGTAAGCATTCATAATACATAGTTATAAAACTTCGTGTCTTGCATGTTAAATCACCGATCACAGATAAAGCGGTACCACATTAAATTCTATTCTAGGAAGTTTGCATTTATATTTAATCCATAGTTCGTAACTGAGGCTTCTTTGCCGCAGCAATCCTTGTAGTGTTAGCCCCTGAGGGAAAGGAGTAAGGGTAAGAGTCGACAGTGTCGCCAACCATGCAAATGCCAATCTTGCAAGCAATGCAGAAAATTGTGTTTACGAGGACAGAGGAGGTAAAACAAATTATACCAAAGGCAGCAATAACAATATATTTTTTAAGTCATTGTTTTACAATAAAAATGTGTTTGATAATAAAACGATGTTTTGATTTATTTTATTGTAAAATTCCGTTTTTAAGTTGTATTCAAGAATCATGACGCCTGTAACGCATGACTAGGTAATTTCTACACACACAAGTTGAGACTTGTTTCCCCTACCACTTGGAGATTAACTAAGAATATTTCCATTGCCAGAGTTGATGATGTAAATTATAAAACACCGCTTGACGTAGGTTATTAGTGAAGTTTATTTTCCTTTAATTCACATTTGTTCAAGTTAGTTATATTGTTTATTTCGATTGAGTTACAGAAAATGCTATAGTTTATTATGCCAGTTAATTGTTTTTAACTGATTTAAGTCAAAATAATAAATCTCTAGCTTTTAATATCTAGTGGATAAATTACAGATTGTATGATGCATATTAAGGTCTAGGCTAGGACCATGTATTTATAGACGTACAAATCCTAAGCTATTAACAAGGTGTAGAAAATATGTTTATTAAATATTTGTTTAATATTCCAATTTACACTAGGAACTAGGTTAATGTGTTTTACTATTTGGTTAAATTAAGTTTAAGTTACTTAATTTAGGATATAATTGTGATTTAGTAATAATTTATTTAACCTTTTACCCTATCGCTATATTTCTTAAAAAAAAAATAGATCTTAAGAGTTTAGTCTGTAGTTTTGTGTTTCATTTGGGTCACCTTGTTTGAAAAACCAAATTCTGATGGACCGATCTTTATACATAGCCATGTCCATTTTGGATATTTAAATTTCGTAAATACTATAAAAATAAAGTCTTAAACATGTCCAAAAGACAATTTCGTTTCATTTACTTTCCTGTAATATAAACACAAACATTTGCATTAATACGATTTACTAAAGAATTATTATTATCTAACAATAATACCGTTATCCGTCTCACACCACAGCTCACAAGCAGGGAAGTTGTAAGGAGTGACACTCAATAACAAATTGTATTTGCTGTGTTGGTATCACTGCGACACTTTACCACCTTTCGCACAGGGATTGCTGAGGTAGATAAGTATAGTCGTATGAAAGATTGTTGATTAATTGTCTTTAAAATAGTACAATACCAGTGATAAGAAAGACGCCGCCGCCGGCGGCGCCGCGCCGCGTTGTCAGGAGGCTGTGAGGGTGCGACATCACAGCAAGTGGGTCATGTTACTTGCTGTCCTTGACCTCTTCAAGAGAACTCCTTCTATAAAAAAACAATCCCCCTTCTTATTTATTAACACTTTAAATATCAAAAAACTTACTTCATACAAATAAAGCCAAATGCTAAGAGGTGG
The DNA here is from genome assembly GCA_030545055.2 of Neoaliturus tenellus. Classification (NCBI taxonomy): domain Eukaryota; kingdom Metazoa; phylum Arthropoda; class Insecta; order Hemiptera; family Cicadellidae; genus Neoaliturus; species Neoaliturus tenellus. The sequence continues at coordinate 98,430,205 of CM061531.1, forward strand.
TCCAGTTTACATCGGTTAAATTACAAATGTTACTTTTTTAAATGTTACAAATAGAATAGAAAACTGGCACAGCTAAAAATAGCTGACTTTTCAGAAAATAAACTTTATCCTATCTGTCTTTCAAACACATTGAGTTAAAACTTTGGATACAGTTTAATTCTTGTTGGTCATTTATTACTATTTTTAGCTGTTTGATTCCCATAGAAATTTATTGAAAGTTTAATGTGTAAAAAAATTTTTTACATTTATATTGAGTTGCGCCAGTTTTCAACAGTTATATGTTCAAGTTAGTTTGAAGCAAATAAAGACAATATAAAAAGAAACGCACTTTAAAATTTGTTATAAAACTGTATTCAATTCAAATCCTATGCAGAATTGTCAATTAATAGTGACAAAATACACAATATTTCTAAAAATTCTTAAATCTTAAAATTAAACAACATAAAATTACAATAACCGTAATACACTAGCTCCTTTAGTTTTACAATTTCTTCAAATGGTAATTTATTTTTAAAATACTCCTTATAAGAACATTAGTCATTTACCTTACTTACACACACTATGTAAAAACTAAAAAGGGTTAACTATTTTAACAACATCAATGACAAAAAATCTTCAAAATTTTTTGGAAGTTAAACTTCCATTAAAGAAAGTAAAGAGAATAAGTAGAGAAACTATTGTCATTAATTTACGAAGCGTGTACACTTTTAAAGGCTTTGATCAAAAATCTTTCATTGTTACTGTTGTCGGTTTCCATCTCTTCTTCTTCAATCTGTTTTCCCTAGAATTTCTCTGTATATTTCCATCTTTCTCAGTCTTCCTTCCTTCAGTATTGTCTGTTCCACTCGTTCCTTCATTAGTATTCTCTTCGACAGTCTTTTCTTCCCTTCCCTTCAGCCTTCCCTTCATCAGTTTTTTCTTCATTGTTGTCTATAATATTGGTCTCATCTTTATTATTCTTGTTTTTAATAGTTTTGTCTTCATCATGTTGTTGTCTATAGTCTTTATCTTCTTGATTTTCAGTCTTCATTAGTCTTGTCTTCAACCGTCTTGTTTGCAATAATTGTAATTACTTCATCAGTCTTGCTTTTTCACTTTTGTATACATCATCCTTATCTTCTTCACTTTTGTCTTCACCATCAGCTTTCTCTTCATCAGTCTTGTCTTCAACAGTCTTGTTTGCAATATCAATTACTTGATCAGTCTTTCCTTTTTCACTTGTGTCTTCATAAGTCTTGCGTTTAATAATTAATTAAACAGAATATGGAACAGAATATGTCGCAACAATTACATTCTCCATCTGGAGGATACTATCCCAATTAATATTAAGGTTTTTTGGTCCTTTATCAATGAACTGAAGAAAGATTCTGCCAAACCAACTGTTTTCAGATCTGACTCTGACGAAGTTTCGGATCCAACTATAATAAGCTACATATTTGCTTCATACTTCAAGTCAGTATATACCTCCTCTGCCCCATCTGCACCCACGGTCAGTTATGATTCTCACTTTGTCCTTTCTGGATGTACTATCCTTCCAGAAAAGGTTAAAGAGAAGCTGATGTCACTCGATTCCTCAAAGGGTCCAGGTCCAGATGGTATTACCCCAGCTGTTTTGAAGCACTGTTGCAATGAGCTTACACCTCTCCTTACTAATCTATTTAATGCTCCGTTGACAAAGGGAATTTTCCCATCGTCACTAAATCACGGATATGTGGTCCCCATTTATAAATCCGAGGATGCATCTCATGTTGGAAACTACAGACCCATTGTAATTCTCTCTGCTGTTAACAAGATATTCGAAAGTCTAGTTCTTGATTGCATTCAACCTTACTTTAAGCATATATTTGTTGATGAACAGCATGGGTTCCTCGCTGGTAGATCTACAGTGACTAATGTAATGCTCTTTCAGACATTTATACTGGATGCTTTCTCTAGAAGAAATCACGTTGACGCTATCTACATTGACTTCGCAAAGGCCTTTGACAGGATAAGTCACATTCATCTACTATCCAAATTGAGAGGATATGGCATCATTGGACCTTTATGGGATTGGTTTCAGAGCTACCTTGATAACAGGTCATTAGCTGTTAGGTATGGATCGAAAATCTCGTCACCATTTACCCCCTCTTCTGGTGTTCCACAAGGTTCACATCTTGGGCCTTTTCTATTTTGCATTTTTATTAACGACATATGCACCAATGCTTTAGTTAAGTACCTTTTGTTTGCAGACGACGTTAAACTGTTTCTTGAGATTACTTCATTGAATGATTGCCAACTTCTGCAAACAGCTTTACATCAGCTCATCATCTATAAATTGAATCACCGGCTGGAGTGATTGTCTAAAAAGTCTGCGTTCCCATTGAGCTCTCGGACCATGACAATCTGAGGTCATGCTACTTGACCTAGTTTGGGATATTATTTTTCCCATCTGCATACTAAAAAAAAATAAGAATTAAAAAAGAAGGTAACATACATCAATTTATATTTTTCTATGCATTCTGCATAGAAAAGCATGTACAGCATTAAACATATGAACAAGCAAAAAATGTATGTGAAAGTAATTTGTTATTTTTTCCTGTAGTTAAAATTAGACAATTCATTGCAATTCAAAAGTTTTCGAGTAAACTTCTATTTAATAATTTTATAAGCGTATGAACCAAACTAATTAAACTCTTGATTTTTTTTACATAAACAGCGACAATAGCACAACTTAAAAAGTTTTGAGAAATATTTGCAATTATAGACGAAATAACTGGCATATTTAGTACAAATTCGAATGTATACATAAATAGGTGAATTTGGTGTCTAGAACACTCGCACAACAAAAAATATTTTTGTGAGAAATGTCCACATTCACATTTTTATCATATATATCATATATATATATATATATATATATATATATATATATATATATATATATATATATATATATATATATATATATAACAGGCATTACTAAGAATTAATCAATATTACAAATGAAAATAATTAGTAAATTAATTTTACTCACAAATGAACACAGGCACAACTAAAAATGTGCCATTCTTCCTGAGTAAAAAGTCCATCGACTGTGTTTGGGAGAATATTATCCCTCTCACAAGACAAAATGTGCCACTGTTCTTCATAAACGGTCTCCAAAAGTGTAGAGAAGAAAACCGAGGCTAGCGCTGCCACGCAGAAACTATTTACAATAGGACTATAGGGGTACCAAACAACTGTAGAGCATGTAACTGGGGTCTAGATAACCGGCATAACTCAAAATTGCCAATTATTGAGTTGTGCAGGTTTTGTAATTCATGTGCGATGTATTGAAATAACTTAAACTATCAACTGAACTAGGGTGTTGTGTCTAAATACAACTTTCTTAGGATTGCCATTCATTTTTAGAGCTGTGTCAGTTTTAGCAATTTAAGAATGTAAAAAACGCATTGACTAACAAAACTATGTTGTTTATTAAATCTAAATTATTCGGAAGGAAACAATATTTAAATTATTTTACTTACAGCAACTAGTACATTTGATCGAGTTAGCTATCATTTAACCAATATAAATATATACCTTTCTCTGAAATAACTATTATGATATTAAAAAGAGGTAGGATCAAATCCTAATAGTTTTGGAACAAAAATATTATGCAATAAACTTCAACATAAGAAAAAAATGTTCGAATGAAGAGTTATATCATTGCATGGATATATTCATAGCAAGAGAATTAAGTGTTGAACTTTCGCCAGTTTTAATTGTTCAATTGGTTTAGTCGAGAATTACTTATAAAAGAAATTTTAATGTAAAACCTTGCAATAATATTGAAAGGTCACGTTTTAGCCCACTTAACTCAGATATAAAGTACTTTCAAAAAGACGAAAACACTGTTGGCGGGAGGGGTGGTAATTTGCATAATTGCTTTAGAAGAGGCCTGCTGCAACAAAACATACATTTCCATAATAACTGCACGGCCGAGTGATGTTTTTTTACTGAAGAAATATTGTATGTTGATAACGCTCTTGATAAGGTCAAACAAAGTATAATTTTTCCAGAATTATTAAACAATGTGGAGTATAATTATTACGTTTTCCGAAATAACAAAATTAAGTAATCGTCCACAATGATATCATATCTCTCGGAAGTAATATGTCTGGTGATATGGAACAGTATTCTTGCTCCATCAATAGTCCAACCAGTTATTAGGTATTGATGCAAATACTATTTTAAAGTAACTCTGTAATGAACAATCTCTTATATTAATACGTGCGGGCTGTTTTTTGTGAACAAAACTCCTCCGTTATTTCTGGACCAATTTTAATGTTTGAGATGTCAAAATGTTCGCTCCAATTCGTAGTTTTGAATAAAGGTTTTAGATTTTTTTATATTTGTACTGTGAAGAGCATGGGAAGCCCTTAAAGTTCGTTTTTTGTCCATTTATGGGGAACAATTTATATTGAATTGCAAAATAAAACAGCTGTTGATAGTAAAATAAAAAAACACATGTTAAAAGCTAGCTGAATAGAAGCAATTAAACAACTGGTACTGAAATATCAACACAATTCCATACTTTATCACTATCACTATTACTACTTTGAGACAGAGACCTCACATAGTGGGTATTTTAACCTGAATATATATAATATTTTAATACGATGAGTGTATTTTGTGGAACAAATTGCGTGTTTTACCTTTTTCTCAAAATGTAGCAGGTAGATTTTGCTTGAACTTAGGATATATGTGTATTTGGGCACAGAAATAAGTTTAGTAGCTTAATCCCGGAAAAATTCATTTTAATGTACAAAAACATGTTTTAAAAGTCAAATTTTTGACTGGGTTTTATTGGTTATCAGATTGGTATTGAAACAACAACAAAAGTTAACAAAAATTAAAATAGAACACTAAATATTTGCACATGGGTTTTCAAACTGCTGTGAACTACGATAAGGGATAGTTAGATGTTGGTCTAAATGTAATAACCTGTTTAATAAAATAAAATACTTACCCCTCTGCACACCCTTGCCACTCATAATTGTCAAGTTGGCATATTTGATGTTTACCCTTATTTTTCTCCATGTATGCTTTTTTCCATGGATTACAAATTTAAATTTATGAATACTATAATAGCAGCTGATAAAAAGAAAGTATTTTAAGCATTCGATTTTGGAATTCGTTGTTAATTATTTAATAACTTCGTGTGGTTATAATTTTACTATTAAATTTAGTAATTTTTTTATGTAAATAATGAAAGGCTACTGACGCAGCTATGGACTTGAGCTCACCCCACGCACAGGTCTTCGACCCATGTGAGTTTTTTTTTTTTTAATTTTATATTTTTAATGCTACATTGTGTATTATTTTATGAATAATAGTAGTTTTCATTACTAGGAGCAAAAGTGCGTCTTTTTGTGCGCAATGGTGTTTTTTTATTTATTTATTTTTTATGATTAAGCATAAAAAAGACTTTTTTGCTCCGTGTGATGAACAACGCTTTTTTATCATAATGCGACTTTAGACTTTTGTTCGTTAACAATATTAACCATAAAGTTATATTTTCTATTATATTTACAAAGTAAGTAATATGCAGTCTTTACATTACTGTTATTTACAAATAATGCTATTTATAACGTTTGAATTTCAAAATTCTGCTCCTCGACATTAACAATTTTTTCAGTCCTAGGACAAAAAGAATCGGATTTAGTACTATTGAGAGGACAAAAACCAGGCTGATTTCGTGCAGAATGATAAAAATTTGTTTGATTTGATTTGTTTACAATGATAATAAAAAAATTATATTCATTTTAATGTTATTTGGTAAAAGTTTATCGGCCAGGTTGTGTGGCTAAACAGGTGGACTTATGATAAATAAAGATTCGACGCTAATTACAATATATTTTGTATTTCCTCTAAGGTACATGTACAAAAATTTTATCGGAAAACCCAATAGAGTTTAGGGCAACTCTACACAAATATATATAATATTTGTCATTTGTCATTTGCGTGATGTCAAACAAATCAAAAAGAGGCTTTTCCTTTGGTAACGCCAGTAATTTATAGTGTGATTATTTTCTTTTTTAATTGTAATAAATATATTATTAAAAAGTTTCAAAAAGGAATTATTTGTCATCTAGCTATCAAACATCATATAAATCAACATCGTATAAATCAACCTTGAAGGAGGTAAAATTTAAATATGACAGCTCGTGATAAACGAGCAAGTAAACTGCGGGTAAAGAGCGAATGTCTACCTTGCAAATGTTACATTCACCCCCTTTTATAGCCTTTGAAGTGTTTTATCCAACCAATTTATCATAATATAATACCAAACTCTCTCTAGGTTTTTAACTATTTTTCCAATCAACATAAGTTGTTTCACAACCATATACTGTTCACAACCTCGTGAAGCGTTCCCTAGATATTTGCAACTTAAACAGAACGATGCCCATACACGGGCCGAGGCGAGTTATAATGCATGTAGGATTAAACATCGTTTAGTCCGTACACGGGCCGAGGCAAGGGATAATGCATGTAGGATTAACCCTCTTCTGGTCCGTATAGGGGCCGAGGCGAGGGATAATGCATGTAGGATTAACCCTCTTCTGGTCCGTATAGGGGCCGAGGCGGGGGATAATGCATGTAGGATTAACCGTCTTCTGGTCCGTATAGGGGCCGAGGCGAGGGATAATGCATGTAGGATTAACCCTCTTCTGGTCCGTACAGGGGCTGAGGCGAGGGATAATGCATGTAGGATTAACCCTCTTCTGGTCCGTACAGGGGCTGAGGCGAGGGATAATGCATGTAGGATTAACCCTCTTCTGGTCCGTACAGGGGCTGAGGCGAGGGATAATGCATGTAGGATTAAGCCTCTTCTGGTCCGTATAGGGGCTGAGGCGAGGGATAATGCATGTAGGATTAACCCTCTTCTGGTCCGTATAGGGGCTGAGGCGAGGGATAATGCATGTAGGATTAACCCTCTTCTGGTCCGTATAGGGGCTGAGGCGAGGGATAATGCATGTAGGATTAAGCCTCTTCTGGTCCGTATAGGGGCTGAGGCGAGGGATAATGCATTAAGGATTAACCCTCTTCTGGTCCGTACAGGGGCCGAGGCGAGGGATAATGCATGTAGGATTAACCCTCTTCTGGTCCGTATAGGGGCTGAGGAAAGGGATAATGCATGTAGGATTAACCCTCTTCTGGTCCGTACAGGGGCCGAGGCGAGGGATAATGCATGTAGGATTAACCCTCTTCTGGTCCGTATAGGGGCCGAGGAGAGGGATAATGCATGTAGGATTAACTCTCTTCTGGTCCGTACAGGGGCCGAGGCGAGGGATAATGCATTTAGGATTAACCCTCTTCTGGTCCGTATAGGGGCTGAGGCGAGGGATAATGCATGTAGGATTAACACTCTTCTGGTCCGTATAGGGGCCGAGGCGAGGGATAATGTATGTAGGATTAACCGTCTTCTGGTCCGTACAGGGGCTGAGGCGAGGGATAATGCATGTAGGATTAACCCTCTTCTGGTCCGTACAGGGGCCGAGGCGAGGGATAATGCATGTAGGATTAACCCTCTTCTGGTCCGTATAGGGGCCGAGGCGAGGGATAATGCATGTAGGATTAACCCTCTTCTGGTCCGTACACGGGCTGAGGCGAGGAATGATGCATGTAGGATTAACCCTCTTCTGGTCCGTACACGGGCTGAGGCGAGGAATGATGCATGTAGGATTAACCCTCTTCTGGTCCGTACACGGGCTGAGGCGAGGAATGATGCATGTAGGATTAAACATCGTCTAGTCCGTACACAGGCCGAGGTGAGGGATAATGCATGTAGGATTAAACATCGTCTAGTCCGTACACGGGCCGAGGCGAGGGATAATGCATGTAGGATTAAACATCGTCTAGTCCGTACATGGGCCGAGGCGAGGGATAATGCGTGTAGGATTAAACATCGTCTAGTCCGTACACAGGCCGAGGCGAGGGATAATGCATGTAGGATTAAACATCGTCTAGTCCGTACATGGGCCGAGGCGAGGGATAATCATGTAGGATTAAACATCGTCTAGTCCGTACACAGGCCGAGGCGAGGGATAATGCATGTAGGATTAACTCTCGTCTAGTCCGTCCAAGCCGCGTCTCCCCTGGGTACCGACGTAATGGAAATTTAAGCTGCTCAACCTTCATCTCGCTTCCTTCGATACCGCTCTCTTATTCCACCAATTTATTTTTTGGCATTCGGTAAAAATTTTATTAAAAAATATTTTTAAATTTGTCTGAAATATTTTAACCGACTATTGCTCTTTTTCAACTATCTTAGCAACAGGGATTGCATCACTCATACATTTTATTTAGGGATTCAAGTGGTATACAGGATTTTAATATAGTAAAACAGAGCAAAATTACGGTTAGAACCCTGCTCACTAAAAGAAAAATATATTTAAGTAAATATAGTTTCGCACTTTGTATAAATATTATTTCTCTAATATTGGCACTAATATTGTCGGTTGAATTCAAAATCCTGCTCCACACGCTTAAAATATCTTTTGTTTGCAAACATAGTTTATCTTTACAATTTTTGTAGAACATCCTTTTCCACTATCTATATTGTCTTCAGCTTAACCTGAAAGCTCCTTATCCAGCGCCACAAATACATTATAATAATACTGAATCTTTAAACCGATTATCTAGCACATTGCACAGCTAGTCTAGGTGTCTCCATTTGGGTATTGACAATCTGGTTTGCAATATATCTCTGGCTTGGATAAAAAATATGCAACTTCACTGTCAAATAATGTGTTTTTTAAAACAAATTATGAACTAAGAAGGATTATTTTTTAAGTTTTTTTATGATTTATCTTTCAACAGTTTGACTATTTATTTAAAATAATTTTTAAACGTATCATAGTTACATAACATAGATTTTCCCAATACTTCCTTTAAGGGGGCGACCGTAGTGGGTCAGGGAAACTGCATTGGCCTATGTCATATGGCCTTTATAAAGGGTTTTGCATCCTAAGCAATTTGCCACAAACCCCACCTCAAAAGGTCGAGTGTATCGGGAGTTATTGCTTTTTTCAGCAATATGATTTTAATGCAAAGTTTTTTGGCCTGCCCTTTTTGAACCAGTCATCCTTTTATGGTCGGGTTTGTGGTATTGTTCTTTATATTTAGAGAACTTTAATTTTATGTACATACTGACCTATGCTTACATTAAAGATTTTCTTTTGACTCCTTTGTACATGAAGGTTCAAGGAAAATAAGTACTTTACTAAGTCGACTTTGAAGCTCAAAATGGTTTACAGACTGAAGCAGTGCTGCTTAATAAAAACCCAGGCTCAATAACAAAATCAAGCTATTGATTGATAAACAAAGGAGACAAAGGGGATAATACTGGCCACTGGTTTAAGCGAGTCTCTTTGGTACGGCCTTTTTGTGAGATTACTATAAGGATTCATATTAGTATGAGATACACTAAAATACCTAAAAATAGTTAATAATTATTCACTTAACACTTCCAAGTGTATAGCCTATGTTATAACGCTATACCGAGTCACACCAATAGGATAGAAACGGGTTTCGACTCTTAAGATATGCGTCTTTTAAAGACTATACGGAGTGTTAGAAAGCTTTCTTCCGAAACTCCGTATGGATCAAAATAATCAAAAAATTTGGTGGGAACATACGTCCTAAAAATTTTCGTTAAGCTGCTAGCCACCATTTACTTAATAATTTTTATTTCCGTATATTACGTATAGCCCTATGAAGTTCATATTTGGCATGATCCATTATCACACCAATGGTCATGTTAAGAACAAAAAGTTTTTTCCTATGTATATTTTGAAAACGGCGGCTAATAAATAAGTTTTAACCTCAAATTTCTCAAAATCGGTAAATGCTATCAACATAATTGTTCAACATAACAAAAAAGTTTAAAATTTTAACCATTGAACCAGCGATGCCACATTTCTTACAATAAGGCTATGACAACAAATGACAGAATAATTGAAATTTTTCTTCAGAAAAACATTGATTTCGTACTCTAATTTACGCAAATTAAGGTCATAGTAATAGAACATATTGTAATATCTCCGTTATTTGTTTTCAGATTCTTACAAACTTGGTATTATCAGTTAGATAATTTATTTTTCTTTACTCTTTTTATAATTCATAATAGTTGACAATTACCGATTTTGAGATATTAGAGTTCAGAAATTTAAAATGGCCGCTACTTTGAAAATATACATTCGCAAAAATAATATTTTTCCTGGCGTGATAAATGTTCATCCCAAATATTAACTCAATACAACCATCCGTTACGAAGAAATAAAAATTATTACGTGTAAAAACAAAAGGGGGCTAGTGGCGTAACGAAGCATTTTATGACATATGTTCTTATGCAAATTTTTTGTTTATTTTAATCCAAGGAACCAACACACGGAGTTTTGGAAGGGAGTTTCCACAAACCCTGTATATAGAGTCAAGTAGTACATACAACAAATCGTAAAGAATTTAAAGAATCCCGGAGTTTTATAAAGTATGTCCTACTCGTATTTTGCTGCTTTTGATTCAATCCTGGAAATTATTTATCACATGTGTTTCTTATGGCCATCCATAAATTATTTTGCTTGGTTAATTTAATTATTATGTCCAGCGTAGAATGTTAAGTTGAGCGGAGAACCGTGGTGTTGTTTTAACGTCAATGTCAACGCCTTCCACTCGACGTCAGCTCGCCATCATTTATAATCCAATCCACCTAACTCTATTTTTAAATTAGGTATATTTTATGTTGGAAACCTATCACATTATTGCATATAAATCATTAATTTCGCGATGTCAGTAAAATACTCACCCTAGGTGACTCACGTAACGTAAGTAACCGAAGTTATGTTTATTACGTCCATGCACATATTTACTCTTAGGTAATAAAATACTTTAAACAAACCGTAGTCATAAATAACAATCCTAAGTATGCTATTTTAATCATTCAGATGCATATTTTCCCAATATCCCAATATCTACAAGTATTTGTATTATTAATCATGGATGTGGATTTGCTATTCCAGTACTCTTACATGTAAGGTTTATGTAAGATTCCAATCAATATTTATATACAAAATATGCTTCTGTTGATCATACAAAATTAATTACTGTGTTATCTGGCCAATTTATATACCCTCATAATCAGGTGGTATGTGAAACGTGAGGGCTATGTGTAACTATCGAGAGTCTGGTTGTATTAGCAAACTTATTTTTTATTTGTAATTCATAACATAACAACTTTTTTATAAAAGAATTCTTGAGGACCGATGTAAACTAGAAACTAACGATTTAAATTATTAGAAGATTCACAGTTCAAACCATATTAATTAACCTGATATTTAGATTTTATAAATTAATTAATTGCAGTGTGAATTCGGTATGCTTCGTATAGCAAACATTTAATAAAAATTATTTGTCTTGCTACTTGTGTCAAAGGGTGAAGGTGAACCAGAGTTGGCATCAGGCCAACCTTCCTTTGATTTAATGTTTCTGTAAACAGCTTCACGACCTCCAATATTCTGCAGATGTTTTAAGATGTCTGCAGATCCAACAAATAATTTAAATAATTTAACAGCAATATAAGTATTTAAGTTAATAACTTGTGATACAACCTTGTATTATTTTGTTTCTAGTAAATATTACACAGGGTGTCCCGGAACTCTCTGGAACCCTTTTGTATTTTTGTTCTTTGAATACACAGAAAAAGTAGAAATGTCAAAATTAATAAAATAAATAGTCTTTACGTACATAATAGTTATACCAAGTTTCAACTATAAAATGCATGTTAATTTAAAGGATAGGTCAACAATAAGCTTGGAAAAAACCAAGGCATTGTTTGGTAATGCAATTAACGTGCATTTTATATGGGGAAATTTAGTTTTTGGTTTATTAATCAAATACTAAAAGAATTAGACGGTAGGTTTAAATTGGAAAGTTGTTCATCTTTACAAGACGCTTAAAGTGATATGTTATTTGACATATGTTGAAATTTTTTTGCAGAGCTACCAACATTACAAATAATAAATTGTTGTAAAAAAATGATCATTTTGAAAATTATTACCTGTGACACATCATTGTCAAGCTGCCAGGACTACAAATTTTCAATCAGAATGGAAAATTGTTTGGCGGTTTCGAAAATACTGGCTATTCCGTCCATACGCCCAAAATTCACAAAAATGGCCGCCATTTTGAAATGAATTGCGATAATTGAGTTTTTCCACCACAATGTTGCTCTAAAAAAGCTTTTTAAGAATGTAAAATGTGATATGGGTTTACATATAAGGAAATTTTGAGATTCAAACCTGTGACATTCATTTCTGGAACACCTTGTGCTTTCATCATGTTCTAAATAGATTCTTCGTATGTGATTTAGGGAGAATAATTTTATTTCTCGTTTATTGGTGAAACCGTACTAGAGTAAAAGTATGTGCAAGGGTGATTTGATTCACCCTGTATAACTTTAAATGTACAATTAAATCTTTTGTACCCGCTTTTTTTTTTACATTAACTACCTATATCAAAATTTGGTATGGAACTCGAGGAAGGATTTGATAGGAGTTTAACGATGGTTTAGACGCAGGAGAGATTATTGTCCAGCACAAGGTTCCGTCCAAACAAAACGGTCGTTAATAAAATGCTGAGTGGAAAAAATCACGCGATTCAAAAATGCGCAGATTTATGAATGCCCATATTTTATTTATGAATTTCCATGTATATATATATATATATATATATATATATATATATATATATATATATATATATATATATATATATATATATATACATCGAATGGCTGCCATAGCCATGGCTGCGTATAGCTACCATCTTAAAAATAATAATAATAAAATAAATAAAAGATGTTCTGCAGTGCAAAGCACCTGCGTCAATACATTTAAAATAAAACTAAAATAAACATTAATGATCTCTCTATAAAGCTAAATCCAGGGCGCTAAGAAATTGCAGCCTAGCTTCACTTGCACAATGAAGGCCCATCAGTCCTTCCGGGAAAGCACTCAAAGGGCACTCAATGACTATGTGAGTCATAGACTGGAACTACGTTCCACAGCCGCATGACTGGTCTTCTGTCATTCCCCATTTGTATTTCCAATAATTACATCTTCCCACTCCAGTGCGGAATTGATTGAGAACAGTCCACTGCTTCCGAGGAAGACCCATACCACTTACTGCTAAGGTTGGGTCAGCAATCAAAAAGTGATTCCGACCTTGGAAAGAGTCCCAGTCCAGTCGGTATGGATTGAAAAGTTTGTGTCCGTCAACTGGGATGCTGTCCGCAGTGGTGGTCTTCGGAACCTCAATCTGCCCGTCTCCTCGGGTAGATAATCATGGATGGGTAGGTGTGGAGCAGATAAGATCTTAGTATATTCCCTAATGAGTGCATCCATTCGTCTGGTTTCAGGTGGAGCGATATTACACAGGACCGGGAGCCAGGGGACGAGGTTTGCCATGAGTGTACCACTAATGGCTCTCATATCCCTGTTTAGCTGGACGTCGATATCCCTGACATGCACACTGTTCAACCACACGGGAGCACAGTACTCAGCAGTTGAGTAAACTAGGGACAGAGCAGTAGTTCGCAGAACTTTTGCGTTAGCTCCCCATGTGGAGCCAGCAAGGTGATGGACAATGTTAGTCCTGGTTCTCACCTTGGATGCTGTCTTTTGTAGGTGGCCTTTGAATGTCAGGGACCGATCTAAAGTGACCCCCAGGTACTGTGGGTTTTCATTGTGCTTTAGCTAACACCGTCAAATACAATTTTAAGCCTTTGGTGGGCCATTCTATTGTTCAAATGGAAGCAAAAAACTCGGTTTTTGTTGGGTTTGGATTTAGATTCCAGGCTTTAAAGTATTCACCGAGGGTCGTGAGGTCATTTGTTAGTGTTTCCTCAGCTAGTTGGAATTCCTTGTGCTGATAAGCCAGAGCTATATCATCTGCGTAAACGAACTTTGAGGAGTGAGTGTCTGGAATGTCGGCTGTATACACATTAAACAGCAGTGGGGCGAGCACTAACCCCTGTGGCAGGCCATCCTTTAGTTGCCTAAAAGCACTTTCCTTTCGTCCCAAATATACTTTAATCATCCTGTTGGAGAGCATTGGGTTGAGGAGACGCAACAGGAAAGGGCAAGGAATCATGTTGTAAAATTTAATAAGGAGGTTTTTTCTCCAGACAGTGTCATAAGCTGCAGTAAGATCTAAGAAAGCAACGGAGGTTTTCAGTCTTCGCTCAAACCCATTCTCCATGAAAGAAGTAAGAGCTAGAACCTGGTCACAACAGTTGCGCCCAGGTCTAAACCCAGCTTGTTCGACGGGGATGCTGGAATCGATAACAGGGAGGATTCTGTTGTATAATCAACCTCTCGAGCAGCTTATAACAGACACTAAGAAGGGCTATGGGTCGGTAACTTTTGGGCAGTTTTGGATCTTTACCGGGCTTCAAGACAGCTATTATTTTGGATTTTCTAAATATACCAGGCAAGTTGCCGGTTTCCATTATGGTGTCAAAAACTGCAAGAAGCCACTGTCTAGCCTTTTTACTCGAGTGTTTTATAAACTCCGGGAAGATTTCATCCAAGCCTGCTGCTTTGCCAATTGGCATCGCATCAATCGCCGCATCTAGCTCATCCATAGTGAAAGGTCTGGAGACTTCCAATGGTGCTTTCCGACTTTGCTTTATTTCATTTAGCTTAAAGTTCACCTTCCTGTCCGCAGACGTACACACGGGTTTAGATAAACAGGAGAGGCGTTTTGCAATATCACAAGGGCGAGGTTGCGAGACAGTGTTTTTATCATTTGTTTTACCAGTGGAGAGCTTTCTTTGAAGAGACCAGGCTTTGCGACTACTTTGGGTGAAGTTCATGTTCTCAACAGTTTTCACCCATTACTCTTTCCTGGTGTTGTCGAGAGAGTAAAGCAGTTGGTCCGCTACATCTCTGTCAGCAGTATCAGTGAACTCACTGTAAAGGTCTTCGCATTCTTGACTCCATCCTGGTATATACTCTTTCCTAAAACCTCTTGGAATAGACGCTTTAGCGCAAGACAGAACAAGTTGTGTGAACCGATCGTAGTTTTTTATTTTAGGAGGGATTAACCTGATGCCTTTGTCAAGCCTGGTGGAGAAGGCCTCCCACTCAGCTTTGTTAAAGTTCCACCTGACACGTCGTCTATGTCTTGCCTAACGTAAGTCGCTACGCCATAGACCCCGTGTCCTATTTCATCCACAAGCCTAATCCTGTGATGTTGCCCCTCGCCCTGTTCTCTAAGTCTTCTACATGTGTTTCTTGTAGTGCGAGAACATCGACATTATTTTCTAGCAGCACCTTGCTGAGGCAGTCACTTTTGGATTTGCTCAGACCCTCTACGTTAAAATGACAAATATTTAAAACTGAGCCTATATTTCTAAAGTGGCCCTGGAAAGGGCCGTTTGTATTTGGTCTGGCAGCTGGCATATCTGAGAGATCACTTGCGCAATAGTTCACTTGCCAAAAATTTTTGTTCGTTTAGCACCACCCGGGGAGTACGTGCAACTTTGATGGAATGCTGCGGACGCGAACAACATCACCCCCCATGTTAGATTTGGTGTTATAGAACCATTTAAGATCGAATGGATTTGTATGTTTCAGAATCCTCCAAAAACTTACCTGTTATACGTGGTCGTATTAGGTTACTCGTTTCGTTTATTGGTTTGCTACTTAAAGTTCTGAGTATTTCAGACTGTGGTAACTAGCATTATGGGGGATTATATTTGATTTTAATTTTATCGGTCGTTAAATTATTGAACTATTACCTTCATATACCCTATATATTATACAGCAATGTCAGTTGAATCATTTAATTCAGAATGGTTTATATTTGATTTATATGAACGACGTATAAACACATCCCTCTTAGTGGATACATTTGCCTTTACAAATAAACTGTACAAGTAAATTAATAAAATATAGGTATTTTACGCTAAAAATTTATGGTTCTTAGACAGAAAGTAGCATATAAAAGTAAAATAATAACCTTTTATTTATTTATTTATTTTTATAATGGCTCAAAATACTTATAATAACATTTATTAATGGAGATGTTAAATAGCCAAAACTAACACGTGAAGAATGAAGTCTAAAATTTGTATTGATTACTTAGCTGTTATGTAAAAACGGTTATTATTTCAAAATGCAAATATTTTAAGGTATTATTATTTTTCTCTTTTATTTTGATTAGAATATTCTTTGTAATTATTGTGTACTCATATGACTCATATATTGACTGAAAGAGATTATCAAATTCTTATGTTAAAAAATGATGTAAATTAACTACTGTATTATCTTAATAATGTTTTCAAAGTAAACTAACTCGGCGGGGAAGTTTCAAAACTTAATTACTCAAAGCTTCCTTCAATGGACGACACTCTTGTAGATTAATTTCCAATTTATCTTTGAACATGACTAAGCAATCATTTTGCTCAAAGGAAAATGTCGCCACTCAAGTCGCAATGTGTTAATAAAAAGGAGTTAGTTTACGAATAAGTTATAACTGATTAAAAAATATATATATATATAAACTCGTACTTTCTATACAATTGGTCCATGTGGTAACTTATTAGTATCAGTGAACTACCGTTAAAGGCTAATACAATGTTTCATTCTCTCTATTGAAATTTGTGTCTCAGAAAACTGTGGCTTTCATAAATCATGAGCTTTTCTTCATGAAATTAAGAGTTGCTTAAAAAAGTAAGTTATATAACTATAAGAGATCATTAAAGTCCTATGTTTTCTTAAATCTATAACTCAAAATGTAAGCCAATAATACTTTTGAAAAATATCACAAGTGTACCCACAGAGAGAAAAAGGTTTTCATTTTCAGTGGTATACATTGACAAAGCAAGTAAATGTACCTGGAATGGATCACTAAAGTGCATTAAAACAAATGTCCCGTTCTGACTACGAATATAAATTGTTTATTCAAAGCCTAGACAACGCAATTTTTCCAATCCAAGTTTAAAGTTTAAAATTCCATACTTTGGACATATATAGCACCAATGAGAAGGACAAATCAAAAGAGTGGAAATAATGAGCTGTAAAACTGGCGAGCCCTCAGAAGTAGACAGTGATAGTGGATGGCGATGATTATAGAAAAATAATGATAATGTATTGGGGTTTGGTGTGTTGTGCCTGATAGTGTTAAAGAAATTGGAAGGTAGAGCTAAGTTTTTTTGGCCTTAAATCTTAAAATTTGTTTATTAAAGACTCAAAAATATAAATATGAAATACAAAACTTCGGCACAACTTAATACTATGAATTCAATTTAAAAAGTGGTAATACGACTTAGAATAAACTGTGGTGCAAACAAACAAAGCTGCATGCCTTTTAACATAGTAACGCTTTTAAAGTATTTATATGTAATGAGTTCTATATATCATAATTAATTAGCCTTATTAGAGTATGTACTGCTTTATTATTCATCGAATTTCCCTTTAGGAAATTGACCTACACAATTACGGTAGTTGTCACGCTGTGACTTAAGCCTGAGACGGTATTTCTTTTTCCCCTTGTTTTGATGTCCCCAGAAGACAAAAACTTGGTTGGTTTAAATTCATGTATATAAATGAATAAACATATGAATTTCCAATTTATCTTTGAACATGACTAAGCAATCATTTTGCTCAAAGAAAAATGTCGCCAAAGTTCTCTGAATTTCATTTAAATTCATGATATATATATATATATATATATATATATATATATATATATATATATATATGTGTGTGTGTGTGTGTGTGTGTGTGTGTGTGTGTGTGTGTGTGTGTGTGTGTGTGTGTGTGTGTGTGTGTGTGTGTGTGTGTGTGTGTGTGTGTGTGTGTGTGTGTGTGTGTGTGTGTGTGTGTGTGTGTGTGTGTGTGTGTGTGTGTGTGTGTGTGTGTGTGTGTGTGTGTGTGTGTGTGTGTGTGTGTGTGTGTGTGTGTGTGTGAATCTAAACGAACTAGCTTAGGTTTACCAAAATATATTTTCCATGTTATTCTTACAGTAAAAAATCCCCTCTATCTAGCTTATTTGTTGACATATCATGGTAAACATTTGTAAATACATTTACTAAATAGGGTTAGATTTGCTTTACATACCCATATGGCTGCATACTTTCATACTCACCCCTATGGTGTTCATGGAGTAATAAAAGAATACTAAATTTCCGTAGGAAATTCGCTGAGTACGCTGGTATGCAGCGACGGGAGTATCTCTGTTTATGAGTAATCATTTGTGAGTTGTGGACACGATTCAAACATTGAATGACGTTGTGAACCCGATACACCAGGGACATGCGGGCCCCCGTCCCACGTTACACCGCCGCCGCCGCCCCGCCGCGCCGTGTCACAGATTCTATATCAATCGCCTCTTGTTTTATATACCGTTATTTATTTATTTCTACCATTTCACCTACCGATACTTAACTTTTTGACAAATTGATATAAATGATTCCTATTACATTTAATTTCATTGTTGAAATATATTTGACTGGCTGCTACCCGACATGCTTTGCAATGCCAAAATGTGAGAAGTTTTTTGCCCTCCAGATGAGCTCGTTTGCTCGGCTCACTCGCCGCAATCTATAAGCAATATCTTTTAGTTTTTTATTATCAATCTTATCATGAATACCTTAAATGAGAACAGATGTTGATAGCATTAATGACAAACCAACATTTTTGGCCACATCTTGTGTTCATAAACAACTCAGATAAAACTCCAAAAAAACCTGACATAGGTATGTCTATGATGGTCTTGAGGGTAATACATAAACTAATGGCTTACAAACCTTCTCCACGATTTTCCATATATATATATATATATATACCTAACTAGCTGCTACCCGGCATGCTTTGCAATGCCAACCTAAGGAATCTTTTGCCCTGCAGGTACACTCACTTCGCTACACTCACTTGCCACAAGTCCATAATATTATCTAGTTTTTAATACCAATATCCCCTCAATACTTTAAATGAGAACTTGTCCCATTACGTGAAATGAGAACAGCTGTTTATAGAATTAATTGCAAACAAACCATTTATGCCATATTATTATTGTTTGACCTGAGTTGTTTTGAAAATCAACTGTTGTTGAAAACCGCTTGAAATAAAGACGATATTTATTTATTTATTTTATTTATGTTTTGTTCATAAATAACTCTGTCAAAAACTCCAAAAAATAGTAATATGGGTACGTTTATGACGATCCTGGGGCTAAGAAAGGAGGGCTATACAAAAACTTAAGGCTTATAAACCTTTTCCAAGTATGTACCAAGTTCCATGACTGGTTTCTGAGTCTATCGATCAAAAATATCTAAATATACAAATATACCAACATCCTATTTTATAAATTTATATGTCATTGAAACGGTTCAGGGTTTTCTAAGTCCATCGATCACAAATATATAAATATATATACAAACATCCTCTTTTATAAAAAAAAAACTCGCCTGCGGCTCGATGGGGCCTCCGCCCCCATGCCCCCTTAGGGGTTGCCCCTGAGTAGTTAAAGCCCAAAAAATATCCTTGGAGATAAAAAGTAAAAAACCCACACTAAAATAATTATTATCACAGTGTAACAGACTGTGAGTGTATCTTCAATGTAAATGTGCATTTTTATTTTATTTTATGAATCGTAAAAGAATTGTTGAGGGGCGTAACATCATCACGCACCTAAGCACTTGCTGCAATGAAAAAAGTACAAAAAATATAGAATTATCATTAAGTTTTAATTAGGAGTGTTTAAGGGTTCATTTTTGAAAGATGAATTGTTTGTTCACTTGAAAAGAACTCAACCATTTAAAATGTTCAAATATGCTGTAAATGTATCCTGAGGGGTATTGAAACGGATAAAACAAAACGTATGTGTTAAAAAGTTGTGGAATCACGCATATTGGTTATGTGGCGCTAAAAAAGGAAATAATGTATAAAAATTGAGAAAAACTTGTAAATCAATAAATAAATCCAAAGTATGAAACAGGATAGAACCACCGAAGTACTGGATTGCCCCGACAGTTACGGAACCAGCTATTTCAATTCACTCACAATCAATACTGATAACAAGTTAAATAGCTTACGGCTATATTTTATATGTCTCTCCCTAGTCTCCCTTAATTCATTGAAAAAATTGACCTCACTTAAGCAAATAAATTCAAAAACTTTCTAAAAAACTTCCAAATCGATGCAAAAGCCCATATTAACTTAGATGTCGTATATAAATAAATTGCCATTTATATAAATAAATAAATAAATATAGAATTGCCAGAACTGACACAAAAAATTCAAGAACTAAAATATAAAAAGTGCTCTAATGTCTTGCTTGGATAAGAATAAAACCCATAGGTGCATAGTTGAAATGATAAAAAAATTAGTCGGCCTAGTAAAATCGACCAATAAAAAATGAAAGAAAACTTATTTTAGATAAAGAGTGGTTGATATTGACCATGGTTTTGTCATATAATGACTTACGAAAACTTTAAAAATAATAAATTGTTTATTCCTAGGCCTCCTTAGACAATAAATCTAGGTTCTTGTATGAAGAAAAACACTAGGAGAAATGAACAAATATTTCTGTACAAAATTTACAGCAAAATCTCATCTAAATAATAAAAACCTTCAAATGTAGGTTTTTGTGATTACAGGTCTTCACTATATTGGAATTAATTGGATGTAATTGATTTAGAACTAAAAGTAACATTTGTATTGTATATAAATAAATTGCTCGATTTCGAGCAACACGTAAACTAATTTCCTTTTAAAATTGCTGTCAAGGAAAAATATAAAAAAATTCCAAGTTTATAAATACAATAATACAGTACTTACTAACAAAAGTATATTAAATAATGGTTAAAATTTCAAATTTACCATAAAAATCAAAGGGCATAGGTTTCAGCCGTAGGACGAGGTCAGTAAATAACAATAAAAATAAAACAATCAGTTGCTTGATACAGCGATTCGTTCCGCCCAACAGTTAAAAGAAGAATACGTGATATTGGAAATCAAATTTGTAAATTTGTATGTTTGATAATTTAATTGATATCGGTACTGTGCAAGATATGTCCATGCGCTAAATGAAGGTTCTAAGTAAAATATTACAGTAGTTATAAAAGTACGTCTAGGTGGGGTAAAATTGCTCTAAAAAATAAATAAACATTTAAAAAACGGGGTGGAGGGCAAAAATTCTTTGGACCAAAGTTTTAGTAACTTGAAAGATGTTCGCTATGATTGCCTCAGATGTTATAATTTGGCCGCTAGAGTAGAAAAAAATAATGTCATTTTTTTGGATCACAGTGTTTGGTCGCTAAATTTCAAAATCCGATAGTTTTCTGTTTGGCAGGAAATAAAAATGCTTTATAGTTTAAGTGAAAATACTGTACTGCCACCTTTTTTAATAAAACGTTAACTTAGTACGCACTAAAAAAAAAATAAATTGTAGTTGAAATTTTTGTTGAGTGTAAAATTTGAATAAGCATTCTATCAGGTTAAGTCAATGATGTAGGCCTACTTCCTAATGAGTTCGTTAGAAATTAAGTGCCATCCCAAGTAATGAACAAATTTTTGGGAGCGCTATTGCCAAATATGACATTGTCTACCCGGGTGTCCCATACTACCCTTGCATCTCTCCTAAAATTTTAATTTTTACAAAAACAAAATGTGCCGTTGTAGGTAAACTAGTTTCGCTCTACTGATTGACACTTTTGGACCAGACGTAATTTTAAGGCAACTTTAAAATTAAATATTTGATGATTCCTAATCCTAATGATTTAGAAGATTAAGGAGTTTGAAAAATCAGAGAAGTTAATTTGAAAATATCATAAGAAGAACAATGTTTATCCATTATTCGCCATTGTAAAAAAATATCACTGTGGGCCGATTGAAACTTAACAATCCAATACACCGGAGTATACAATAAGCACGGGAACTAAACCTATGAAGTGTTCTACGTTACCACGGCTGATCTACGTTACCCCTTAATCTACCTTACCGACACTTGACGAATTTCTGATACCCCGATGAGTGAGTGAGTGAGTTACACATGCGAGAGTATAGCTGGCTGTTATTGGTACGATATGGATATGCCGTTAAACGCAATTACTTATCTCAGCTCCATAATAAAGTTTACATCGGCCGCCCAACTTTGTTCTGCTCTTTATCTCTAAGATTGGATTACACAGTTCCTTCCTCCTCGTAGATCACTGTGTTTATATCCGAGACAAATTTATTTTTACTTTATCAAGTAAACCTGCATGGGTCAATTTTTATTTCTAATGCTGTTTAAATTTTTACATTGACTTCATAAGTTAAAGTTGCGCGTTATGTATATCTTACATCGCCATACGATTTTCTTATCTTTACGTGCCATATCGAGTATATTTGCTTAACTTCTTTATTTGAATATCTAAATGGCGTTTCTTTACTATTCCTAATTATACATAAAACATTTTGGTGAAAGATTCATGCCATTTCATTAAGAAGTAGAACTCGATTTATTTTAAATTAAGGATATTTCTTAAAAAGTATTAATTATCAACCAGGATTTGAGATTTATTAATTATTTGAATTATTGGCCAAGATACGGGCCCATTGAGGTCCCGAAAACGAAACCTAAGAACAGCCTCCTAGTTTATCAACACAAACTTCACAGTCCGTACAAACTGGACTTCCTCCTGGGACTCTTTCCAAAGTCGGAACATAATTTTTGATAGCTGACCCAACCGTAGCGGTGGGTGGTATTGACCTTCATCGGAAGCAGTGGACGTTACCCAATCGCTTCCACACTGGGGTGGGAGGATGTAGTTATTGGAAGTACAAATGGGGAATGACACAAGACCAGTCATGCGACTGCGGGGTGGAGTATCAAACTATGGAGCACATACTCGCAGAGTGCCCACTGAGTGCTTTCCCCGAATGATTGATCGGGCTGCATAGCGCAAGTTAAGCTCGGCTGCAATGGTTTAGCGCCCTGGATTTAGCTCTTTAAAGAGAGATCAACCATTTTATTTTAGAATTTTTTACTTCTATTGACTCAGGTTCTCTGCACCGTAGAATTTTTATTGTTCTTAATAACACTTGGTGACGGGCTAAATTATCCATACGATACATGCTCCATATTAAAAGTTATTAGGGGTTCGACTCTTTCTAAAATTTTATTTACATGTTTGCGCTTTACGCGCTTAACCATTATACAAAATTCATTTGATTCACATGGGCTATAATATTTATACCAGACACATTTAGACTGTTTATCTTCTAAAATTTTTAACAATTTTCTATAAAATACTACATAGGGCATCACGTACAAGCATATCATTCACATTACAACGTGGGTTTAGCCATATCAATAATAGGTATAAAGTGGTTCCTTCCAAATCGGTGATTGTGTATATCATGCTCATTTAGTAACATAGTAAATAGTAGGAGTAAAAAGAATATAACATAAAAGGCTCGAACAACTTCTCGCAACCCCCATCTTGACCCCACGTGAAGGTTTAATTAAATTCGATTTGATTACGATGATATAACATTTTTATAAGCGTGGTAAGGGTTATATTTTTGCGGATATCAGTTGAATAAGGTTGGTTACATGGGTCGTTAAGTGGTAAGTTTTAACAACGCCTTTGTGTGCAAGAGGCTTTTATAAAATGCAAACTACTCCAAAAAATGAGATGCTAGATTATATGAAAAATTTTCTCTTGTACGTTTAATGGCTTGTGAACTTGTTCTACTAAAGTGAGAAGGATGTGCAAACAGTTGTTGCATCTAATAATTTATTGAATAAAAAAGACTAATAATAGGAGTGCTTGGTAGTCGTATTACGTTGGCACATACGTTCATGATTTATTACAAAATAATTGTTCATTTATTATTTTAAAATAAGTTTAAATAGTACTGTTATTGCTGTAATTGTATTTAATATATTCTCATTCATAGGAAAAACAACCTCAAGAAAATAGTCAATATTTTGCATATAACGCATACATTTTTTAATTTGTAAACTATTATTACCGTATTATTTATCACGTTTCAATAAATTAATTTAGTGGAAGCAAATCCTCTCTAGACAGAATAAATTCGTCTGGGTTTGTTTGTAAAGCGTTGGAAATAACAAATGTTTTTCTTGTTTACTTGTGTAAACTGCTTGATGTATTCACTGATGACAGTAACTAACTAACGCCTCTTTCCATAGTTAACAAAAATAACTGAACAATCGCTAGTTAATATAATAAATTTAACAATGTGAGGGTATTTAATTTGCAATATAATATTGGAGCGTAGGGGAAACAGAGCACTCAATCCATTAACTAAAGGTTTTACAAATGTAATAGGATTACTTACATTATAGATTAATATATAGCATTGTGTAAAAAATCCCATTTAACATTTTTTATACAAAGTGTTTTTTTTTTTTTTTTTTTTTTTTTTTTTTTTTTTTTTTTTTTGTTGTTGATGGAATAATATTCTGAAAGACTTTTAAAAGCAATAAACTTAAATACCACCTTGATTTGGTAGGCCTTAGTTTCATACAGTATTTTATAGGTTATAAGTTATTAGTTGTGAAATCACGAAAATACTTCAATTTAATATACAGGGTGGTCATACATTATTGGACACATTAAAAGATGAAATAAATGAATAACTAAGAAACTTAGAGACATGGTACTAATGGGAATTAATTTATTAAATAGCATATTCGAAACAGTTTTATAAATGAACTTAAAAAAAATATTATAAATCTTCCAGTAATTAAAAAAATAGTTTAAAAAAACAATAAATGGTCAAATTCCTTTGCTTTCATGTTTCTTTTTTTGATTATTTTTTTCTTTGTTTGAGACAAGGACAGATTTAGCAAAGATGGATAAAAACATTGAGGAACTTAAGAGAAGAGTTAGCGAGGTTATTGGATGCATAACTCCGGTAGTGCTCTGGCAAAACATGGTCCAAGTTGCAAACTTTGCGTGCAAACCATGAAGAGAACGAGGAAACGTTTTAGTATACTTCCGAAAATAATAATATAACATAATCTTTTCTTGCATTGCGATGAAAAGCTGTTTTTAATATGCTATTTAATAGAACAATTCCCATGTTTCTAAGTTACTTGGTTATTTATTTATTGAATCTTAAAATGTGTTAATTTAGAACCACCCTTTATTTTTTTTTAAATTTGTTTACATACGTCTGGCACGCCCTAACATGCACTCAGGTGCAAAGGCAGAAGACTTGTCACAATTTACATAATATACACAAAAAAAGATCTACACTAGCGAATGTACATACAGGTCAGCAGTCATTAGGCCTACATAAACCTTAAATCATAAACACTACAATGCAATTTACAGTAAAAATAAAATATAATACAGCTTATTGGATGATTGACATCAGCAACAACAAAATAAATAACCATTACAATTGAGATGGGGTGAAATATTTATAGAACTATAATTGAGCTCAGACCGGTGCAGTATCCAACCTGGTAGGTGGAGATAAGAAATCCCTAATTTTGTAAAAACAAGAAATTCAAAAGCTATTTTTTTGGACTTTTTAAGATTTGGATCATTTTTTATAGTTGTTGGAAATTTGTTGAAGATTTTTAAACACATATAGGAAGGAGAGTTTTCAAGAAAAGAGGTATTATGTACAGGATATTGTAACATGGATGAGTTTCTGGTATAATGATGTTCGTGATTATTTCGAAAAAATCTATCAGGGTTGGATTTTAAAAATGAAAAACAATGAAAAATGTATAATGAAGAGAGTGGGAGAATCTCTAGGTTTTGAAAATGCCGCTTACACAATTCTCGGGGCCTTGCTCCCGAAAGGAACCTTATAACTCTCTTCTGAACAAGAAAAACCCTATAGGCTTCACATGAGTTACCCCAAAAAATTAGACCATAGGTAATGATGGAGTGGAAATGAGCAACATAAACTTGTCTAAGAATCTGAGAGTTCACTGAATGAGACAGAATTAATAGTGCGTATAAAGCTTTATTTAGTTTTGGCAAAAGATAATTTATGTGATGACACCAGGTTAATGAAGAGTCGACTTCAAGACCAAGAAACCTTGTGGAAACAGCAACATTAAAGTCGGCAGGAAGAAATGAAGAGTCAGCTTGAGGAGTGTTAGAATTTTTCAAATGAAAACCGACAAACTGGGTTTTGTTGGGGTTGAGTTTTAAGCCGTTAGAATTAAAGCATTTGTCAATTAAGGAAAGATTGTCGTTTAGGGATAGAACCAAATCCTTTCTGTTGATACTCGAGGCCACTATTTAAGTGTCATCTGCATACATAAGGAGTTTGGCATTTGTTGCAATTTCGGGAAGGTCATTACAATAAATTAGAAAAAGCAATGGCCCCAGAATAGAGCCCCGTGGGACCCAGAAAGAGTTTTCTCATAGCTACTTTCGGCGCAACCTTCTACGACCACCTTCTGTAGCCGATCTGTCAAAAATGATTTCAGCCATGCCAGGGCAGTCCTTTCAACTCCATAAAACTTCAGTTTATTCACCAAGATACCCAAGTCGACACAGTCGAAGGCCTTGGACAAATCGCAGAAAGCACCACCAGCAAATCGCGATCCATCCAAAGCCGACGACACCGTATCCACAAGGTCAAATATATCATCGGCTGTGCATCTACGTCGGCGGAAATCAAATTGAGAGGGGGATAAAATCCCAGAATGGTGCGTTCATGATCTTTATATTAATTATTAAATAAAATGAAATTAGTTCAGCACTATGCTTATTCAATCACGACATTTTAATTTGCATCCTTAAAATTGTTATAAGATTAAGTAACTAATTAAACCTAGAAAATATTCGTAAAAATATCGTAAATTCGTAGCCAACTGATGGGTACTTTACGTTAGGTATCGTTCAGGCTTTCGGAGTGGTACAAAAGTGGCGGTTTCAAGACGTATCGTTATCACGAGTACGTCAGCACCGTTGACATCACCGATGACGTCACGTCCCTAAACCACCACTAATACCGTCAATGGCAAAGGTGCTTACAATTTTTAAGTTTCGGCGTGTCCATGACCGTCTGTGACGTCATCAGTTGTGGTTTCAGGATGTGACGTCATCAGCACGTCATTTACGTGACATCACATGGCGTTGTATGACGTCATTGTTGACGTAATCGTTGGTGACCTCATCTTGATGACGTCACGTCCTGAAACCTCCACTTTTGCACTACTTTTCGGTTCTTTTCTTTTCCTTTTCTTCATTTTCCTTGACCTTATCCTCGGTTTTCTTCATTATCGTGTATACCGTACCAGAATTTTAGGGTAGTCATCTGCTAGTTGGTTCAAAATCAGTCGTTGCATCAGTGTAATTTCAGGCTGTTAATGTTGGTCAAAGTAAGCCTAATTTCTTCGTATCTTCTAAGTATCTTCGTCACTGGTCATCAATGCATTATCATATCTTAGTTTGTTCGTCTGTATGCGATTTTTTATTTTAAGTTATAATTTTAAAAATAATTTAACCAGAACTGAACTATGGTCCTACTACCTTTCGTTGATTATTTAATTTATAACATTTCCCTCTCGTTTATTTACTACTTTTTCAAATCGAACTATTTAAAAAAGATAAGTGCAAGTTTAAAATAGTTTCAATAGCCAACAACGATTTAAAGGACATAAATATCAATCAACAAATGAATTTTTGACATTTAAAAATATGCCTTACCTAATCCAATGACTCCAGCAAATTTTCATGTTTTATTAAGACGGATCTCATCAACTGTTCACTTTAGTTTTGTTGTTATGATCTTCTTATACTTTTCAAGTACTGAATTAATTTTTACGACACGTTTATGGCTTAAAATGATAAAATATGCATTCTTTAAATACATTTACATCCATTAAAAATAACTTGAATATTAATTTGGTAAAACCTAGAAGTTTTTAAGATAACCTAGAAGTTTTTAAGATAACACAGACATGAGTCTTTAATTACACCGGGTCTTTAATGAGTCTTTAATGACACCGAGTCTTTAATTGGGTATCATTTCATTTCAGTTATAAACTTCGTAGGTATAATTCCATTAAAAGAGTATACAGTTTAAAACTACCAAGTTGTTCTTTATTGGTTGCAATATCAAAGTGTGATTTTAACTGAATGAATTCTGATACATAAAATTAAAGAGCGTAATATTATAAAATCTCTATATCACTAGTTATTACAATGATTTTACATTCGATGAGAAAAATTTCTTTGAGTTTGGATGCGTATATGACTTGGTTAATTTTCTTCTTGTCATATTTTTTGTCGCAGAACATTTATTTAATGATGTCGTTTATTAAGTTTATACTTGATAAGTTATGTGTAGTTTATCAAGTTACTTTAAACATACACTATCGTGGTTATTTGTTCAAGCATTGCATTCATGGATAATCATAGATTAATTTTGTTCTCTACTTATACCGTATGCATTAACACACCATTAGTTGTTGCTCATACCAATGCCACGTATTTTTAAGTGTAGTCTATTCTTGTCACGCTTTGCACTAATGTTATTATGCAGGATTCATTTATGCCAGTACCATTACGATTAGGTCTACGTAAATATTCCAGTCCCAAACGTTAGCTTCAAACACATGTCAAATATTTATTTTAAATATTTTGGAAATTATAATTTATTTTGAGGATTGATCACTTTTGAAATAAATAACTACGGATGTCAAGTCCATGGACCGGATGTAAACGTATTATGACCCAGTCCTTAAAAGCTTTAAAATTCCTTATGAGCTGTTATGGGGAGTCTTTAAATGGCGTTTTTATACAGTGTGGTAAATATCACAAATAATGAAACTTGGTACTATTTAAATGTACATTTTTGAAATACGTGCAGATGTCTTACAACCTCTCCAAAGAGACGCCCATTAGGGGAAAGAAGACAATGTTGATTCTAAGATGAAGTTTATAGGTCCAACAAAATTTAACTCTCTATTAATAAAGAACTTTGTCGCAATTGCAACTTTCGAAGGATGACCGAGTTGAAAATGGAAGGCAATAAAACTTTGCATTAATATTATATTGCCGAAAATATAATATGCAATGCACTCGACATTTTCGGTCGGATATTAGGGATTTAGTTGATTTTCTGTGAATACTTACTTAGTAAATATCTTAATATACATTAATCTGTAATCTATAAAAATGTGACATTGCTATTGTTTAATATTTACCGTCGAGAGATTGGATCCATCCCTGACCCAATTACATCCCAAAACTTCTATATTACAAGTAAGTAAAAAGGGTCATCGAAAAAGAATGCCGGGATTTTAATTAAATATAAAAATATATATATTTAAGATATTTTATTTATTTTATAATGTAAATGTACAGGAAAAAAAAGAAGTTTTTTTTTGTAACTTAGTAAGTTTCAATGTGGGCTCCATTTGTTGCCCGGCAGACATCAAATCTGTAGTCGATTTCTTGCCAAGTTCGTTGAATCATCTCTGGGGTTACAGTAGCGATGGCGGCAGAGATGCGCTCGCGCAGATGCACCAAATCACGAACTTTTTCAGAATAAACTACATTCTTTATGTACCCCCAGAAAAAGAAATCCAAAGGAGTAATGTCTGGACTTCTGGGGGGCCAAGGAATAGGCGCAGCTCTACCAATCCAACCATTAGGAAATCTGGCATTGAGGGTGTTGCGAACCTCTAGATGCTAGTGAGGGGGAGCTCCATCTTGCATAAAAATTACACGTTTTTCAGTTTGTTGTTCAATTTCATCAATCTGAGGAAACACAAACAGTTCTAGCATGTCTAGATAGATTGTCCCTGTAATTGTTCTTTCAGCGAAAAATAAGGGTCCCACAACTCGGTCATGAAGTAAACCGCACCACGCATTCAATTTTGGTGAGTCTCGAACATGTTTAAGGTCACGTGGCCGCTATTTTCCCTCCATCCAACAAAACTGTCTCAATACAGTTTACAAACAGTGAATAAATTATTCTTTCAGGTTTAGAGGCCTTGCTTCAACGTGTTTTTAAAATCCCGGCATTCTTTTTCGATGACCCTGTATTATATATTTTCTCTATAATTCCTTCTCTTCTATATCTGTTCCTTATTGCCTCTGGTTTTAATCCTATTTAATGTTAAAATAATTATCTTTTTATTTTTTCAATACTATATTTTCATTCATTGTTCCAAATAAAAATTATTATTAATGTTGTAATTCCAAAACAATCTTACATAATGGCACTTTGTTAAAATGATGTTTTTTAGGAAAAGGGGAAAGAACTTGCGAAGAAGTGAAAACCAGTGACCAATAAACTAATGGAAGAAGCAATACCGAAAAAAAGAATTACGAAGTTAAGAATTAAGAAGTTATAGTAACACTCGCCTACGGCTCGATGGGGGCTCCGCCCCCATGCCCCCTTAGGGGTTGTCCTGCATTTGTAAATTACTTAAGAGGCGATTTGAAGCAGGTTAGTTCCACCGAAAAACTGGTCCACCATGACAGTAAGAAAACCGGCTAATACACACTACCCATAATCAACAATAATAAAAAGCTTTGAAAATCGCCTATGGCTAGTTTTTAAAATTACTTCCTAAGTTCCCCTTAATTCGTAACATTGAGAGAGAGGTGAAATCAGAATCAACCATGCAAATATTTTAGGTATCGTGCTGAATGGAGGCTCCACCCCTTACACCCTAATTAGTTGCCCCTATTCGTAAATTGCTGTATGTAAAAATCTCAAACACTGAACAGCCTAGCTGAGGCCTTCGCTTCCATACCCCCTCGTTGTGTTCGCCGAATTAGTTTCTATTTTACCAAGTGTCAAACGTTAAAGATCTTCCCATAATATTTTTAATTAAATTGTTAAGGATTTTATACGCAACTATACTGTAGTAAACGAATTGTCGGGGGATTTGAAGCCATGCCTAGCCTCACCCTTCTAGCGCAAGAAGTATAAAATAAAGAAACATAATAAAATAGATGACAAAGTAGAATGAATAAGCTAAATAAAATATTTTGAAGATCAATGAAGAAATAAACAATTTACCTGAAACAAAAATAGAAAAACATGAACAAACGGTTTGGAACCTGCCAAAGACCCCTGTTAACTATTCTTGTCACTTCCTTTAAATTATGTCGAAGTTAGGGTTACAGGGATATTTTACAAGTTCAGTGAATGCAAAATTTGAACTTCAAATAAAATATAACTGTAGTTAGTTCTACAAACAAGTTGTATGAAATTTAGTGGTAATAAAAGTTGTAAATCGGTCTTACAGTAACGATTTGAGATACGACAAAAAGTGAAAGGTTTAAAAGTTAGATTTATGTCACCAATTCACAAACAAACTATACTTTAACAGTATAGGTAACAGAGAAATCCGTTTATATTCAACAGGTAAGATAAAAAACACATAATATTAGATGACATTAATTATAATATTTAAGTTCAAATTTTTAAGAGTGTTAAACATTTAAATATAGTGAATTTCTTTTAATATCACTGTCAAGCTATAAGTTAATACAAAACTTCAAGCTTATGGTGAAGCAAAATGCAAAAATTCAGCTACTTACAGCTAAGTTAATGGAATGTTTTACAGTAGAACTATAAAAACAATACAAACCTTGAAATTAGGAATAATTTCCGTACTTCAAGCTCTGTTCAATGTTTTAAACTTTTAAATCTAGTAGCTTTCCTTTTATGCAAAGTTAATACAAAACCTCAAGCTTCTTAATACAATATTACTGTAGTTAATGAATAAAGTATTGCAAGTATTAATTAAACATTGCAGATATACCTCAAATAGTCGGAGACCAAAGTTTTGGGTCAGTAAGTAACAAACAATTATAAAACAATCAGTTCCGCCTAGTAGGCAAATAAAAACATAATTTTGGCATTCATCACAATTTTTTTTTATATTTGAGACTTTTATTTATATCGGTGATGTCCAAGATATGTGCATGCGCAATTTCGAAAGATCTAAAAGATATGACTGTAGTTATTATAAAATTACGCTAAACCCCCCACATAAATAAATAAGTAAACGTTAAAAAACGTACTGGAGGGTTTAGGACCAACAAAACATGATAAACTGGCATTAATTATGAATTATTATTTACGAGATCAATTATTTAGCACTGTTACACTTCTAAATACAGTGAATTTCCTTTAAATATTACTGTCAAGCTAAGTTAATACAAAAGTTAAAGCTTATGGGAAAGCAACACGCAAAATTCAGCTAAATACAGTAAAATTTAACAAAATGTTTTTAAAAAACAATAATAAACAAAAACAATAAAAAAACTTGAAATTCCGAAAAAATTCCCTACTTCAAGCTCTGTGTATCGAGTTTGGCATATTTGAAACAAAGTCGTAGTAAAAGATCGTCTCAAATATTTTATAGGCCCAACCGTTTTTGCCGCTAGAGCAGAAGAACTAAAATAATTTTACATTTAGTGAAGGACTACGTGGTTGATAAATCTAAAAAAGAAAAAAAACTATATAACTCCTACATGACATTACACAAGTATATCTTGGCGATTTACGGAGGAAAATACAGCAATATGTTGAGTTTTTTGTTTTCAAAATAACCTAAATTTCAGTAATTTAATGTGCTTTTGATAAGTTTGCCTTGGGAGAGCTAAACAAGAAACGATACAAATTAATTTTATTCCTATAAATATATCAACCTATATTATTTGAGGGGGGAAAATTTGAAATAATTAATGTAAGGATTAATTTGAACGTGTAGAATTTGAAGTAAACGTCAATATTAAAAATGTCACAACATTGCTAGCCAAATGGGAGAAAATTGGCCATAGGCAGATCCTTCACTCAATTCCATTTTAAAGTGCAAGCTGAATTTCGCACCCTAATATAATAAGAAGTGAAAGATCTTGTTACAAGTCTTGTTAACAAGCGCACATTTCATTGACCATGGGATGATGGTTAAATGATTACACAAATTAGATTAAGGGGTAATGCAGTACAGCCGTGGTGCAGTAGATCACATTACAGGTTTAGTTCTCGGACTTATATTATTGAACTACTGTACCACGGCGGGACTGCACTACCCCTTAATCTGCCTTACCGACACTTCACGAATTTCTGATACCCCGATGAGTGAGTCAGTTACACATTCGGGAGTATATAATTTAGAAGACTCGCCTACGGCTCGATGGGGGCTCCGCCCCCAAGCCCCCTAAGAGGGTTGCCCCAAATTTGTTAATTGCTCTAAGTCTCAAGTACCGAACAGGCTAGACCCCCCTTCTAGGGGTTGACCTAAATTTTTAAATTAATAAAAAGTCGTGTTTAAAATACGTTAGTTCCACGGAAGAACTGCACACTCAAGACAGTAACAAAACCGTCAAATACACAAAATTCACAATCAATAGTAAACAAAGCTTTTAAAAAACTCATATGAATCGGTTTTAATACCCCTTCGTAATTAGAATTCGTTTAAAAGTTTTGAGCTGTGAATTTATAATTATTTATTTAAATATTTTAGGTGTTATGCTGGTAAAAAAATATACTTTAGATTAGACGATTGTTGTTGTGTTAGATGAAAAGAAATTTCAATTAAAAGAGTTATAGTTGTTGTTGTTGCTATCATTATATTTAATCGTAGTAGTTATGGTAACAAATATTTCTCTGTTATCCTATCCTATAATATAATACAAGCTATGTCTGAAGGGATGTGTGTTCCACGATCTCGAAATGTAGCTGTTAGATTTTTCTTAAGCTTTGCACGAGTGTTTGCCCACAAATAAGTTTAGAAACAGCCTCAGTCCCAGGAAAAATCGAAGTTGGTCTAAATTTAAGTTTAAAAATCGTTATTTTTAACATTGGTCTTATAGGTTGCTATTTTGGTAACGAAATAACAACTAAAAGTAAACAAAAATAAAGGAACATAAATTTTAAGCAGTTTTTTAACAGCTGTTATCTGTGAAGAGTCTGGTGTAGATTTAATAGCTTGATTACCATGACACTATAACAAAAGTCAATTAAAACCAACGAGCAAGGCTCGTTTAACCTGGTACTAAATAGAGATACAATTATGGGAAAATTGGCATAATCCCATGCCTGACCCAACTCAAATAAAAACTTGTAAATTTCAGGAGATAGAAGAAAAACGTTTAAATCACTGAAATAGCGTATAACATTCAAATCAATGAGCGAAAACAAGAATTAAATAACATGAAAACAAAATAATAGGAAAGAATAAAAACGGGGTTGATCCGCAAAAAACCCCTACTATTACAAACAACTAATTATAAGAATATAAAATCGAGACCTGTGAAATAATAATTTATTCATAAAGACCTGTTTGTTTTGTTCAATATTCATTTAAAAAATCTCAAAAACATATTTTAAGTGTGTACTAAAATATAATGTAAAACACTGAATATAAATAAAACAGAAAGATAATAATTACCTGTCTATTAATTATCATACAAAGTAATAGAAGTTAAGGTCACGGCACGAGCAACACAGTAAATTCATTGAATGCGAAATTCGGCCGAAAGCTTAACTTGGGGTGAATTTGAATTAGTAATCTGGAATGAGGTGAAAATGAAACGAGAACCTAACATTTAAATCTGTTCTTTTTGTTCAATTTTTATTTAAACATTCTCAAAAACATATTTATAAGTGTGAAAAAAATATCTAATATAAGACACTGAATACAAATCAAACAAAAAGATAATAAATATCTGTCTATTAATTATTGTACAAAGTAATCGAAGTATGTTACGTTAAGATCACAGCTCAAGCTTCACAGCAAAATTCATAACGTTAAGATCACGGCACGAGCTACACAGAAAATTCATTGAATGCGTAATTCGGCTGAGGGGTTCTCATGGGGTGAATTTGAATAAGTAATCTAAAATAAATTGAAATTAAACGAAAACCTAACATTTAAATCTATTACTTTTGTTCAACACTTATTTAAACATTCTCAAAAACAAATTTTAAGTGTGAAAAATTCAAATATAAGACACTGAATATAAATCAAACAGAAAGATAATAATAAACTGTCTATTAAGTATTGTACAAAGTAATCGAAGTATGTTACGTTAAGATCACGGCTCAAGCTTCACAGAAAATCTATTCAATGCGAAGTTCGGCGGAGAATAATCCCGTGTGAATTTGAATAAGTAATCTAAAATAAATTGAAACAAAACGAGAACCTACATTTAAATATGTTAGTTCAGCTAAACAGTTATTTAAAAATTCCCTAAAACATACGATATTTATGATGTGTGTAATATATAAAGGAAACGAGCTTTCAATGCAGCATAATCTCATTGCTATTTTGAAGTCAAATGGATAACGGTTTGTTATATATGAGGGATACTAACGTTGCCAACAGCAAGGAAGCAGGTGTAGTTAAAAGACATGATTTAAATACAAGCGAGAACTAAGCGACTATTCACCCGCCATGGGAAATTAATTCATAGTAGGAGAAGAAAATTCACCTTTGGTAAACATTCAAGATAGCGCATATGCTGCATAAGCTACAAATTAGGGAATTATCACTTTATATATTATCTAGTATAACCCTGGGTCCCTGGTGAAATAACCCGCTCTCAATACAAAATAACGCCGTAGTTTACAATATATATTAGAGTCTATCCATCGAAGGATTCAATGAGTATATCAAACACGGGTGTAGTTGAAAGAGATCATTTAAACGCGAGCGAGAACTAAACCTGAAGTGTGATCTACGATACCACGCGGTGATATAGGCCTACGCTGATACGGCTGAACTACGTTACCGACAAATCTATATTTATTACCTTTTTTATAGTTTAAAAGTAAAAAAGTTGTAGTTTTATGATTTTTCCTAAATTGAAACATCTCAATGAATGTCCATGCCAAATTTCAAGTCTCTATCTTAAACGGTCGCTTCAGGAATTTAAGATCATCAGTGAGTCAGTCAGTTACACATGGGGCTGTATATATTATAGACTCGCCTACGGCTCGATGGGGGCTCCGCCCCCATGCCCCCTCAGGAGTTGCCCCCTAGTTTGAATTGATAAAAAGTCAAGTTTGAAATAGTTTAGTTCCACACAAGATCTGAACAGCCAAGACAGTAACAAAACCATCTAATACTCTAAATTCACAATCAATAGTAAAAAAAGCTTTAATAATCTCATATTAGTAGGTTTTAATACCCCTCCTTAGTAAATAGTTTTAAAAATTGAGCTGTGAAATAAATATTATTTATGTAAATATTCTAGGTGTTAAGCTTGTTTGAGGGTCCAACCCAATATATGGTTGCCCCAATTCCGTATTCCGTAAATTGCTGTCAAAACCTCATACAATGAACAGGCT
Organism: Neoaliturus tenellus; assembly: GCA_030545055.2. NCBI lineage: Eukaryota > Metazoa > Arthropoda > Insecta > Hemiptera > Cicadellidae > Neoaliturus > Neoaliturus tenellus. The sequence goes on from CM061531.1 coordinate 98,466,546, forward strand.
AGTTGAGGGCTCAACTCCAACAACAGTAACAGAAGCCGCCAATACACACTACTCACAATAAATAATAAGCTTTGAAATTTGCCCACGGCTCACAGTTTAATCCCACTCCCTAGTTCCCCTTAATTCGTTAAAAAATATAAAGGAGTTGTGAAATATTAATGAACTATGTAAATAGTCATGCTCAAAAGTTGTTGTGTAAAAATTTGGAGATACGATTATGATTGCACATCATTGAGGTAATAGCTGTATTCTGAAAAGATAAAAGTGGAATAAAATTATAAATTTATATAAAGAATCGTTGTATGTAATGGAAGAAAAAAGGGACAAAATCAAGATATTTGAAATAAAAAAAATATATGGTATAGGCTAAGATTCTTCAGTTCCGCCACGGTGTGGCGAAGAAACGCAGGAATCATATATGTACCATATAGAGAAACGATAACAATTTTATCATTCAAAATCAGCAATTATTAATTTAACAATTAATTTTAAATGTTATATATATTAGTTCAGAAAATTAATAAAAATAGAGCCCTAGTAGTATGTAATAGATCACAGGGTATTAGGTACTATAATCATGAAGTCTTAAAGTCTTTATATAGTCTTAAAATGAAGAAAGTTGCAACTTAAGAACCATAAAATCGGCGTACATTATGCATTTTCAACCAATGGTAGTAAAAAAACCAATTGTGAAATAATAGCCAAAAAAAGATTATTGGTTACATTAAAATATACTGAAAAAGTTACAATAATTGATAAGCATAGAATAGTTTTCAATTACAACAATAAGAAGGTTAATCTAGACTTAAGGTGAGAGCACTGCATTGAGGAAGTTTGACGGACAAAGTGGCAGCGAGAAAAATTACTATTGAGTTTAATTCAATTGATTATTATAATATTTCTCAGCCTGATGGATCATCAGATATGTAGATGGTCTTAAAAAAAACGTCGGAAATAGGTAAACGTTAGCGAAGGTAAGAATGGAAAGTTCAATCTTCTAAAACTTAATATGTTCAATCGTTTCCTAAACTAAAATCTAAGCCTGATTGGACAGCAGCAAATAGGTCAAAGACTGGATGTCAAACGTGTTGGGACACGTTCAACTCTTCAAAGTAAAACTGCACCAGAACTATCAACTTAAGCGCTATATTCAATCTAGGGATTTATATAGAGAGACAGCATATAAATAGTAGAAAATTAAGTTATAATCCTGTATAAGGTAATTTTTTGTGCGAAAACCTACAAGAAATTTTCCAGCATGAGAAAACTAAAGTCTAGAAAATGTAATAAGACCTAAAATATTTTTAGCAATTAATATAGAAATCAAAGCGGACATCACCTGAATGTATAGATACGCTTTCGATTCAGTAAACTTAATTTTAAATAATAACACAGCAATCAGAGAGAAAACCATACGCAAACAACTATGCGTCCATTTGAGAATAATTGTAGGTAAGAGGTGTAGTTAAAAGATATCATTTAAATACAAGCGAGAACTAAGCGACTATAATAGCGCTCCAAGCGACATCTTTAAGAACCAACGTACTTCCCTCGTACACCTCGTCCTTTTAGAAATTTTTATAATTTGAAAGTTGAAAATATGTAGTTTTTGGGCATTTATACTGCTTTAATCAGAGCGAATAATACCCTGGTGAAATAAACCGCTCTCTATGCATAGAAACTCCGTGGTCTACATAAGACGTTTATGTTAATCAGGAAACAATATTTGTATCAAATACGGGTGTAGTTGAAAGAGTTCATCTAAACACAAGCGAGAACTAAAAACCTGCAAAGTGATCTACTATACAACGCGGTGATATACGCTGATACGGCTGAACTACGTTACCGACAGATATATATTTTTTACCTTTTTTATAATTTAAAAGTAAAAAAGTTGTAGTTTTATGATTTTCCCTAAATTGAAACATCTCAAAGAATGTCTATGCCAAATTTCAAGTCTCTATCTTAAAAGGTCGCTTCAGGAATTTAAGATCATCAGTGAGTCAGTCAGTTACACATGGGGCTGTATATATTATAGACTCGCCTGCGGCTCGATGGGGGCTCCGCCCCCATGCCCCCTTAGGGGTTGTCCGAAATTCGTAAATTACTAAAAAGTCGAGTTGAAGCAGGTTAGTTCCACCGAAAAACTGGTCCACCAAGACAGTAAGAAAGCCGGCTAGTAAGCACTACATATTATCAACAATAATAAATACCCCCCGTCGCAGCAGACCTGCGTACTCAGCCAATTTCCAAAGGAATTTAAGATTTCGTATTTTCCCCATAGTTACCATAGGAATTTGTATGTTGGTTTATTGCCATGGGATGTTGTTAAAAAATGTTTGTTGTCAGGTAGAGTGATGGTTGAGTAAGGTATAAACCAATTGTATCAATATTCAGCTCTTTTTAATATTCCCAATAAACCCCATAGGGGTGAGTATGTAGGTTTGCCGCCACATGGGTGTTCTAATCAAATATCAGTTAAACCCTACCTAGTGAATGTACATACTAAATGTTACTAAGTTATGTTAATAAATAAGCAAGATACAGGATTTTATTGATTTCCCATAAGATTAACATCAGAAACCTGTATTTAGCTTTTCTGCGGAATCTGTTAAGCTAAGTTAAAAATTCAAAGTACTAAATTGTTTGTTTTTTAAGCTCTTTTAAATGGTTTCAGTTAAAATTCTTGAACTTACAAAATTGAGGTTCAAAAATGCCAACAACCCATTTTTTACTCCTTTGAAACCACATAAAACTCCGTTCCCATAACCCGACAATGCTGGTTCGCGGACTCATGAAAATAGACCTGGTCTTACACCTTCATACCAAATTTCATCAAAATCAGACGTCCATTTCAAAAGTTATCAGTACTACGGACATACACATATATGAAAATTAAGGAATTGTTTTTTTTTTCTGGGGACCTCAAAATGAAAAAGTAAAGTTGTCCCGGGCTTAGGTCTCACCATGGCTACTACCGTAATAGCGTATTCTCTATAGGGAAATTCGCTAAAAGCTTTGAAAATCGCCAATGGCTAGATTTTAGAACCACTCCCTCGTTCCTCTTAATTCGTAAAATTGAGAGAGTTGTAAAACCATAATCAACCACACAAATATTCTAGGTATTGCTGGATGGAGGCTCGACCCCCTTGCCCCATAATTAGTTGCCCCTATTCATAAATTGCTGTAAAAATCGCAAGCACTGAACAGGCTAGTTGAGGCCTTCGCTCCCATACCCCCTTGTTGTGTTCACCGTATTAGTTTGTAGTTTACCAAGTCTCGAACGTTTAAGATTTGCCCATAATATTTTTAATTAAATTATTATGGATTTAAAAAGCAACTGTACTGTAGTAAACGAATCGTCGGTGGATTTGAAGAAATGCCTTGCCTCACCCTCCTAGCGCAAAAAGTATGAAATAAACCTGATAAAATATATGACAATGTAGAATGAACAACCTAAATAAAATATTTCAAAAGATCAATGATAAAATAAATAATTTTACTGAAACAAAACAGGTAAACATGAACAAACGGTTTGGTACCCGCCAAAGACCCCTATTATTCACACACAAAAATATTCGTTAGGAAATAAAAATGGACGTTATGAAAAAATAATTTATTATATAGTTATTCTAGTCACTTCCCTTAAATTCCGTTGAAGTTTCAGGGATATTTTACAAGTTCAGTGGATGCAAAATTCGTACCTCAAATACAATATAACTGTAGTTGGCTCTACTAACAAGTTATATGAAATTCAGTACTAATAAAAGTTGCAAATCTGTCTTAAAACAACGATTTGAGATACGATCAAAAGTGAAAGGTCTAAAAGTTAGATTTATGTCACTAATTCACAAACAATCTATACTTTAACAGTATATGAAACAGAGAAATCCGTTCATATTCAACAGATAAGAGAATAACACATAATTTTAGCTGGCATTAATTATAATTTTATTAAATTCTATTTTTACGAGTGGTTAACTTCTAAATATAGTGAATTTCCTTCAATATCACTGCCAAGCTAAATAAATACAAAAATTCAAGCTTATGGGGAAGCAAGATTCAGAATCAGCTACATATTAAAATCAGCTAAAGTTAATGGAATGTTTTGCAGTAGATCTATAAAAACAATAAAAAACCTTTAAATCAGGAAAAAGTTCCCTACTTTAAGCTCTGTTTAAAGTTATAAGAGTGTTAAACTTTTAAATATAGTGGATTTTGTGTTAGTTAATACTTAACTTCAAGATCTCAATACAATATTAACGTAGTTACTGACTAAAGTATGGCAGATATTAACTAAACATAGCCAATTTACCTCAAATAGTCGGAAACCAAAGTTTTTGGTCAGTAAGTAACAAACAATGTAAAACATCACTAAGTAACAAGCAATGTAAAACAATCAGTTGCCTAACAATGGATAAAACAATCAGTTCCGCCTAACATGTAAAATAAAAAGACATAATATTGGCAATCATCACAGTTATTGTTTATGTTTGATACTTTTATTGATATCGGTGCTGTCCAAGATATGTGCATGCACAATTTTAAGGATCTAAAAAATATTACTGTAGTTATGAAAAACATACTGGAGGGTTAAGGATCAACAAAACGTTAAATTAAACACACAATATTAACTGGCATTAATTATGAATTACTTTTAAATTCAATTTTTAAAGACTGTTACACTTCTAAATACATTTAATTTCCTTTCAATATTACTGTCAAGGTAAGTTAATACAATGTTAAAGCTTGTGGGGAAGCAAAATGTAACATTCAGCAAAATAGAGGTAAATTAAATCAAATGTTCTGCAGTTGATCTAAAAAAGCATTTAAAAAAAAAAAACTTAGGAAAAAACTCCCTATCTGTGCATCAGCTTAGGTATATTAGAAACGAAGTTGTAGTAAAATGAAATATGATCGCTAAGATATTTTATGGGCGCAACCGATGTTCTTGCTAGGGCTTAACACCTAATAATTTTTACTTTTCTTGTAGAACTACGTAATCGTATATCTAAGATAGAGAAAAACCAGCCGTAAACAATTACTTATCAAATGAGATAAATATATATAACACTTGATAAAATTAACATATTGATTTAGGTATCTGGGCCCCGAGGGTTTCCTTCAATCAAGAGACTTAGTCGAGCCTAGTTAAATTTGTTCAATAATATAAGTACGAGAACTAAACCTGTCAAGTGATCTACGTTACCACGGCTGTACTACATTAACCCTTGATCTGCCTTACCGACACTAAGAATTTCTGATACCCCAATGAGTTACACATGCGGGAGTATATAATTTACTCGCCTGCGGCTCGATGGGGGCTTCGCCCCCATGCCCCTTTAGAGGGTTGCCCCAAATTTGTTAATTGCTCTAAGTCTCAAGTACCGACAGGCTAGACCCCCCCCTCAAAGGGTTGCCCTAAATTCGTAAATTAATAAAAAGTTGAGTTTAAAATACGTTAGTTCCACGAAAGAACTGCACAGTCAAGACAGTAACAAAACCGTCAAATACACAACGTTGGTCTAAATTTAAGTTAACAAAATCGTTATTTTTAACATTGGTCTTATAGGTTGCTATTTTGGTAACGAAAGAACAACTAAAAGTAAACAAAAATAAAGGAACATAAATTTTAAGCAGTTTTTTAACAGCTGTTAGCTGTGAAGAGTCTGGTGTAGATTTAATAGCTTGATTACCATGACACTATAACAAAAGTCAATTAAAACCAACGAGCAAGGCTCGGTTAACCTGGTACTAAATAGAGATACAATTATGGGAAAATTGACATAATCCAATGCCTCACCCATCTCAAATAAAAACTTGTAAATTTCAGGAGATAGAAGAAAAACGTTTAAATCACTGAAATAGCGTATAACATCCAAATCAATGAGCGAAAACAAGAATTAAAAAACATGAAAACAAAATAATAGGAAAGAATAAAAACGGGGTTGATCCGCAAAAAACCCCTACTATTACAAACTACTAATTATAAGAATATAAAATCGAGACCTGTGAAATAATAATTTATTCATAAAAACCTGTTTGTTTAGTTCAATAGTCATTTAAAAATTTTCAAAAACATATTTTAAGTGTGTATTAAAATATAATGTAAAACACTGAATATAAATAAAACAGAAAGATAATAATTACCTGTCTATTAATTATCATACAAAGTAATAGAAGTTAAGGTCACGGCACGAGCAACACAGTAAATTCATTGAATGCGAAATTCGGCCGAAAGCTTAACTTGGGGTGAATTTGAATTAGTAATCTGGAATGAGGTGTAAATTAAAACGAGAACCTAACATTTAAATGTGTTCATTTTGTTCAATACTTATTTAAACATTCTCAAAAACATATTTATAAGTGTGAAAAAAATATCTAATATAAGACACTGAATACAAATCAAACAAAAAGATAATAAATATCTGTCTATTAATTATTGTACAAAGTAATCGAAGTATGTTACGTTAAGATCACAGCTCAAGCTTCACAGCAAAATTCATAACGTTAAGATCACGGCACGAGCTACACAGAAAATTCATTGAATGCGTGATTCGGCTGAGGGGTTCTCATGGGGTGAATTTGAATAAGTAATCTAAAATAAATTGAAATTAAACGAAAACCTAACATTTAAATCTATTACTTTTGTTCAACACTTATTTAAACATTCTCAAAAACAAATTTTAAGTGTGAAAAATTCAAATATAAGACACTGAATATAAATCAAACAGAAAGATAATAATAAACTGTCTATTAAGTATTGTACAAAGTAATCGAAGTATGTTACGTTAAGATCACGGCTCAAGCTTCACAGAAAATCTATTCAATGCGAAGTTCGGCGGAGAATAATCCCGTGTGAATTTGAATAAGTAATCTAAAATAAATTGAAACAAAACGAGAACCTACATTTAAATATGTTAGTTCAGCTAAACAGTTATTTAAAAATTCCCTAAAACATACGATATTTATGATGTGTGTAATATATAAAGGAAACCTGCTTTCAATGCAGCATAATCTCATTGCTATTTTGAAGTAAAATGGATAACGGTTTGTTATATATGAGGGATACTAACGTTGCCAACAGCAAGGAAGCAGGTGTAGTTAAAAGACATGATTTAAATACAAGCGAGAACTAAGCGACTATTCACCCGCCATGGGAAATTAATTCATAGTAGGAGAAGAAAATTCACCTTTGGTAAACATTCAAGATAGCGCATATGCTGCATAAGCTACAAATTAGGGAATTATCACTGTATATATTATCTAGTATATCCCTGGGTCCCTGGTGAAATAACCCGCTCTCAATACAAAATAACGCCGTAGTTTACAATATATATTAGAGTCTATCCATCGAAGGATACAATGAGTATATCAAACACGGGTGTAGTTGAAAGAGATCATTTAAACGCGAGCGAGAACTAAACCTGAAGAGTGATCTACGATACCACGCGGTGATATACGCTGATACGGCTGAACTACGTTACCGACAAATCTATATTTATTACCTTTTTTATAGTTTAAAAGTAAAAAAGTTGTAGTTTTATGATTTTTCCTAAATTGAAACATCTCAATGAATGTCCATGCCAAATTTCAAGTCTCTATCTTAAACGGTCGCTTCAGGAATTTAAGATCATCAGTGAGTCAGTCAGTTACACATGGGGCTGTATATATTATGGACTCGCCTACGGCTCGATGGGGCTTCGCCCCATGCCCCTTAGGGGTTTCCCTAAATTGGTAAATTAATAAGAAGTCAAGTTGTTAAACAGGTTAGTTCCAACCGAAGAACGGGTCAGCCGAGACAGTAACAAAACTATCTAATACTCTAAATTCACAATCGATAGTAAAAAAAGCTTTAATAATCTCCTATTAGTAGGTTTTAATACTCCTCCTTAGTAAATAGTTTTTAAAAAAATTGAGCTGTGAGATAAATATTATTTATGTAAATATTCTAGGTGTTATGCTTGATGGAGGGTCCAACCCAATAATTGGTTGCCCCAATTCCTTAAATTACTGTCAAAACCTCATACAATGAACAGGCTAGTTGAGGGCTCAACTCCAACGGCAGTAACAGAAGCTGCCAATATACACTACTCACAATAAATAATAATAAGCTTTGAAATTTGCTCACGGCTCATGGTATAATCCCACTCCCCCCTTAATTCGTAAAAAATATAATGGAGTTGTGAAATATTAATGAACTATGTAAATAGTCATGCTCAAAAGTTGTGTAAAAATTTGGAGATACGATTATGATTGCACATGATTGAGGTAATAATAGCTGTATTCTGAAAAGATAAAATTGGAATAAAATTATAAGTTTATATAGAGGATCGTTGTATGTAATAGAAGAAAAACGGGACAAAATCAAGATATATGAAATTATAAAAAAAAATGGTATAGGCTAAGATGCTTCAGTTCCGCCACGGGGTGGCCAAGAAACGCAGGAATCATATATGTACCATATAGAGAAACGATAACAATTTTATCATTCAAAATCAGAAATTATTAGTTTAACAATTTTAAATGTTATATATATATAAATCTATTACTTTTGCTCAACACTTATTTAAACATTCTCAAAAACAAATTTTAAGTGTGAAAAATTCGAAGTAGTGGGAAAAAGCCACTTCTAAACCGGAAGTGACGTCAGCTGCCAGGGCAGCTGCAGGGGTCAGATGGTGTCAGTTGCCAGGGCAGCTGCAGGGTGCAGATGGCGAGAGCATATGCCCTGAATTTGAAGTAGAATTGGGCATGAATTAAGAGTTAATTCAAAACTGAAATTCAACAGTTATAACTGGGGCTTGGAAAGTATGTCAAGGTCATCCAGAGTAAGTTTTAAAAAAGCCTACCCAACTACTACCAGAAATAGTTCAAAGTTGAACTAGTTGGTGATAGTGGGATAGGCTGAAGTAAATTTTGAATTTTATTTGTGAACATACAATTAATGTGCAACAGCAGAGTTTAAACAAGTTGAACTTTTGTGATGAACTACAGAGTTGTAAATGCAAACACCAACGACGATGAGAAGGTAAACGCAGAGTCCCCAGATGATGTATTTGAAAAGCTTGAACAAACGTAACATTTCGAGTTGGTTTTCCCGTTCCATTTCCAATCGTTTAATTTCCAATTTCAATTTATCCTCTTCCATTCTAGTTATGAAGGGAACTTCATCCATCATATCCATCATGATTTTGTAGTGTTTGAAATTTTAAAACAAGTGATGTTGATAGTTCAAAAGTTGAAGACGGAATGAGAAGTGAAAGCGAGAAATGTTAGTTAAATAAAGAAGTGGTGGGGGGAACGAAGAATTACAAAGAAGTGGTGGGGGAAATATTTTGCTGTTCATTATTACCATCAGTAGTGTCAGATGGTGCAGGAGTTAGATTTAGTAAACTGTCTTCGTCCGAACTTTCAATCTTATCACAAATAGGACAATCGTATGTTATTTCCAAATTCATTTTGATGGTTGTAAAATTATCTACAAGTTCTTGTAAAATATTAAAAATGTCTTGTAACTCTTCTTTAGAGTTTATTTCAAAACTAGAATTCATTCGGGCCAATGGAGAGTTGTTCATATTGGAGAGTCGGTGATGGAATGAGGATCGGCGCATAGGGAGGGGGCTTATATAATGGTGACCTTGAGCAGGCGTCTAGGGAGGGGGGCTGTCTAGGGAGGGGGCTTTTATATAGGGAACCTTGAGCTTATGATTGAATAAAACGTTTAGTTCTTCTTCTCCATCTTTTAATTCAATTATTTGAACCGAAGTAGTTGTTTCATCTTCTTCACTTGATGAAGAAAACAATTCACCAGGATTTAAATATTGAACTACAATTCTGAACCATCTTATAGGATATTCGTCAATGACAGAAAGTAAGTTTTGAAACAATTCTTCCATCTCCTCCCTGTCAGTTATTATATGTTCAAATTTGATAAATTTGTTTTCCATGTTGTTAGTTAGAGTGTTGGAAGTGGAATGATTTAATATTATATAAAAATTAGAACTAGTGGTGGGGGAAATCTCAAGGTCATCCAAATGAAGTTTTAAAAAAGAGTGTAAAACTGAAATTACACATTTGATGGTTCTACAGGATCGGAATACCAATCTGACCTGTATTTACATCTTTTTATCATATGTGTACAAAAATCATCTTGATGAGAATTGGTGCGTTGACAATGAGCAAGATCTAGAGGGTGAAATTTGAAACATCTTTGAGGACAACATGTATGAAAATATCTTGATTTGTAAAATTTGAAAGTTCGCAATTCCGGTGGTGGTAGTTGTTTTGTTTTGCATTTGCAATAACAAGATCCGAAGAATTCACATTTAGTACAAGCTAACCCATCCACCATCATTGGTCCTAAATCTGTACACTGTTGTTCACAACAGTAACGAGGTTTGTACTTGTATTTTTGCTCTTCCATGTTGACGCTGCGGAGTCCAGTGAAAGAATAAGAGTGTATAGTGTTCAATAGTGAGTTTTATGTACTGTGAAAAGTGGTAGGGGTAATTTCAAGGTCATCCAAATGGAGTTTTAAAAAATTATACCTTACAAGTGTAAGGATTATTAAAATTTAGGAAGTTTGTTTCTCTTTGTTTTCTTCAGACTTTTTCTCTCTCTCCGCCTTAGCCATAGCAACAAGTTCTTCTGTTGATAATGGATGTACTTCAGGAAATTTTAAAATTAATTTAGCTTGATATCCTTCTTTAGTTAATACATCTAAATCTTGGGTCATTTGTTCAATGGTGTTGTAGTCTTTTCCATAGATTTTTCCATCAAGTTGAATCATCATTCTGTACAACATTTTCTTAAATAGGTCTTGTCGTGGTGAGAGCTAAGAAGCGAATGATTATTTATACAAGTATCACATCCTTTTTATTAACTCACATTGATCATGTGATTCTTTAGTTGTAGCTTTGTCTGTCAAAAGTTATTCAACATTGGTAATACTTTTGGAACTTGATGTTATGTTGACCAGTTGGCGATGAAGAAGTTGTAGGTTGTGTAGAAATAAATATTTCATCATCGCAATATTTTGTTTTAGTGAACATCCTTGTATTAGTAGCACTAACATCAACAGTTAAGTGATAACCACCGGTAAGTAAAACTCGCATTTCGTTAGTTAAATCTTCAAGTTGTTCAAAAGTAGTTATGGTGTTGGTATCATAAGATGCACACTTAACCTTTAGGGACATGTTGCAGTTTTATATTCAGGGATTAAGAGCGAGATGTGTACGGTATGAAAGGTAGCAGTAGACTGATGAATTTTGCAAGTACATTTCCCCTTTTATAATTATACAAAATTGGGTCAAGGTCATCCTGTGGAATTTTTAAAAAAAGCAACATATTGTAATGTACAAAGACATTACAATATGTTGCTTTTTTTATTTTTATTTTTTGTTTTGTTTTATATCATATTTATTGAAAAAACAAATACAAAGAAATATTTACAATGTTATGTACAAATTAATCAGTAGTAGGTGTTACATGAATTGTAAGTTCAGTAGAGTTGTTTCCACTGGGTCCATGTGATACCAAATAGAGTGCGCCGGGTTGAATTATACGAAGATCTTCATTTTGAAGTAGTTGTATGAAGCGCTTTGGTAAGAAGATCTGAAATTTTGCTTCATCACCAATTGTATAAGGTGCCTCGCTCAAAGTGCAATTTATAGCATCACCTACTGAAGTTTCCATTTTCTTAATAGTATGAATGATGTAGTGTTTTTCTTCTTTTAGTTCAGAACATTTCTTCGTAGGTAGAATTGATGATTTAGAATGAGCGTTGAACTGATCAACTAAACTTTGAAGTAAGTTCTGTGATGCCATATTGATGTTGTTGTTAATCTTCTTGTTAATAAGAATGTCCGTCGGAGATGTTGTCTCTTCGGAGGTTTGAGTAATACTCATGCTGTGTCATGGTAGCGCTCTCACTTTTATAATCGACACTACCCCCACCACTGACACTACCCCCACCAGTTTGTTGAAGGAAATTATTCAAGCGGTAGGCATTCTTTAAAGCGCACTGCGACCTTCGATGTTTAAAACTTTTTGATGAAATACAAAGTTCGTTGAAGTAGCATTGGAAATCTTTATCAATTATTGCATTAATCACTTCGTTGCTTGTAAATGATTGTATCCAATTTGCTTTTTCCAATCCCCTTGTGTAGATAATTTTAAACTCTTTGCAATAATGATTCATAATGTGCGGCATCATATTATAATTAATGAAACCTTCATCCCATCTTAAGTTGTGAAAATGTTTGTTCAACCATTTGTTTGTAACTTTCGCTTTAGTTGTTAGTCTATTAAATGGTACTGGAGGTTTGAACAAATAATGATAAACTACTGATGTGTTCATGTCCAAGATTACTAATTCTTTAATAATAAAATTACCATCATTTCCTCGGAAAGCTTGAAATTCAATTATACCTCTTTTAACTTCCATTATATGTGGCGCATTAGAAAACGAAACCCGTTTATTCATGATGAAGTCTTACTAACAACTGACTTAAAAATTGAATGAGCCGATGTTTATAACAGACAGGATTGTTCTTCTTCTTTCACTTCTTGTGCCACTTCATCAATATTAAAATTGGTGTGATAGTTGTTTAATTGTCTCCACATTTCAACTTCTTGAGGTATTCTATTAAAGATTGAAGTATCCACGGGACCGTATAAAATTGGAACAAAAGGTTTTTTGTCCAATGTATCAATTAGATAGTCTTTAATTATTGCACTTGAAAATATTAGTTGTTTCAAATATCTGGTGACGGGACCGGTAGTACAACTTAAAGTATAAAATTCTTCTTTAGTGAAATATAATTTAACATTATGTGTAGTTAAATCTCTGAAGCGAACAATTTGTCCTCCACGATGTTTTACTATATCAACTTCAATATTTGATTCCAATAAACTTAATCTTGTTCTTCGTCCAAATGTGTTGTTACTTAAATAGCACTCCAAAAGATGTAAATGTTTCATGAGAGATTCCCAAGTAATTTCACTGAAAGTAACCATTTTGTTTCCATGATTTAAAATAACAATTGGTGAATAATCCATTGATTTTAAAATTCCAACTGATATACTTTTTGTCATGCATGAAGAAATTGGGTAGATAATCCGAAGAAATACTTCTGTTAAAATATTGGTTGTAATGTTAACTTCAACCTTCTTCCTTTTTACTTCTTTTTCAGCTTTTTCTTCTTCTCTCTTCTTATGTTTGTTGAATTTTAGGAACTCGTCCATTTCTCGTTCAACTTGTTTTTCTATATCTGAACTATTATCATCCATTAGAGGTGTATTTTCTTCTCCGTTAGTAGAATTCATCTTGCGAATGATGTTTCCCATACGACGGTTGAAGATAGAATGAAGTTTCTACTAATTATTTTCTCGCTTTTATATTTTTCGTAAATCCTTGAAATTTATACAATTACATAATTGTTTGTTTTGAACTTGTCTTTCACAAATGAAATTCTAACCTCAAAAATTAAAGCAGATAATTCTAACCTCAAAAATTTGCAGTTGTTGTACAATTCTTCTTAAAGTACATTCTTCACAATTCCGGTCAGCGGTGTGTAAGTAACTATTTTATCATGTAGAATTAGACAGTATGCCGAAGTTCCATCCGCTACTGGTTCTTCAAATTCCATTTCAATTTTTATATCTACACTTGATGATTTTACCGATTCATTTTGTTTTGAACAATCGATTACAATTATTGGAGCCTTGGAATAATACTGGTCAGGTGATAATAGTGGTGTATTAGTCTTTCCATAATATGACGATTGAAATCTTGCATACATATCGTATAAAATAGAAAAACGTTTTTTGCTGAACATGACATTCAAATTGTCATAGGGAAAGAATTGAGAGTTTAGGAAAACTTTACAATTCTTTATTTTACAGTGATCAAATTGACCAGCATTTGCAGTGATAACATCTTTTCGCTTAGTTTGAAAACCGAGTATTATGTACCTTGCTCGTTCCAAGTAAGTTGATGTCTTGACGGTCCATGTTTGTCGTTCTGTCTGAGGTAGTGTAGGGTATTCATGAAATTCCCAACTTCGGAATGGCATCACAATATCACGGTCAGATTTCAACTTTCTCAATAATAGGATTCTATGTTCATCAGCCAATCTTACATGAGGTACTCTCCAAACAACTTTATCCAACTGTAGTTGCCATTCCAGTTTATCTTCCGTAGTTGCAGGGTCTGCAAGTATCAAGTCCTTATTAGTTGAAGATCTGAGTAATACTAATTCTTGTTTGACATTTATTATTACCCGTTTGTAATCTTCAGCGAATCCCAAAAGCAATCGTAAAGGTACATGAAAATCAAAGTGACCGTTGGAAGCTGGTGTTATAGTGTCTTTATCGGGGGCAACCCATCCGGCGGTGACTATTGAATTCTTCTCATGCGGTGTTAATGATGTTAATCCTTTCAATGTTGTTGTTAAACCAACCTTTTTTGTTGAATCAACCGTCACCCCTGATATTTCATATCTTATTTCATCAAAAAGATATGCCATCGGGTTATTTATAAAAGGAACTGTTGAAGCAGTTTTTCCATCCAATTTTAATACCCGTCCTTCAATGTACAAGTAACTTTCACACGGTAAAGTGTAAATATCTTGTTGTTGAATGGGGATCCTTATTTCATCGTTATTGTTTAATTTTGATGAAGTGTAAGGGTTGTGCGTGTGATATTCCTTCTCCCATAGTGTTTCGTCGAACGTTGGTCCTTGAGATATATCCAGGATATCCATCGCTGTTAAGTTTCAATCCAATCTTCTGTAGAAAACGAATGTTTTCCGATGTTAACTCTTCCAATGTCGAGGAGCTACTGAGCTCCCGACTCTTCCGTTGCGGTTTAAATGATAATCCCATGTTGACTTTTATGTTGCTGCTCTGATGTGTATCCGTATAGTAATTGTTTCTCCTCTAAAGTCAACACTATGACCGTCTTGATCCAATATGTTCAGTACGATGTCTGAAATGAAACTGGTGTTTAACGGTAGGTATATCAAGTTTTGTGGCTTCTCAACAATTTTAAAACCGGGAGCCACTGTTGGATAAAATGTATGTAAAATATGTTGATTAACTCCATCTCTATACGATCCGTGTATAATGTTGCACGTGACATCAATACTATTTACTTTCAATATTGTTACAGTTGAATCACCTGAATGAGTAGTTCCAGGAGTTAAGATTTTTTTTTTTGTATCTGTAAATCCAAGTAAACTGCCAATCGACTGTTCCAAGCTGACATCAATATAATATTTTGAAGTTATTTCTGCTTTTAAAGTATTATTGTTTCCTTTAACGGTGATATTGTCTTCTCCGAGTTGTTTCTGTAATAATTGGTTTATATCATCAATTTCATAAGCTCCAGTAGGAAATGTAATTATTTTCAATTCTGAGTATTTTCCTGCAGCATCCTTAGTTTCATAATAATGTAGTAAATTGTTTTTTCCTTCTGTAACATTAGGAATTGAATTGTAGGTAGTCAAATCAAGTAATGCCGCTTCCCATAATCTTTCCTTGGATAGACGCAATGCTGGGAACAGCGTACTTTTCAATGTGGATGAATTTCCACTCAGTGACACTGTATACGATGACATCTTAAAGCTGACTGACACTCTTCGCTAGAAACTCCAAACATAAATGCCCACATATTTCAGTATTGTTAGGTTGTTCTCTTTTGTAATTGTAAAAAATGTTTTTGGAGTTTCGAAAATAATGTTGCAGTTCTTTTGGCGGTGGTAGATTGCCAAAACTGTCAAAGTAGTAAATGGTTTGTCCGAGTTTTTTATAGCATACCCAATGAGTGCCTGGACCATAGGTGGAATCCAAATTTACTATTCCAGTTTCATTTTTCCATATTTTAGTTGGTAATGCATCTTTCATAAAAACTCCTCGAAAGAATGGTATTTTCAAACAATTTACATAATCATTTAACTGATGATTTGTTAAGGCTTTATTTGGAATTATCAATTGATTCTTCTTATTTAGTACACACGGTATGGTCTTAGGTATAAACCTGCTCCGTTTTTTACCATTTGCCAAACAGAAGTCTTCTTTACACTTGCCTTATGAGTTCTACGACGTCCTTTTTTAATGTTTCCACCTCTTTTGGGAGCGCCTCTCTTTGCAGGTCTTCCTCTGCGACGTCTTCCACCACCTAACTTTGCTTTTGTCTTCATGGCTGTAGTTACTGCCCAAGCTGCTGCTTTTTCTGCAATATTTGCGTCACTTGATTTTACTCTTTGCCAAGCTTTTTCCGCTAGAATTTTATCTGCTATTGATCTATTTGTTGAATCTTTATACTTTGAATATGCTATATCGTGTTCTTTGCAAGCTTGATCTAATTTATTAATTCCAGGATCTCCTCTTGCTAAACGTTTTGCCAACTTAGTTCCAGGTCCACAATATTGATAACCTCCGGGCAGATGTAATTCGTATGGTAAAGCGTCTATTGCTCGATTTACAACAGCACCAATAGGTATCCGTCTAAGCAGGGATAACGCAGTTGAAGTTATACCACGTCCTCTCTTGTTGCTGTCTTGATGATGACTGAGTGATACGGCCTTCATTATGTAGTCTTATATAAACTGGTGTGTTTACTCCACAAGATACATTACATAAATGAATAAGTTATGTATAATTTTTTATATTTAAACACTTAGTTATTCAAATTAATTATATACTGATTTATAATTCTATTTTTAATCCAAGCTTCTCGTTCATCGGGTTGAATCATCACATGATTCGTTGTACTAGCTATATGATTATGGGTATCAATAAGTAAATTGCCCACTATTCTTATTAAACAATCTAAATTTACAGCATCTTTTGGATGTTGAGGATCATGTAATTGCATAATACGTTTATCATTACATGTGTAAGCTGTTGAATCACTTTTTGATGTTTTTATGACTTGTCCAATAGTAGCAGCATCATTTGAATCTTCGCCTGGTAAAATATTAATTATTTTCTTCATCTTTGCATCATATTTGGTCCCAAAGTGTTTATCCCAAGTTATTGTTTGTTTCATTGTAACACAATCATTTGCTTCGTAACCAGGATAAATATCTTTTATTCTTCTATTACGACCATTGTATGTACCTAATGTACCACCAGTAGCAATTAATGTTTGCACCATTAGAGGTACATCTGTATCTTTTATACCAAATCTTCCATTTGTTATTGTTTTACGTCCTGCATCCCATTCATCATTATTTCCTTGCATTAAATTAAACTTTTCATTTCCATGTATAAATTTATCTCCCCGCTTTAACACGGCATCTTCATGTTTTACAAAATTGGATGTTTCCTTTTTTAATTCTTTAGATAATTGTTCTATAGTAACAGCATCTTTTGGTTGAGAACCAAACTTTACATTTGTCAATGTTTTACCATGACAATCGATTTCATTAACATCTTGTAAAATACAGTTGTCCTTGATGTATTTTAGGTTTACAGCATCACCGTCTTCCTTTGGGTATCCAATGTCATTTATAATAAATTTATAAAAAGAATATCCATGTTCAGTTTTTTCCGGTATTATAGAATGTAAATATTCTTTATTAACTGAATCTTTATCATTTTTGGGATTTCCCACGTTGGTTATTCTATAATTTCCAGCATCATATGTTTGTCCATCTTTTAAGTTGTTACCCCATTGCAATTTTAAAGTATTTGAAAGTTCAGATGATAAGTACTCTTTAGTAATTGCATCAGAACCTTCAGTTGGTTTACCAACATTAATTAATCTATGTGATTCAACATCATAAGTATTCTTATGTAATTTTAATGATGTTGAAGTAGCTTCTTTTACTGTCTTCAAATTTGCTCCATCAGTATCTTCTTCTGGATCTTTAACTAGTTTTAAACGTTTATTACTTATGCTATAGTCACCTTCAGGTGTTTGCGGTAATCCACTTCTTTTTCTGTCTTCTCCAACTTGCACTCCTAAAGCGGAGTACCGTCCGAACTTGTCGACGCTCATGTTAGAACTGATACGTCTTATGCTTGCACCTCTTTTATATCCACGGACAATTATACGACTATACCGCGATTCCTAAGTTCATCAACTAGAGCCACCCATTCATTATTCAAACCTGTATGACCGGCTTCCATGGCTTCATGCAATAGTCTCATTCTATCAACCAATTTATTGATATCATTGTAGTAAATCACATTCGTATTGTATAGATTTTTCATCAATCCTTTACCAGATGTTGAAGTATCTCCTTTACTCTTTTTACCATGTTGTTCAAGAAGTGATAAATCCATAAGTGATAAAGATTTTCTTTTCAGTGGTTGTCTCACCGCTGGTGCAGTACGTAATGTTGGCAATTTTCGTGGAGGAAACAACTTTTTTATAACGATGTTATATTTTGTTGCACGTGAACGATTAATCATTGCATCCTTTGAGTAGTTTCTTTTATGAGCGTTAGTATTTTGTAGAATCTCCTTAAAAACACTTAAATCTTTGGATGAATATCTTAGTGGTATGTTTTTAAAAATTAATTCATATAATCCTTTTGTTCCTTTATATCTATGCTCACCAATAATGATGTAATCGTCTTGTGTTATTTCAAGCTTTGAATCGCCAATCTTCAATTCATTCCCATCAATTCTTGCTCCGTATACGTGTGATCTACTCAAATTCGGGTTTGATTTCATGTCATGTAGCATTTTCATTATATATTTTCTTCCAAGAGGTCCATGTTGTAATATATCGCTACTCAATTGAGTTAAATTTGGAATAGATTGTTCTGCTTCTGGTATTGGCTGTTCTTCTTCCTTTTCAACAATTGGTTCTTCTTCTTCTTTTGTTTCTTCTTGCTCACTAGCACTTGTATATGAATCATCATCTTCTTCTTTTTTTAATGCTTGTACTTCTTGTTTAGAAACTGGTAGTAAAACATCTCCTTCATAACGAGGTTTACCAATAGTTTCTGATATCTGTTTTAAAGGTTCCGTAATAGGTTTAAATGTAGTCTCTAGAAATTCTTCTCTTTCACTTAAACCCATCCTCAATGCACGATTCTTCATCCTAATAGAATCACTCAGTGATTTTATTTCTTTCAATAGTTTTTCTTGATTCACCATGTTTACACTGTGAAGTTCAACATGTAACTAGATGTAGCATCGGTAGTTCAACGCATAAATACAAATTTATCCAACCCTATACGATATCTACCATTTTTAATATCTTCTTCCTTCATAATAACGAGAAAGCTATATTTCTCATTCCATGCTTTGCCACACATCTCTTTAAATTTTTCAAATGGCATATCCGCATTTACATGATCATTATATATATGCTTTAAATTTGTTTCATCTTGCTTGAAGATGATCAACATATTTGCATTGTCTCTTATAAGTTGTTTTGGAATTTTACTGTATGTTTGACCAATATAAATGCTATCAATATTATGATGTCTTCCCATAGCAAAATAATTCCTTATTGTGTCATGATTTTCACAAGAAACATCGTCAAATATAAAAATAGAAAATGGTTTTGCTTCATTTGGTTGCATAATTGTTTCACTGGCATTAAACTTGTAAAAATTCACTTCAGGTACACTTGCAAGTACTTTATCCAATAATTGATATTTTGGTTGTTGCAATGATTTTGAAAAAATGTATATATTATTAAAACGCAATCCTTTAGGATTAGTTATAAGGTTAAAAACAACATTAGTTTTTCCACAATTTGAAGGACCAGTTATTAGACATCTTATCGTATTTGGTAGTAATTCACCATGTTTTCCATGATTTAACTTATCATTGTCAACTGTCAATTCATCAATGTTATTGATATTAAATCGATCTTTTTGTTGTACAATCTCCATCTTGTATAAAGGTTAAACACACAATGAGCTATTAAACAACTATACTAAGTCTTTTGAAGGAATCCAAGAGTCTTTACTTTTATCAAACCCTAACCACCGGACTTTAACCATATCCTTTTTCCTTTGTAAAATCTTCTCGACAAGATATACATCACCAACTGTTGATTTCAACAATTCGTGTCCGTAGAATCCACCTTGAAGTAATTCACCCTTGTTATCCTTTAATAAATAGGTTTCAGGTATAGTTGGTTGCACTTTATAAATTGTAAATACTTCATTAGTCCAATTTGGTAGATATCTTTTACTAAATACACCTTTGTATTTGCTTATACGAACTTTATCGTTGACCTTGAACTTCTTTGGTTGCAATTTTTCTAATTTCGGTGTTGTATTATTTTTAATGCGTTGTAATACAATTTTCGCATTAGCACTGTTTACCTGGATAGGTTTCATTCCAATGGTACGATGATATTTGTTGTTATACTGTTTTATAAGTTGTGGTAATATGTCATACCACACATATGATCCTCGTTTTGAAAATTGTTTATACATCGCACCTTTCAATGTTCTATTGAATCTTTAAATTATTGAAGCTTTAACTTCAGAATTTGTAGAATAATGATTTATTTGATATTTCTTCATCAAAGCTCTAAAGTCTTTATTAAAATATTCTTTTCCATCATCGGTCTGTAGATGTTTAATTTTAAATTTATTTCTTTGTATTATGGTTTCCATAGCTTTTGTAACACTTTTACCAGTCTTATCCTTCAATGGTAAAGCGTCAGCTATTTTAGTAAAACAGTCTATAATTGTTAAAATATATTTAAATCCTTTGTTTAATTTACTGTGCGGTATCATTTCAATGAGATCAGCTTGATAAAGATCATTCATCCCTTTAATGATTGTACTTCTTCTTGGAAATCTTCTTCTTGCTGGTTTATGTAGTTCATTTACAATCTTGTCCTTCACACTTTCCATCTTCAGATGTTGCTTGTACACCGCATGTAAAAATACTGATCCATAGAATAGTTTATTCTCATTTATATAGTTTGAATATAGGTCAAGGCCAATTCATATTAGTGTAAAAAAGAGGGAACATGGCATTGGGCTTGCCATGTCCCCTCTTCTTTACGGAAAGGAAAAAGGAAGAAGGTAGAGGACGAAGAATAGGTTTACTGGTCGATAGGGTTTAGAGAGTAGTGGCCGAATGGTAAAGTATTAATTTTATCTTCTAAAATATGGCGCTTGTCATCTTTGTAGCTTAATGCCCACTTTGTTTGTTTGACACTAAATAGTTGATGATTATAACTTCTAATAGTGTTGAACGTTGCAGTTGTTTCAACATTTTCAAACAAACATCTTTTATAATGTTCAAACTGTACGTTCTTCTTCAGGAAAGAAGTTTTTATTCCTTTGGCCTTCTTCGTGACTTGATGTTCGTTCCTCTCGTTTATGTACAGTTGAAATGAATACAGTTTGGACATTAATGCTACAATTTCCATCATCGGCACACCATTTGTTTCATCTTTAAATTTTCCCAATACTTTCTTATTTCTGTCATAGTCGTAATTTGGATGATCCTTAGGATAATCGGAAAAGTCGAAATCATCTTTATATATAAAGGTGCGTAGATCTTCATACATGTCATTTGTTTTAATCCAGTAAATTAGTGCATCCGTGTCCATATATGCAATACCAATGTTCTCTCTTCCATAATAGTTAACCATCTTCTTATAATGAAACTCGTACATATGTGTTTTTGAAATATCCAAGATTGACATTCCAAGATACAAAGGACGATCCATTGTAACTGACTTCTTGTTCATGGAAATAACAACTAGATTTTCATTAATAATTATAGATGAACCAAAGTTTGGTTGTTGCACCAATTTCTGTAATTTTACTGGATCAGTTACCAATTTGATATCCTTATGTTTCCTTTTGTTTTCCAAAGTTTTGCCAAATATTGCGTTATTCATTAATTTGAAAAAATCTTTTTGAAAACTTGATGTAGCGGTGGCTCTTCTTCTTGTGTTGTTGTCGATGTAAGGTTTTAACCAACAAGATTGAGAAAATTGTAGTACTCGATTAATTTTTGTAATTCTCAATCCTAAGTCTAAAGCTTGTTGTATCATCCAGTAGTGTCCAACATATCGAAACTTGTCGGTTAAAGTCATCATTAATTTTGGCCATCTTCCAGTAGGGGAAATTTCAGTCTTAGGAAGAAGTGGTAAATCATAATGTTGATCATGAAGATGTTCAGGATATTCAAAATTAACATCAAAAATGTAACCAGTTTCACCATGCTTCGGTATATCCATTATGTTTCCAATCGATTCTGGATCTATCCATTTAAAATTATCATATGGAAGGGGATTCGACATTGCCCATCCGTATAAGTTATTTGCATCAAAATAACCCAGGAATGTTGTTGGTTTTGATGCATCATAATCGGGCAGATACTTGTTGTTCGCCTTGAAATGTCGTGTAACGCTTTGCGTCAATCCCCCTCGAACTCCTGACTCTAACATCATAACCATATCTATATCAGTAAGAAGTTGTATTTTACAATTTGTTTCTTTCAACATAGCTTGCCATGCTAATCCAGGTGAAGTGTACGAATGAAGAGGGTCCAATCCATATGCTGCAAAACATGTATTTCTAAATTCTTCCATTATATCACATAGTAAAGTTACATCCAATTTAACATAAAAATCTGAATATTCTCCCAATGTTCTAAATCCTAAATCGTTCCATACTTTACATGCATGATCATAGTCCTCTTGAGATATGTCCATGTCATAAAGTTTACTTTTGAATTCTTCTTTAGCCGGAAGTGATGTTTCATTAAATCTTTCTAAACTGTCTATGTAATCATATGGAAACACACCTTTCCGAAGTACCAAATCCAGTTTGTCATTATTTACAATCTTCTTTGTTTCGATGAAATCTTGTTTCCTTAAATTTTCTGAAAGTTTGGACAAACTCGACGGCATAAATCTGTAGGAGTCCAAGAATCTTAGTTTCATGTTTCCAACTTCTTTGGAAAAACTTATGAACTTCTCTGAAGTTTCAGCTAACACATCGATTTTACCGTCGTCTCTTCCTAGTTCAGGTATTATAAAATGAGCATCGTACCCACTGAGGTTATGCAGAACCACAGGAATAAATAGTGGTAAACGATAGCTTAAGTTGCATTTATTACAAGCAGCACCCCTGTAATAACCTGTGAGGTGATTATGATCTTTAACTTTATAATTCTCAATAGTAAAATCATTTTTGCATAAGAAACATCGAGTTGCATTTTCATGTTGAATTTCTTCTTCTTCCTCCATCGGTTTCATTGGTACAATATTTGTATATAATCTTTGTGCATTTCCAGCTATTGAATATAAGTGATCAAGAAATATTTTTTCTACATTTTCACCACGATATATTAGAGGTTCTGAAGTTAATCCATATCTGTTTAAATGTTCTTCTGATAATGTTGATTTAACCATTAAACAAAAACTGTTTGGTTTGTGCATTTGATACTTGACACTTTTTCTAGCTTCACAATTTTCATCTTTAACAGGAACAAGTGTTGATTCAAAGTCCGCATACACAACTAGAGGAATACGGTACTGATGATGAACCTTTTCAAATGTAACAAATGCTCTGCTTTCCGAAGGTAAAATAATCTTTGCTTCATAATTATTGTTACATAATCTTTTGTGCTCTTGTAACCATTCTCTTGAGTGTAGCCCATCTCGTTTAAAATTGAAACATCTCTTGCAAATTAACTTTCTGTGTCGATCTTTAGAAAGCTGCTTATTAACAAGACGATCAAATTGCTTTATGTACACATAGTGAGACACATCTCCTCGCGTTAGTAGTAGTAAATCCGTATGATCTGGTAGCTCTTCTTTTGCAATACGTAAAGGATACACTTTGTTTGAACTATCTAATGCAAAAACATTGATAGACGTACCAGGATTTTTCTTCTCAAATTTTGATATATCTTTCAGTGATACAGGATAAGTGATTCCTTGAAAATTGTATCTAAATCTTTGATTTTCATATTCTTGGTTAGGTCTATTCACATGAAGTGGTGGTACAAATTTAGCTGTCATTGCATAACGAAAACATTCATTGTCTTCATTTTTAACATTAACACAAGATTTTGTATTTTCAATTCTTTTTGGTAAAGGAATGTAACTAGATCCCATTAGTCCATATCCATGTTTGTGAACTCTTATATCTAATACTTCAATACTTGTAAGACTCCATCCGGATCCTCTTCCTTCGTGTTCCTGAATTTTTGTTAATATTTCTTCTATACAATTTTCTATTATTGAATCAATGTTTGAACTTTCCATAATGGTTCGGTTTTTTGTTATGAATCCTCTTGGTGATAATTCTTCTTGTACATTTATAAACATAGCTTCTAGTAGTAAACCAAATTTAAGAAAGTTTAATCTTTTCAATTCTTCTTTTAAAATTTTACTTACGATTGGTTTTGCTTCTCTAATAAATTCTTCTAGCTTCAAGTTTTCATTTTGAATCTTATGATGCATTACTACTTTACCAGGTAATGCAAATACTTGTAGATTCGGTAAAGTAGTTGAAGATGTTGCTGTTATTTCATCTTGTTCTTCTTGTTGTTCTTGTTCTTGTTCTTGTTCTTGTTCTTCTTGTTGTTCTTGTTCTTGTTGTTCTTGTTTTTCTTCTGGGTTGTTGTGAATTAGTTCTTTATGACAGTCTAATAGAATTTCATCGTGAAACGATTCCGAACATTTATCGCAACGATACATGTTGAGATGTTTACTCTTCGAAATTTTGCCAAGAAATGAAATAGGCTCTCGCGTTCCTCCTTTTATAACGGTCCCCCCACCACTATTTCATCTTCTTCACTATACAAGGAAATCAAACTTTTTAAATAAAAATATTAACCTTCAACAAACTAATTGTTCATTCGTGTTCTTTATTCCCATTGGAGTTTTAGTATATACTTCTTTATATTCAAGCTTTAACTAACTTTCCCCCACCCAACTAATTTTAGTTACTTTTAAAACCAAACACCTGCCCTCCAAACATCTATTAGGACAGATGTTATGGGACAGATGTTGAAAGAACAAATGTTAGGGTGGAAATGGCTAGAGCACAGGCACTTGGTTAAACTAAATTTGCACATAAATTAACTAGAGTTGAACTAAAAATTCGCATAAATTAAAAGTTAGTTCAAAACTAAAATTCGACAGTGTTAAGAAACTCTAACATTTGAACAAGAATAAACATTAGTTCAAAACTGAAATTCAACAGTGTTAACCAAATTCTAACAGTCGAACAAATAGGTCAAGGTAATCCAATTTTAACGCGAGAACGAGGAATAGAGCACTAAGTGGCATGTTAGTCCATTACCACAAAGTGATCTATTCCTCGCTCTCTATTCTACATCTACTTTTTTTAGTTTACTTATTTATATTAAAATGTTCAAATTTTACTATGTAGAATGTCCATTCTTTCTCTTCAACTCTTCGATTGTTTTTAGCAATTGTAACAAATATTCGTTAGTTTTCACCAAAGTCTTTAGTTTGCTACATCCAATTTCAATGGAAGGTATTATAAGTTGTAATTTTATAAGTTCAATCTTTTCTTTCTTGCGAATTTCTTTCTTTATTATATTATTCCTTATTTTTGCTGAAGATTTAAACTCCATGTTGTTTCTGCTAAAGCCACAATAATAATAAAAGTCTCTTGAAACAACCTGCATTTATACACATTCCCCCACCACTTTATAATCCCCACTCCTTTCCCCCTCTTCTTTATATGTGGAAGGAAGTATTATAATTAGATTCCTAATATTTCTTTTCCTTCTTCACTACGTGGGGGAAGGGTAATTTGTTATTACACTAGTTGTGCAAGAAAATAGCCGCCAGTGTCCACACCTTGTTCGTAGCACTCCATCATAGATTGTGCCCACTCCAACATGCGGTCTCTGTCATTTGGTGTGACAAGGAAAGAATGACTATCACCATACAATATAAAAGAGTCAATTCGTACATAACATCCTGAGTCCAACCATTTATTAGCTTCAGCCATAAACTTTTCTATTGTATCAAATGGAAATTGTGGATCAATTGCTATGACTTTACGTTCTTCACTAAGTTCAACAGTATAATCATCATCGTCCTCATCATCTTCACTTTCACTGTCGTTACTTAAAGTGTCTTCAGATTGTTCAAAAACATCAGAAATTTCAGAAAAATTAAAATTTTCATTCAGATGAGGAGGCATTTTGAAGCAAGAAATATTATAAACAGCAGAGACGAAACGACAAGAGCGGCATGTAGAAGAAAAATGAAGGGGTGACCAACGCTCGCTCCGCTTTTATAATAGTATGCAAATGAGGGGTAGGTGCTGACCATGACCAGTCATCGACCCAAAGGAGTGGGGCAAGTACTTTTCTTACTACTTGGATGGAAGTAGGTTAGTAGGTCACGAGACTTAGAGTGTTAAAAAATAATGGGGGAGAAACACGACGCTATAACGCGTTGTGTTTCTCCCCCAGTATTTTTTTAAGCAATAATTTGGAAAAAGCTATGTGAATTTACTTGCTACGCCCCCACCTTGTAATACCATCCAGTTTGTGTCTGAGGAGATAGTCTTTAGAGTCTAACTCATAAACGGATTTCTCTTTGCGCAAGGATTCAATCACTTTAATATTATATCTTACGCCGTTACAAGTTGCCAAAATGTGTTCGTTGTCAATAACACTTTCAAAAAAATAGACACAACCTCTCTTAAGCCTATTTCCTTTCACACCAATAATTTTGGATTGGTATTCAACAGTGGGGGTTTCTGTCACTTGTAGTTCAGAAATGTGTTTTACGACATGTACACGGCAAAAACTTTCGTTTTTTACACATTTCCTCCCACAAGGTGATCCTTTCTTAATTCCCCTAGTAAGCATTTCAGGGCAAGTAGTGGGACGGCTAAATGCCCTACGACGCTGTTCTTGTAATAATTGAAATTGCTCTGAAGGAGCGGGTTTAGGAGTAGGTTTAGGAGTAAGTTTAGGAGCTGGTTTAGAAGCTGGTTTAGGAGCTGATTTAGGAGATGATTTAGTAGCAGGTTGAGAGGATTCAGTTTTGTGATAGGTATGATCTTCAGGTGTACTAAGTGGTGGGGTAGGAGGCAATGGTGATAGTGGGATAATGGGTGTGCTTAGACGATGAACAATGGTTTCAACGGAAGGGGTATTAGGATGGTGGTGAACTGGCTTCTGCGGTGGCGGCATAGTAGTTGATGGTGGTGCGGAGTCCTTTGAAGGCGAAGGCGGTGAAAAAATACTACGAAGTCTAGAAGTGTTAGTTGGCGGAAGAATAGCTCCAGAAGTTGAAGGTTGAGATGCAAGTCGATTCTTGTAGCAATCAGGAAGGTTTTTGAGGCGAAGAGTTTTCTTAGGTGCAGGAACAGCCGTAGTAGAAATAGAAGTCGAAGTAGAAGTTAAAGTAGAAGTTGTAGTTGGCAGAGATAACATGGTTGTGGCTCCAAGTTCGCAGCGTAACGTCTGGAATCAGAATGAAATGTTAGCCGCAGTCGGTACGTCTTTTATACCAATATGCAAATGAGAGGGGTAGCAGCTGGCCGAGACTAATTATTGACCTGGGAGGTGGGGGAAAAGGGGAAAGAGAAAGTATTTATTTAAAATAATTCGCATAACTTTTGACTAAAATAAGATAACCAAATTCTTCTTTTACCAAAATGTTTGTCTTACATAGACCTTTTCAATGATGTATCGCTTGTCCAAATCCGTCAATCCGTTATCAAGTTATAGCCATTTTAATTTTTCAGGTCATGACCGGTCGTTCACCCGTAGTGGGGGAAGGAGTGGGGGGGGGTCGACTCCATTTTTTCGGGGGGGGAGGGGGGGGAGGGGGGGGGAGGGGGGGGGAGGGGGGGGATCGGCTCCATTTTTTCGGGGGGGGGGGGGGGTCATTGACCCTTCCGAAAGTGGGTCAAGGTCATTCAAGATTTATAATGATCCAAGGTGATGGGAACAGTAATACTGTTCCCACCACCCTGTTTGCCTAGCGGTTCCCACTCCCAACCCACTAGTTACGTTCTGCAAGGGAGGTCCCTGGGCCGTCCGCATCAAAGCGTAACTTCCCGTCCGCATCAAAGCGTAACCATTAATTTCAGGGAAACTGGAACAGTTAATGCAGAAACGCAACTCTAACCCCACCCAAACTAATCCCACCCATCATATTCCTAAACAAAATGCAAAAAAAGTCCGACTTGCGGATGTCCCACCCATTTTAAATGAAGTTCAACTGAACTTCTGAATTTACAGTTAATCTACCCCCTAACATCTAGCTGTAAGGCAAAACAAACATAAATTATTAGTACCAACACATCATTATTAAAAACCAAATAATTCAACACAACCAAATACCATCATTATTCTTAAAATTAATACACCTTAATGCTAAACACCTCTTAAAATTAATACACCTTAATGCTAAATACCATCATTATTCTTAAAAATTAATACACCTTAATGCTAAACCCAACTTATAACTAACATCGCAATGCGCAAATTATTTCTTAAATTAAATACACCTTAAAACTAAACACACACACACACACATACCACATTGCATTAAAAAACGCAACATAGTAGAAGAAGTTCAAATATATATAGGCCTACTATATATTTGAAACCTCTTGCTGAGTCGCCAACAACCTTTCGCTATGAAAGTTTGTTGGCGACTGAAGCAAAGATATAGCTCCTATCGCTCCTCGGGTTTTCAAGGAGTGGGGGAAGTTGTTTCACTCCAGTACAGTGTTCAATCCAGTCCAATTCGCAGCAGTGTAAAAGGAAGGCGAAGGAGTGGGGAGCAGCATATGCACAGCAACGCAAAACCAAGGTTTGAGGTTAGAATTATCCATGTGCAGTAGCGCTAAAGTGAGTAATACAGGACTAGGCGCATGCGCAATAGCATAGTCACTATTACGATCCGGAGAACTCGTTGCATGCGCAGCAGGTTTGAGGTTAGAATTATCCATGGCAGCTGCCATATTTAGTCTGGTTTCACCACATAAAGTCAACAACCGGTAGTGACCGGCCATTGACCTGGAGGAGTGGGGGAAGGAGTGGGGGAAGGGGGGGGGGGCTCCATTTTTTCGGGGGGGGGAGGGGGGGGAGGGGGGGGGGGAGGGGGGGAGGGGGGGGAGGGGGGGGATGGGGGGAGGGGGGGGAGGGGGGGGGAGGGGGGGGTCATTGACCTTTCCGGTCGGTCATTGACCCCAAGGAGTAGGGATAGACACAGAACCCTACTTCTCTTACTACTCAGGTGAAAGTCGGTCAACCAGTCATTTGCTTGCCATCTGCCGCCATCTGGCTGGAGTTATTGCCTCTATAAAGGTGGGTAGTTTATCGCGCTACAAACATTCATTGCCTCGCATCCGCTCGGTCATCATCTCTCGTTAGTTTTATGTTATGACTACTTCACTTACTAGGTTTGAGGTTAGAATTATCCATGGAATAGCCTTCGTAAATTCTAACCTATAAAATTACTACTCTGGCTTTCTGTTTCAATTTCTTTTACACTTCATTTTATATCTCAGTCTTATTTTAACTTCTGAACTTAACACATCGGTTATGATGACTGCACAATGTTTAAAATTAAAGCTTTTGCGAACACAACACATATTACGAAGTACTTCTAAACCTTCAATTTCAAAGTGTAGAACTAATTTAAATAGAGTTAGGAAGAAGTACAGTTTTAACCCATTATACTCAAAGACTTCGCAGGTTAATGTTGATGATAATGTTATTTACAACATTTTGCATTCTATGTTACAATTCAACAACTTTGAACTTGTTACACCTATCGACTGTGTTCAACAAGTTTTTTTATTTTACCCCTACTATTCCTCATATAAGCGCTGTCACCACAATTCCTACTTCATGCTCCTCTATTCTCTTCAGTTAAGCTAAGGTTTGAGGTTAGACTTATCCATGGCGGCCGCCATGTCTAGTTCAGTTTCACCACATAGAGTCGGCGACCGGTTATTGGTCTAAAGGAGTGGGGGAATTGGTGGTGGGGAGAAGGTTGCCATTTTATAAGCCCTCTCCCTAGGCGGCGCTTCTCATTCAATCGCCAACTTTCAAACAATAAACACCTCTCCCATGGCACAAATGAATTATCCCACTATCACCAACTAGTTCAACTTTGAACTATTTCTGGTGGTAGTTGGGTAGGCTTTTTTAAAACTTACTCTGGATGACCTTGACATACTTTCCAGGCCCCCAGTTATAACTGTTGAATTTCAGTTTTGATCTTACTCTTAATTTTTGTTCAACTTTTAGAGTTTAGTTAACACAGTTGAATTTTACTTTTCAACTAACTCTTCATTCATGCCCAATTCTACTTCAAATTCAGGGCATATGCTCTCGCCATCTGCACCCTGCAGCTGCCCTGGCAACTGACACCATCTGACCCCTGCAGCTGCCCTGGCAGCTGACGTCACTTCCGGTTTAGAAGTGGCTTTTTCCCACTACTATTCGAATATAAGACACTAAATATAAATCAAACAGAAAGATAATAATAAACTGTCTATTAAGTATTGTACAGAAAATCCATTCAATGCGAAGTTCAGCGGAGAATAATCCCGTGTGAATTTGAATAAGTAATCTAAAATAAATTGAAACAAAACGAGAACCTACATTTAAATCTGTTAGTTCAGCTAAACAGTTATTTAAAAATTCCCTAAAACATATTTATGATGTGTGTAAAATATAAAAGAAACGAGCTTTCAATGCAGCATAATCTCATTGCTATTTAGAAGTCAAATGGATAAGTTTATTATGTATGAGGGATACTAACGTTGCCAATAGCAAGGAAGCAGGTGTAGTTAAAAGACATGATTTAAATACAAGCGAGAACTAAGCGACTATTCACCCGCCATGGAAATTAATTCATAGTAGGAGAAGAAAATTCACCTTTGGTAAACATTCAAGATAGCGCATATGCTACAAATTAGGGAATTATCACTGTATATATTATCGAGTATAACCCTGGGTCCCTGGTGAAATAACCCGCTCTCTATACAAATTAACGCCGTAGTTTACAATATATATAAGAGTATCCATCGAAGGATACCACGAGTATATCAAACACGGGTGTAGTTGAAAGAGATCATTTAAACACGAGCGAGAACTAAACCTGAAGAGTGATCTACGATACCACGCGGTGATATACGCTGATACGGCTGAACTACGTTACCGACAAATCTATATTTTTTACCTTTTCTATAGTTTAAAAGTAAAAAAGTTGTAGTTTTATGATTTTTCCTAAATTGAAACATCTCAATGAATGTCCATGCCAAATTTCAAGTCTCTATCTTAAACGGTCGCTTCAGGAATTTAAGATCATCAGTGAGTCAGTCAGTTACACATGGGGCTGTATATAATATGGACTCGCCTACGGCTCGATGGGGGCTCCGCCCCCATGCCCCCTTTGGAGGTTGCCCCGAATTCGTTGAATAATTTAAAGTCAAGTATTGAACAGGCTAGTTCCACCAACTAACTGGACAGCGAAGACAGTAACAAAACGGGCTAATACGCACTCTTCACAATCAATAATAATAATAACAATAACAATAATATCCTTTGAAAATATTTCACGGGGCTCAGCCCCCATGCCCCCTAGTTGATTTTACTAATTTCGTTAATCATTCACAAAGTCTCAAATAATGAACTTTCTAGTTCCACTAAAGTACTGAACAGGCTAGTTCCATCGAAGTTTTGAAAAGCTAAGTTTTAAATTACGTGTAACTCTACTACAAAAGTGTGTGATACTAACTCCTCCACGTTACCAACCACTTGGTCTGGAACGTCAACGATTTTAGATGCGGCACAGAAAAATTGCAATGGGGCAAAATTAATCCAAATTAAGTATCTTTAAATAAAATTTTCATTGATAAAAAAATGTAATGTGCCCACTATAGCAAAACAATAATGCTAAAAAATAGAAAATAATTGACTATGTGAAAATAACTATTAAAATAATAAAATAATCAAACTATAATAATGCATAAACTAAAGAAATTGAAAGTAACACTTAAACCAAATCTAGCATCGCCAACCACGATATTAAAATAATCGGAAAATAAAAACTAATAAAAATTGAAGTTTTTAAAAGCTAAGTTATTAATTTACTTGTAACTCTACTAAAATGTGTGATGCTAACTATTCCACGTTACCAACTACTTAGTCTGAAACGTCAACGAGTTAACATGCGTCACATTAAAATTGCAATGGGTGAAAATTATTCCAAATTAAGTATTTTTAAATGAGATTTTCGTAAATTTTAAAAATAATGTAATATGCCCATTAGAGTAAAACAATAATGCTAAAAAATAGAAAATAACCAATAGTAAGTTTGAATATTACTATTAAAATAATAAAAAAATCAAGCTATGCTAGTTAATAAACTTAAGAAATTAAAAATACAATTTGAACTAAATATAGTATCGCCAACCACGATATTAAAAGAATCTGCTGATACATACTAATTAAAAATAAAAACTTGTATATTTCAGGATATAGAAGAAAAACGTTTAAATTACTGAAATAGCAAATAACATTCAAATCAATAAGCGAAAACAAGAATTAAATAACATGAAAACAAAATCATAGGAAATAATAAAAACGGGGTAGATCCGCAAAAAACCCCTACTATTACAAACTACTACTAATTATAAGAATATAAAATCTAGACCTGTGAAATAATAATTTATCCATAAAAACCTGTTAGTTTTGTTCAATAGCCGTTTAAAAATTCTTAAAAACATATTTTAAGTGTGTATTAAAATAAAATATAAAACACTGATTATAAACAATGCAGAAAGATAATACTTAACTGTCTATTAAGTATCGTACTAAGTAATAGGAGTATATAACGTTAAGATCACGGCACGAGCTACACAGAAAATTCATTGAATGCGTAATTCGGCTGAGGGGTTCACATAGGGTGAATTTGAATAAGTAATCTAAAATAAATTGAAATTAAACGAGAACCTAACATTTAAATTTATTACTTTTGCTCAACACTTATTTAAACATTCTCAAAAACAAATTTTAAGTGTGAAAAATTCGAATATAAGACACTAAATATAAATCAAACAGAAAGATAATAATAAACTGTCTATTAAGTATTGTACAAAGTAATCGAAGTATGTTACGTTAAGATCACGGCTCAAGCTTCACAGAAATTCCATTCAATGCGAAGTTCAGCGGAGAATAATCCCGAGTGAATTTGAATAAGTAATCTAAAATAAATTGAAACAAAACGAGAACCTACATTTAAATCTGTTAGTTCAGCTAAACAGTTATTTAAAAATTCCCTAAAACATATTTATGATGTGTGTAAAATATAAAAGAAACGAGCTTTCAAGGCAGCATAATCTCATTGCTATTTTGAAGTCAAATGGATAAGTTTATTATGTATGAGGGATACTAACGTTGCCAATAGCAAGGAAGCAGGTGTAGTTAAAAGACATGATTTAAATACAAGCGAGAACTAAGCGACTATTCACCCGCCATGGGAAATTAATTCATAGTAGGAGAAGAAAATTCACCTTTGGTAAACATTCAAGATAGCGCATATGCTACAAATTAGGGAATTATCACTGTATATATTATCGAGTATAACCCTGGGTCCCTGGTGAAATAACCCGCTCTCTATACAAATTAACGCCGTAGTTTACAATATATATAAGAGTATCCATCGAAGGATACCACGAGTATATCAAACACGGGTGTAGTTGAAAGAGATCATTTAAACACGAGCGAGAACTAAACCTGAAGAGTGATCTACGATACCACGCGGTGATATACGCTGATACGGCTGAACTACGTTACCGACAAATCTATATTTTTTACCTTTTCTATAGTTTAAAAGTAAAAAAGTTGTAGTTTTATGATTTTTCCTAAATTGAAACATCTCAATGAATGTCCATGCCAAATTTCAAGTCTCTATCTTAAACGGTCGCTTCAGGAATTTAAGATCATCAGTGAGTCAGTCAGTTACACATGGGGCTGTATATAATATGGACTCGCCTACGGCTCGATGGGGGCTCCGCCCCCATGCCCCCTTAGGAGTTGCCCCTTAGGTTGAATTAATAAAAAGTCAACTTTGAAATAGTTTAGTTCCACACAAGATCTGAACTGCCAAGACAGTAACAAAACCATCTAATACTCTAAATTCACAATCAATAGCAAAAAAGCTTTAATAATCTCCTATTAGTAGGTTTTAATATCCCTCCTTAGTAAATAGTTTAAAAAAATTGAGCTGTGAAATAAATATTATTTATGTAAATATTCTAGGTGTTATGCTTGATGGAGGGCCCAACCCAATAATTGGTCCCCAATTCCGTAAATTACTGTCAAAACCTCATACAAAGAACAGGGTAGTTGAGGGCTCAACTCCAACGACAGTAACAGAAGCCGCCAATATACACTACTCACAATAAATAATAATAAGCTTTGAAATTTGCCCACGGCTCATGGTTTAATCCCACTCCCTAGTTCCCCTTAGTTGGTTAAAAAATATAATGGAGTTGTGAAATATTAATGAATATGGAAATAGTCATGCTCAAAAGTTGTTGTGTACAAATTTGGAGATACGATTATGATTGTACATGATTGAGGTAATAGCTGTATTCTGAAAAGATAAAAGTGGAATAAAATTATAAGTTTATACAAAGGATCGTTGTATGTAATAGAAGAAAAAAAGGACAAAATCAAGATATTTGAAATTTAAAAAAAAAATGGTATAGGCTAAGATGCTTCAGTTCTGCCATGGGGTGGCCAAGAAACGCAGGAATCATATATGTACCATATAAAGAAACGATAACAATTTTATCATTCAAAATCAGCAATTATTAATTTAACAATTTTAAATGTTATATATATCAGTTCAGAAAATTAATAAAAATAGAGCCCTAGTAGTATGTAATAGATCACAGGGTATTAGGTACTATAATCATGAAGTCTTAAAGTCTTTATATAGTCTTAAAATGAAGAAAGTGGCAACTTAAGCACCATAAAATCGGCGTACATTATGCATTTTCAACCAATGGTAGTAAAAAAAAACAATTGTGAAATAATAGCCAAAAAAAGGATTATCGGTTAAATTAAAATATACTGAAAGAGTTACAATAATTGATAAGCATAGAATAGTTATAAATTACAACAATAATAGGGTTAATCGAGACTTTAGGTGAGAGCACTGCATTGAGGAAGTTTGACGGACAAAGTGGCAGCGAGAAAAATTACTATTGAGTTTAATTCAATTGGTTATTATAATATTTCTCAGCCTGATGGGTCATCAGATATGTAGATGGTCTTCAAAAAACGTCGGAAGTAGGTAGACGTTAGCGAAGGTAAGAATGGAAAGTTCAATCGTTCTAAAACTTAATATGTTCGATTGTTTCCTAAACTAAAATCTAAGCCTGATTGGACGGCAGCAAATAGGTCAAAGACCGGATGTCAAACGTGTTGGGACACGTTCAACCTTCAAAGTAAAACTGCACCAGAACTATCAACTGAAGCGCTATATTCAATCTGGGGATTCATATAGAGAGACAGCATACAAATAGTAGAAAATTACTGTATTAGGGTTTTTTTTGTGCGAAAATCTACAAGAAATTTTCCAGCATGAGAAGACTAAAGTCTAGAAAATGTAGTAACACCTACAATATTTTTAGCAATTAATCATTTACTTTGCGGGCGTTACTGCGGCAAAAAATATGCAGTACTAGAATAATATGTTTAAAGTATTCGCACAAGCTTCGTAGAGCTCACCATAGTAATGATAAAATTAATAATATAATATTGTAACAAAGTATTCCAGCACTACGCTCAATCGTCTCTCAAAAGACAAGAGTAATAGCAATAGCCAATATGAACAAATGAATTTAAATAAAACGAAACGAGAACCTCACATTTCAATCAACATTTTCGTATTACTTTAGAGTACGTGCATTAAATTTATTTCACCATCCTTAAAACAAATGCTATATTACAGTTACAGCTATATTACAATATACTGTAAACTGAAATTTACACTAACGTAGTTTATACAACGCTTAAGATCACTGCTCAGCAAAACTGTCACGAAAACTTCATCAGGAACAGGTGTGGTTAAAAGACATAATTTAAATACAACCGAGAATTAAGCGACCTTAATTTAAAGTTACTATAGAAATCATAGCGGACATCACCTAAATGTAAATATACGCTTTCGATTCAGTAAACTTCATTTTCAATAATAACACAACAATCAGAAGGAAAACCATACGCAAACAACTATGCACCCAATTGAGAGTAATTATCAGGAAGAGGTGTAGTTAAAAGACATCATTTAAATACAAGC
The DNA here is from genome assembly GCA_030545055.2 of Neoaliturus tenellus. Classification (NCBI taxonomy): domain Eukaryota; kingdom Metazoa; phylum Arthropoda; class Insecta; order Hemiptera; family Cicadellidae; genus Neoaliturus; species Neoaliturus tenellus. The sequence continues at coordinate 98,502,838 of CM061531.1, forward strand.
GAGAACTAAGCGACTATAATAGCGCTCCAAGCGATATCTTTAAGAACCAACCTACTTCCTTACCGACACCTCGGTATTTTTATAATTTGAAAGTTGAAAATTTGTAGTTTTTGGGCATAATAAAATCAAAGCTAGTATTACCCTGGTGAAATAACCCGCTCTCAATGCATCGAATCACCGTCGTGTACATGAAGATGTTCATGTTCGTATGAAATACAATATTTGTATCAAACACGGGTGTAGTTGTAAGAGATCATTTAAACACGAGCGAGAACTAAACCTGCAAGATCTACGTTACCCAAACGGTGATATATGCTCACACGGCTGAACTACGTTACCGACAAATCTATATTTTTTACCTTTTTTATAGTTTAAAAGTAAAAAAAATCGTAGTTTTATGATTTTCCCTAAATTGAAACATCTCAAAGAATGTCCATGCCAAATTTCAAGTCTCTATCTTAAACGGTCGCTTCAGGACATTACTATCATCAGTGAGTCAGTCAGTTACACATAGGGCTGTATATATTATAGATTCCATTTATTGCTTGCAAAAAATTAAATTTGGTGAGTTGTCTCAAATTAAGTGTTGTAAGAAATTCCAAGCATCAAACCGTAAAAATGAACAATTCATGTTTAACATTCAAAACTTTGTGCAATTTGTATTTTTTCTAAGCTCTATAAATATGCAAATCTTTTTCAATTTTTTTGTTTGTGTGTATTTCATTTTGTTATTTGCATTTCTGATGTTTACACCCTGGTCCTTCCCCAATCCTAGCTCATTTCAGCAATGCTAAACAGCTATGATGATTTGTCATGATAGTATTAAAACTCTAACATGAGATGAATATGATTCTGGTAGCAGAATAATTAAACTGGATGGAAACAGCCCCCCCCATTCCAGCGGCGCGGCGTGGCGTGGGTGGGACGGCGCGGCGTGCCTCAGATATTGATTGATGCGTGATTTTAGATTTGTTTGAAGGGATGTTGTGTTCAAGTTTGTATACAATTATTACAAATTTAGGCTAATGAGTGAAAATTTGCTGCAGTACGATTATGAATTAATCGTTGATTTCATACGATTTGCGTTGTATTACAACAGCGTAAACACATTTTATTTGCTATTTAAGATTTTATATTCTATTTGTTTTTGTTAATACATCGATTGTGCAAATAAAAATGGCCTTCTAACTTTATTGTTAGAATGGCATGGCTACATTTGAATATAAAAATTGTTATAAATCATATTCCTTTATCTAAACCAATTTGTAAAAGTTATAAAGCAAAGGCCAAATTAAAGCCATAACTGTAAAATAAACCTTTTATAAACGCAAGGGTATATAAAAATTAAACATGAATATAGGCAGTTATACAGGGTGTACAGGGTGATGACACCATTGTTGGCCTGAATGTTTATTAGGTATTGTTCCTTGTATGGTTTAAGTTCAATAATATTTTCACAGTTTTAATTTAGCGTATTATTTGTTTTAATTATTTCATTAATATTTTTATTATTTATTAAATTCTATTGGTTTTTTGCAAGGTGGTTTAAATTGTCAGTGAAATGCGTCGTTTCACTTGCAGAGAGTTTACAGACATGCATTTGTCTACGGATTACCTAACGGAAATTCTTGGTTAGCATCCAGGTTGTATGCCGAAAAATTCCCTCATCGAAATCATCCAAATCCAAAGGTATTTGTTGGTGTTCATCTTCGCCTACAACGAACTGGGATCGTCTAGCCAAATGGATCAAAGGAACGGCAAATATTGGTAAGAGCTTTCCAGTTGGAAGAAGAAATCTTGCAGCTTGCAGATACAAGACAATCCCGGGATTAGCTTTCGTTGTATTGCAAATGAAATGGGTGCTTCTAGGAGTTACTGCTTGGAAGGTGCTCCAAGACAATCTCTTTACCCTTTCAAACATCATAAAGTTTAAGCTCTGGAAGAAACAGACTATCCAAAACGAATTGAGTGTGTCCGTTGGTTTCTCCATAAAAAAATTTAATTTTCAAACTTTTTACATAATGTTTTGTTTACAGATGAGGCAACCTTAACAAGAGGTTCTTCAACTCAAGAAACAATCGCATGTGGGATCAAGAAAATCCCCTTGGGATTCCCCTTGGTACAGCGAGGTTTTAAAAAAACATTTTTCAATCAATGTTTGGGCTGACACACTTAGTAACCATTTAATTGGACCCTACATATTATTAACCAATTTTAACGGGGATTCTTACCTTGTGTTTTTTAGGGGCATACTACCGGAACTATTATAAAAAGTCCCTATTGAGCGGCGACAATCGGCCTGGTCCCAGAATGACGGCGCGCCGCCTCACTTTGAAATTGGGGTAAGAGAACATCTGGGTGGTGTATGAAAATCGCTGGATATGATGTGGTGGACCCATTAATTGGCCTCCACGATCTCCCGATCTAACACCTCTTGATTTTTTTTCTTTCTGGGGGCACATGAAACAACTGGTAAATGAAACTTCGATGGTTGACGAAATGAACCTAGTAGCCCGTGTTGTCGAAAGTGCGGCGATTATTGAAGAAAGTAACATTTTTAATAGTGTTAAAGACAATAGAATGAAAAGCATTAGAATTATAAATTTTCTGTAAACAATATTTTTAATATAAAGGGTGGCAGAAAGAAACGATTTAGGATTTAAGAAGATGATTACTTGTACAGAAACAAAGAAAATTGTTTTTAAAAAAATATCAAAATGTTTTGTCAAGCCTCTAATCACCAATTTGTTTTTTACACCATAGAATTTATATCTCTGTAACTGATCGTTCTTTTGAGTACTTATTTGCATATATCTGTATCCCAACAATGTTTATTTTCATAAAAAAATCAAAGAAATCGTGTATCTAGAAACATCTGATGGAAAACGTTATTGAGGGTCCTGATGAAAGGCAGGAAGCCTAACGAACAATGAGAGGTTTATGGCTTACACCGTTAGTATGAAATTTTACCAGCAAGAAGTCCATTGAAAAGACGCAGGGATTTAAGTACATATAATACGATTTACACCTTTCCAAAATACCTAAACCTGGCCCAATTTTTCTGACATTCACCTTAATCAACTTGACAGCGTTTGCGTCCGGCCTCGCGTTGCTCCAATTTGATCATAGAACTGATCTAAGTTCTAGTGTCTTGACTGCCTTTACTTGGTTTATAAATTTATCAGACGTTATTAATTTAAATATACCACCATAATATCTGGGAACCATTCGTGAACCTGTGAAAGCCATTCCCGACAGATATGAGCACTCGAAAATATTATGGAATTCAAGATATTTCATTTCATTCACTCTGAAATGTATTAGCCTACATACGGACAACTGTTTCAAGTTAGCAAAGCTTATTTTATGGAATTTATAAACAGTGCTAAAATTACAAAACATCAAGTTCCACATTTACAAAGAACAACCTTTATCTTAAATTTCAAAATTCCTAATGCACTTTAACGTTAATACAGAGAATTAAACAGATAATTAAACTTTATTCAGGGAATCTACTTATATCGTTATGAATTTTATCTTGTTAATGCATAACTATATATGAAAGATATCTGTATTTCTATACAGATACACTTTCATATATCTTTCAGCACGTAAGTTAAAAGTTGGAAAGTAAGTTAAAAGTTGATACATCGGCTACAGGACTTGGGGTATGAAGGCAGACTAACAAGTACTGGGAGCCTTACCTCTCGGGACTATGCACACTTTCATTTTTGTGATCAAGTTCTTCACCCACTGGTGATTTTTTATTGTCAAGTTTATCTTTTTCTTGTAAAAGTTCAAACCTCCTGTTTGACTTTTGAATACTCATTTCATCAGTGCAAAACACGTACGTAACCCACAACATACATACACACTGTACATGACACTGTTTCAAATACCGTATCAATATGATTGGTGGTATAGTATTCTTTCATATTTACTTTATTGATAATAAGAAACTTTTTAAAACTTCATTCATATTGTTTGAGTGTTATAGTTAATTTTATGCTTTAAATGGTTAAAAGAAAAAAATCGCCAACCCTAAGTAACCTTTAGACTTAAAAGGAACTATTTTCTTAGGGTCTCTTGAATTGATGTGTCTTCAACTGTTTATTGGTGAGACATCTTTAGTAACTCCTCTTCAGCATTTGACGCTAGGGCTAACAAATAACGTATCACCTTCTCCTTTTTAACATCAAAGGTTTTTAACGAAGCTATGACTATATGTTCAACGTAAGGCAATATATATTCTAGTAAGATTGGAATATAATTCTCGACTAAAATACGTAGCGTGGTTCTTTAAATAAGCACACGTCTATACAAACTTAATTAATCACGATTAATCACTAAGAAAAAACATCCTAAACATGAATCCTTTTAGTTGGTTAACAACGAATTTTAGTCATTGGTTTTTTGTTGATTTACCTCGTCTTAGATTCTATACAATTAAATAAATTGATCCCATTAAATTTTTTATAGACTCTGATAGCTTTTACGGTTATGGACGTTGTTTTGAGAGTCTTAAGTCACTAACAATTATCTAACCTTTTAAAAGAATATTAACAATACAGATACGTATTGAGAAATCAATGTTTTAGCATGGTAGACTAAATTTACTGCTAAATTTATTGTATCGATTTAGCGTACTTCTTTCTGTGTGTTATTATCAACAATTAATTTGCCACCAGATACTGTTAAGTTTATTGTAGGCACTAGCTGCTTGCGCATTGCACAACATGTTAGTTACACAAAGAAAGTACTTGTACACTAAATCAGATTAACGATATGTTGAGGTATACGGATATCAACTACAGTAGCACAGCCAGATATTGAAGAGGAGAATCTGGTGAAGTTTTGTGGTTTATGCAAATGACAGACCTTATGTTTTGTGACTTAGACCTATGGAGTTATCTGAAAATTAAAGTTTTGAGTCGAATTCCTATGAAGCTGAAATTAAACAGTGCATAGGAATAAAAATGCAGCTATTTCCCAATGAATGTAACAAAAGTAATACTGAAAGTTTGAGACACAATGTTTCAAATTCTCTAAAAATGTGAAAACCAATATGGCAAGCGTTTTAGAGACATCATTGGCCATAAATAAAAAGGCAAAAGGAGGTAAATATTATAGTTTCATTAATTTGAAATGACGTACTAAATTTGTTCCTTGCACTTTTTTTCTAACCGCCATGCCATTTCTTATCCGACACATTTCCTTCAACATTCTCCAACCAGGCACAAGGTTTTATACATTTTCTGTGCCCAGAGCTACACTTGATTACCTCTGAAAGCGTATGAAATTCTCGTGTTAATTTATAATGAGAATCATTGAACTCGTTAGTTTACCTCATACAACTACAACATTACTACACTGTGAAACATTGAGAAACATTTTGCCATAAAACCTTCGCTGTTTTATTTGCACTCTCCTCTCTTAGATATATAAAGCATGATTAGTTTTATACCTACTTATATAATTTTAAAACTAAACAGACTTTAGTAAAAATACTGTTGGTTGTATTTTTTATTCGTAGCTTATTTTAGTCTAAGTAGGTGTTTTTTTAATACTACTGTGTTAGTGGTTGTGTTTATTTTAAATCTACCAAACTCAAAAAGTTATAACCTCTTAGTTTCATAATGCTTTATGATTATATCGCAATCACATTGTTTATTACTTCAATAGACTACATAAAGAGATAAGAAAACTGGAACTTCTTGATTTTTAATTGATTATACGAAAACCCAAGTAGTATGTCATGCGATCAGTATTGAAATTTACCTATTTCATCTCTGAAATTCAATCATTAAAATGAGGAAGTGAACAGAATACTGATGAGCTTTAGTTGAGTCAATAAAGGTTCAATTGAGCTACAGTGCACTGTGTCACCATTGTGGGATATCTTTGTTAAGGGTAACTGGTCCACTCCCCAGGGACTGGAGGTAATCTAGATATGAACGTTGGGACCTGCGTTACAGACAAATCCCTCGGCGAACCGACCACGTTCATCTAGCTTTAATACTCATATTCGATGGCAGTGTGTGTGCTAAGAAATAAACTTTTGTGATTTTAGAAATCGAAAGTATTAGAAAATTTATTTTTAAACCATATCCACATTGTGAAATAATTAGCCTATAAACGTTTATCTTCACATGAGATCCGCATGATTCAAGATGTACATGCAAACGATATTTTTTATTTATCAACTGTTTACTTTATTTTTGATGAGAGGAAATAATCTGTTAAACAGAATTGATTAATCTGTTGTGCAAATTACCTTCTTCTTTAGTGGAAAACAAATAAATTTGCATTAATGCCAAAATTATGGGTGGTAAACATTTGAAAATGTGATAGCTGTTGCATAGAATGTTTCTTAATACAAATCAAATAAAGTGTCTTTATTGTCATAAGACTATTTATAAATGACAAGTCACAATCGAAATAGACAATAGCGAATATACAAAGATGTATGTTGTAATATTGGAGTTGACATTTCATCATAAGTTTTCACCAGGTTTTATTTCCGCTAGGGCAAAATATAAATAAATATAGGGCAAATTATTTTATGAACCTTAAAATAAATGTTAACAATTTTGCAAGTGTTATGTATTACTTTCTTTCTGTTTATAAAACAATACGAATTTTCCCAAGAACCCAATAAAACCGTCAGAAAACTCACTTTTTGTGGGAACTTTTGTCTTGAATTTCTCAAGAGTGTTATTATTTTAATGTAACTATGGACGAATAACTATTTAATGTAAAAAATATATTGACAAGAATACTTGACCGACTGCTGGTAGGAAATATGTTTTTTTTTTTTTTTTTATAACATCACAAATATTTTTATTTTATCGCATCAATCAGTTGATTATTATGGCTTAAATTTGCTTGTAGTACAATTTTCAACAATAAAATCATCTTATCATTGAAGTGTTTGTTCACAAGTGCTATAGTACAGAAAACGATAACTAATTTATCAAAAAAACATAAATCTTTATATCCATATAGGTATTTATTTATATAAAAAAGTCGTTACAAACCTGATACAAAATATGAATTTTGTATGACAACGTCACATGTACCGGAATTGTTTCGTCGCCAACATTGTATTCAGAGGCACAACATCCCAGTCAACGTCAGCTCGGTGCTCCGCTCTTTTCTGTTCATGTAACACAATTTGTGCCTGTGTAAATTCAATTTCATTCTCCACTACATCTAATGCTTGTTTGTGCATCAAACAAATAAACCTTTGTTATATATAATGGAAACGTTTAAGCTGAAATGGGTCATAGTTGCTTTGTAATGGAACCGGTCTTAAGTTAGTATAACAATTTTAACGAACCGTTTTTATTATTTTATACGTAAAACATTTAAGTGTAATAATAAAATTAACTTTACATGAATAAACTAGGTGCTTTTACAAAAACTTTATAATCAGTGCTAGTTAACACTATTGACATAATTAATTGGAATAGCGTGATCATTTTAGCATGCTCGACTTTAACCATACACTTGACAAATTTATCAGCAATATACAGTGTTATTAAAAAAGAATGTTGCAAAAATAAAATTTTGATGCATCTTTTTTCCATGAATAACATTTTCAGATTGTTGGAACACTGGAACGGAATGATTTATAAGTTTATTTATGGCCATTTGGAATACCTATTTTATGCAAAATTCCATGAAAAAATTTAAAGGTTACAAATTTAAAGAGACATACGAATTTAGCGAATTTTATGTAGATTCATTGATAATTTATTTACTTGTTAAGTATGGATACAGATACAGGACAATAAAAAATTAAGTATTTTCATAATGCGTGACCACTCATACTGTGCAACGGTTTAGGCCGCTCTGTTTCAGTAACTGCCGCATCCACTGTCCAATACTCCAATGATTATTTTTCTTGTGGGGATTTTCTATACTCTTAGACCATAAAACCTGATCTAAATTGCATAACACAAGCAGCGCAGTCAATAATGTAGTCAACGTTGAAGAGTGTTGGAGCGGTGTTTTATATCTTCTCCTCCTGGATATGTCCGCAGTAAAGAACTTCACTAATATCTGGCATTTGTAGTGCGTATTAGGTCTTTTCTTAATGTAAATTAGAACTCGTTAATGTAACAAATAGTTTTATACAATTTTCATGATTTTATTACTTTTTGTCTATAGATGAATTAGCTACTGGCTAATAACCACTGAATATTAAAACTCAGGCCCGTGCTATAAACCTTTAATTTTATACTAACTAATTTAATTCGTTATACAAACTATACAGGATATTCCGCAACTCTCTGGACAACGATTTATAGGGTTATTTCTTAGGTTAATACAAACCCATTTGGCCATGGCAACCTGGGTCTTGTGTACCTAGTTTCCCGTCCATCTATCTGGAGTTTTTTTTTCACAAGTGAAACCCATAACTCTTAAACTGTTTAATGTATAGCGTTAAAAATATTCTCAAATGTTTGTATTATTAAAATCAACCTTTGTGCAAAATTTCAATTAATTACCTTAAACCGTTCCAAAACGGTGGCCATTAAGAATATTTAATGCCAAATTCCATGAAAAATGTTTAATTTACAAACACAATTAAAGAGACATAAAATTTAGCCCAATTTAAGTAGTTTCACTGATAATTTACTTGTTGGGTTTGGATACAGGACAATAAAAAATTAATTATTTTCGTAATGCATGACCACTCTTCTCAATTTAACTATGTTATTAGGCTACTCCTTTTACATTGTTGAAGCGGAGATAAATAGTTAAGCTTTACGAAAAAAATATTTTGTTATTATTTTTTATCAAATCTTAATTAGTAATTATAATCTATTGAAATATACATAAAATGGTCTAACTTGTATGTGTCTTGCAATTTTCTTGTAATGTTGAAGTCTTTCATGGAATTAGGTATGAAATATTTTAAATGACCAAACTTTGAAACGGTTAATGGTATTTTAGTATAATTTTACACCCTAATATATCTTGATAAAACCAACATTTGTGCAACATATTAACGGTATACCTCAAATTTTCATAAGTTTCGTGTGGTTTTTAGCAAACAGATAAATTAATGTGTTATGTTGGCATTAACTTGTGCAGCTGAAATAATTACTATAAGTTAGTACTGGCAATATCATTGACTAAATACACTTCGTGAAGCCTCTAGTATAAGTAGAAGTTGGATTATTATCAATGTTTTGTGAGGATTTTAATTCAATGTATACATATAAACAGTAAAGGAAATTCTAGTCCCTCTAGAATGGGCCAGTATGACCCAATAGAGATTCCCTTGCACTGGTGACACACTCGCACCATTCGACCTCAAATTGTTCAACTAGTGATTATAAGTATTCGATTCACAGCTTCTGTTCAGTAATTTAAACAACAGTTTGTATACTTAACTTCAACTTAGCAACTTAGAGAAATTTCATCAATATAGAATACACATTCTTCAATTACGGAGGCTGCTATTAATTATTTATTGATGTTGCACAATTTTTGTACTTATTGTAATATTTATATTTTATGCCTAGGATGACAAGCAGATTTAACTTTAATTACATCTAATTGAGTAATAATACAAACAAACAAAACTTTCTAAAATTGATTGGTTTATTTAAATTTGGATTTTTATTGTAAAAGTTATTTTCTCTTAAGTTATGATATTTTATCGTGGTGATTGGAATTTCTGTTAGTTAACTAGTAAAATATTCTTGATATAATTCGGAAAAAGATTTAAATTTGTTGTATCATGTTGTATTTGTTATACGCAGAATACAATCAATGGACTTAAAAAAGGACATGCGTTTTAATTATTGTGTCTTTATATTGTAACTAAATGTACAATCTAAGTTTAATATTAAAATTTTCTGTTACCAGTCTGTTTAGACTAATTAAAAGGCCAATGTGAATGTGTTTGACAAGGTGCAAGCACTTTGTGTGCTGAGTATTACCACAACATACGATCACGCACACTTTCAACCCTGACCTTACCTTTCAATTTCCGTTAACTCTTTCTAAGAATCATTTCATTTATACCAGGATAGTAATTTTTAGTTTACGGTCAAAGAATCACAATGGACAATAGTCTGGATCACACTGAAATAATGGTAGTGTCGCATAATTATAGTAAAAAAGGATGTATACCACACCTTTTAATCACATTGATACAACTTATTTCTACCTTAAAAACTAAATTTTCTATTTTATTACAGTGAAAACTCTACAAGGGATAGAATTTTTGACAGCATTTGTATTTTTTTACAATATTTAAATAGAAAAGTTTCAAAAGTAATAGCCGCATCAGTTGAATTGGTGAATTCAATCCTGAAGACCTAATGCGAGTGAAGGACTTATTTAGGCAAATGATATTAGTGAAGCAAGTAAGGTTTCAGTTTTAGTAACTGTTGTTGGCTCTAAAATGTAAACAGTCTTCACGGATATTGTCTCCAGAGGAGATAGACAGTAAATCTTATGATAATTTAATTAAAATTATGAGAAAATGCTTTTCGCCTAAAACGCTTATTGTAGTGAAACGCAGCTCATTTTATTATACAGTTCAAAATCAAAGTGAGAGCATTGTAGAATTTATAGATGAGATCAAACCTTTGTCTTCCACATGTAAATGTGGTAGTGTCTTGAAAGATTCCCTCCGTGATAAACTAATTTCAGGGATCCAAAACTTTCCTTATTGTCAGAGGATTAGAAATTCGATGAAACGAATTAACTTTGCACTCAGTCTTGAACAGGCCGAGAAGCATACATGTTTTCAATGTATACATATAACATGTTTTCTCAGAAACATTATATGTGCCAATTGAATTTGAAATTGGATAAATACAATATTTCACTGATTAATTATTATAAAAAATTGTGGGACAAATAGTAAGATTAATAATTTTAATGGGGGGAAATGAAGTGTTTCAGGTGTTGTTCTGTTAAACATGACGCAAATGGAAGACTAACGCAGAAGATGGCGCTTCACAGAAGAGACACCAAACCTACAAGGTAAGGCTAGATGTATAAGATATACTTGTAGAAATAGGAATTGATAGCTGATCATAAGTATCAGTTTGTCCTAAGGAATTTTCTATAAATGTTTTTATTATTTTAATTTGAAACGAGTCACTTTAAGTGACTTTCCAATTACTTCTACCAAGTAGGTCATTTTACTGATAAAGATTCATTGTTATCTAAAGTAAGAGACTTTGTGTCGTATGGCTGGCGAGGTATTCGAAATGTTATTAGTTCCATTTCGGAGAAGGCGAGATGAGTTTTCGGTGGACGAAAACGGCCAATCGTGGGGCATTGGAGTAGTAAATAACTGATAAGTTGAGGCACATGGTTATCCAGATGTTACAACATCCTAGTATAACTATGATGACATTACGATCAGGTAGAGATCAGGTACATCTGGGGACCCGGGATCGGGAAATTGGTTGAATAGACGGTTTCATCATGTTTCATTTGACCAGGAATGCCAGTATTCTGGTAACATTGCAGTAATGACCATTGGCGTTTGAGCGGTGGCAGAGAAGTTAATGTAGATTTTGTGGATGATGCGGTGACTAGACGGCAAATGTTAATCCTAGTGGATAGCTCCTCTAAATTGATTGAGGTACTTTTTTTGGGTCCAACCTCTGCATCTAAAACGATTGAGAGACTCCGTAGCCTGTTTGATGCATGTGGTTTGCCAGAGGAATTAATTGGAGTGCGACAACGGTACTTATTTTACTGGCTTAAATTTCTGAGAGTTTCTAAAAAAGAATGGGACTAAGCTTACATATATCTACCGCATAATTCGTCATCGAACGGTGAAGCTGAACGCTGTGTCCAGGACATGAATAATTTTATATATGATTAAGCTCATGACCTTCTTTGGCAGGTGATGAGTGAAAAATCAACAAATGGGACCAAATGGTGAGAATGGGAAGGGCGTCTGTCGTTCTCCAGACATTTAACAGGTACAGTATGCCATTGTTTCCTTGTCTGGTTGTTCTCATGAAGTTTATGAAGTTAAAAATGTATGCCATACATAAGGCATTTTCCTCAATAAATTGTTTTAGCTAACAAAAAATAGCAATGGAATGGTTTTGTTAAATCATTTCATGAACCAATAAATCACAATTAAGTTATAAATCTTACTAAAATTTGTCCAAATGCATACATAGACCATGAGCCGCCAATATGAACCCCCCCCCCTGGTGGAAATTTATGACTTATACTTTTCTTTGTTTGTATTACCTACCAGATTAATAATTCAGTTGTTTGCCTTTTTAAAATTACAGCATATTCCAGAAAACCAAGAAAAGACGGCCCAAGAGGAGTCAGACAAAATTTTTAAATAGCAGCATATGTCGATTTTGGTATCAAATTAAAGGTCCCACATAGCAGAGTACAATGCCCCAAACTAGACTTCAAATGGATGATTGAAACGTAAATGGCAGGCAAACAAAGTTTCCATTAAAATATATGGGCAAAACTTTAAAATGCAATAGCTTTCTTTATACCCAACCTTTTAACGTCGGGTTTGCGGCATTGTCCTCTGCTAATTGAGACCTTTAATTTGATACCAAACTTGACCAATTCTGCTATTTAAGAATTTTGTCTGACTCCTCGTGGGCCATCCCCTTTAAGGGATAAAAAAGTGATAATAGCTTAACAGAGAAGACATTTATGGCCATTATTGATATACCAAGTCTTGTAACTTTATCTATAATGGTAAAAAATAAATTTTTCCGTTCCGGGACTTTTCAACCACACTGTATATAAAACATGTTATTCCACTTTTTCACCATAAATCTAAAAAATCATTATTATTTGGAAATCTATAAGAAGAGAGCTTCAGAACGACCCATTTATTAATAAAATTGGCCAAGTAAAACTGTTAGGTTTTTCTGTCAAAAGATTTTTTGAAACTGAATCATTTTTATGATGATAGTAGATTTATATTTTTCTTGGTTTTTTCGTATTTTCGAGATATGCTGTAAGTTTTAAGTGGCAAACACCTAAAACCATAAGGTACATGTCAATACAAACACAAAAATGTATATGTAGAAAATTCCCTCAGGGGGGGGAGGGGGGGTTCACATCAGCCTCTGCTCTAATACGTGTCGTGTCGTTTCGTCCAGTGTCGTTTCGGACAAGTGTCGTTTCGTACAAATTCCACGAACACATGGTTAGGGGTAACTCTCTACCTGACAACTAGTGGCGTTTCGTCCAATAAACCTATACTATTGTTTAGTTGACAGGTCTACAAAAACTAATTGAAACTTTGCCTTGCTGGATTGAGGGTTTTATCCATTCACGGTTGTCTAAGAGGAAATTACAATTCAAGGATATGTCGAACACTTATAGTTACAAAATAATTAGTTACAATTAAAGCGTGTTCATTATTTTTATTTTCAAAAAAGTCTTACGAGTATTATAGTTGGTAGCCTACAGCGCAATTATTAGCTAGTTCACATACGTAAAACTATTCTTCGTGATTGAAACAGGGGCTGTCGAATCGGAATGTAATGGAATCCTTGAACACTTAGCTTAGCTTTCCGCCTTCCCAAAAGACTTCTAGAATTAGGTAGTTAAAATAAGTAAAACTATTTGTCTATAATTCAAACCCAGGGCTAGACGGTCAGGAATTCCCAATGGTGAACAGAGGCTGTCGAGTCTAAATTCAACTGCTCAGATCAGCCAACCATACCGAATGTAATGGGGTTACCGGGTGAGGTTAAATATTTAATAATGTAATTTTTCAATAAACAGACACATTAACTTCGGGGGAGTTTGTTTTGAAGTCCAAAACGGCTGTAAAAACTGCTATCAAACCAACGAGTGACATTTAAATTTGCGGTGTCCACAGGCAAACAAAGGGGAGGGAGAGGGGTGAGATTCCACGGGAATTCCAGAGCAAGGCGCGGGCGCGCAACCAAATGGCGATGAACCTTCGGCTACCTGTGTTGCGTTCCTTATCCCTTGTCAAGTTTTCTGCTGTACGAAACGACACTAACTAATGTGTTTAATCCACTGTAAAAATGAGCTGGCTGAAACAACACTCTTTTTTATGAAAAACGGGCGTTGGACGAAACGACACTGGACGAAACGACACTACACTCTCTAATAGAGCAAAATCGTTTATGTTTGTGATTATTAAGTTTAACTTATGGGGATGGTACAAGAGTGATTTGTAAACCAATGTATCTCACGTGCTGTACTCCTCAAACTTATTAATTGTAAAAATTCACTGCATTCTTTAGTTACTCCTGTAACTATAATCAAGGGAAGAAAAACCAGAAGTTTTAGAATTTAAGGTGAAAAAGACCCTTTCCATAAAGCTAGTTAAATGTAATTGGTTTGGGATTATATTTACTTTATCACCATTCCACAGAGTGCAAACTACTGTGATAGGTGATTTGGTGTTTTTGTTACTAAACAAGAGAAATAGGTTGCTTGCTATTTAGATTTTTTACTTTTTAGTTAAGTACCTTCTAGCAAAATCAGTAAAGAAAAAAACCAGTTTTTACATGTTATTTACTGTTGTAAATTGCAGTAATTTATGTTTGACGCAATAAATAATATTTTAATTTTACAGGATGTAAGTAATTAGCGTGACATAAAAACAAATTAAATAAGAAAGAAAACATTCAACCTTTCAATCAAGCCAACGTGACACGCAACCGTTTAGTGAGTGTGACCTTTCATGTACGGTTTTACCCTCTCAGCAATTTACATACAGCCACAAGATTACAAGATAGCAAATCAAACATATTTATATTAGTTAAATCATCGTAGAGCTAGAACTGATGTACTATTACTAAACGTTTTAAATTAAAACAAAATTTTCTTTCTTAAGAAGTGTGTCATATGTTATGATAGAGCATTTGATTATCACATTTGGCTGAGCTTTTTCAGTTCTCGTATAAACTTTTTGAATAGGCTATATTATGCAGGGTTAAAGATCGTGTTTGTATCAGGCGTTTAGGAAAATAATGTGTATCACTTAATCGTTTTATAACTTTGTAGAACGCCGAATGCTATCAGGGTGTATTATAATACATGGTGGAAAAAAGTCTGGAAGTATCTTTAAAAATATTTAAATAATGAAACTAAAACTTTGCAAATTGATTTTGAGCGACAAACTCTACTTCTTAAAGTACTTGGAGTTGTCCTTGAACCTCCAAGGGGGGAAGGTCCACAAAGAGTCAGAAGAAAATATTAAATGTAGTATAGGTCAATATTTACATAAAATTGAAGGTCTCTAAGAATAGACAAAAATTCCCCAAATCCGACCTCAAAAGGATGACCATATCAAAAATGGCAGGCGATCAAACCTTGCATTAAGATGATATGGCTGAAAATAAAACAAAATTCAATAACTCCCGATACAATCGACTCTTTGAGGTCGGGTTTGTAGAAAATTGCTCAGGATGTAAAGCTCCCTAAAAATAATGATTGATATGATGTCGGCGAATAAAGTCTTTCCTAGGACTTCCTACAGGGCAGTCACTTTAGTGGAAGTCGTCAGAAAAATTCATTGGAGTACGTCATATCATAAATCATTCAAAGAGATTTGCATTCTGAGCAATTTAACACAAACCAGGCCTCTGAGGGTTGAGTGCATTGGAAGTTATTGAATTTTCTGTTTTTGTTTTCAGCAATATGATTTTAATGCAAAGTTCAATCGCCTTCCATTTTTGACTCGGTCATTCTTTTGTGGTCGGGTTTAGGGTATTGTTTTCAAGTCTTAGAGAAATGTAATTTGAGGTAAGTATTGACCTAATACGTTTAATGTTTTCTTCTGACACCTTGTGGGCTGTCCCCCCTTGGAGGTCCAAGGACAATAAGTACTTTAGGGAAGTTGGACTTGGCCATTCAAAATCAATGTGCAAAGTTTCCGTTTTATTACTTAAATACTTTAAAAGATATTAAATCGTTTTCAGACGTTTTTCCTGTATAGCAGGCAGCGGCCGTAGCTCAGTGGTAGAGCTCTGGGTTATCATCCAGCGGGCCCGGGTTAAACTCCCGGCTCGGGTACAAAAGGATCGTTAGGCCGCTCCCGTGGTTCGGAAGTCACGTTAAACCGTTGGTCCACGTGCATAGAAAACAAAAAAAATGCAGGCATTTCAAGCGAGGAGAACTATCAGTTAATTGCTGATCCCCCTCCAATAAAAGCCATACGATAATTATTTATCCTGTATAGCGTAGAATCCATGTGATGCCTTGTGTAGCTTTATTACTCTCTAAGATCAGTTGATTCTTTAGACAGGATCTTTAATTATTAGTTTTACAACTAATGGCTGCTGTGTCCGGTATGGTACATTTGTAAAAACTACTCATTTATCACGGGATCGAACCGGCAACTAAGACTGGGCTTATGAAGGCCAGGAAATACATATAAATTTGCATACAAACTATTTAACGTAAATTATTTAGAAGTGTAAATAAAAATCTATGAAAAATAAAAAACCGAGTTTTAACGAGGGTGAAGGCTCGGCACGAGGGGTTGAGATTTATTGTGATATCGATCTAGCGTTTCATTCAGGTCATGATCACTGTGGCTGTCTGCCTTGTCCTTCGTACTGCTCCAGAATTCTAAGTGAGCTCTGGTTAGAACTTCTCGTGATGGTTCTTATTAGGTAAAGCTAACTAGCCTAAAAATAAGGGATCCGGGCAAATGTATACAAATAAAGTTTCGTGGAGTATTACAGCATGGTTAGATTAAGTAAGCATGGGAAGGGTGTACTTTGGTAAGCCTAAACAAAGCTGGAAAAGAAAAACTTAAGTGGTCGAGGACAAAATGTAATATTGGGTTGGTTTAGGTGTGCGTGTATTAGAGAAATGAGTGTTACTCCTACGAAATATGAATATTAATAGTGCTTGAAACTTTATACTTTCATTACAATTTGAACGTCAATAATACATGTATCAATATAGTAAAATTGTAAATCTTTAAAAGAATCAAAATTATCACTGTTTCTACGAAAGTAAACGACTACTAGCTTTCCTAAATTTGTTAAAATGCTTTAACAATTTTATGTATAGAGTAATTACATTGAGACATTTATAGACTGTACTTATTTCATTCATGTATAAAGTTAATTACTTTCACAACATGAATATATTTCTCATTTAAATGGTTCAATCAAAATAATACAGCAAATAAACAATAGGTCAGGGGTTCATGAAATAAAATAGAAATACTCAAGTAAAAGTAGATATGCCGAGAGAAACCTTTAACCCTGGTTAAACACGAGGGTATTTAATATGAATTTTTGAGCAAATATATTTTCTCAACGTTCAATTCTTTGTTTGGTAATTCAATATTTTTAAAGTGAATTATTTGCATCGAAGGTACCACATTTTATGATCTTTTTCATCTTACTATATGAATCTTATCCTCTTAATATGCTTATTGTTACATTTATGTCCTTGTCACAAGGAAACTGTTTACATATAATTTATTATGATCTTAATAACCATATGAGGTATACAGGGTGTTGGGTAACTCTCTTCCGAAAATCCGTGTAGTGATTCCAAGGATCAAAATGAACAAAAAAGTTCATGGAAACGCATGTCCTAAAATGTTTTGTTACAACAAGCAGCTAGCCGTCATTTTGTTTTTATACTTAATAATTTTTATTTCAGTAACGGATGGGTGTATTAAGTTTAAAATTGGCATGAACCATTATCACACCAATGTTCATTTCCAGGAAAACATCATATTTTTCCTATGAGTATTTTAAAATTGGTAGCCATTTAAAATTTCTAACCTTAAATATCATAAAAACGGTAATTTTTTTCAAATTCGTACGAGTAACAAACAAGTTTATAAATTAAATTATCTAACCAACGATACCTCAATTGTAAGAATCTGAAAAGAAATAATGGACTTATTGCGATTTTTCTATTAAAATAACCTTGATTTGCATGATTTATCATACAAAATCAATGTTTTTCTGCAGTAAAATGGCAATAACTCCGTTGTTTGATGTCAGGTCCTTACAAAATTGATATCAATGGATAATGTAATTTGTCAACTTATTTGTAAGTTATAAAATTGTTATACAATTTTCCGATTTTGAGATATTTGAGTTTAAAATAGTGTCTTAAATAAGTGTCTTAAAATAGTGTCTTAAATTATGATAAAGTTTAAAAGTTTAAAATGAGCACCAATTTGAAAACACACATCGGAAAAAATAGTTCTTTTCCTGGAAATGAACATCGATGTGATAAAAGTTCACTCCAAATTTAAACTTAATAGCCTACACCCATCCGTTAAGGAAATAAAAATTATTAAGTGTAAAAAACAAAATGGCGGCTAGCGGCATAACGAAGCAATTTAGGACATATGTTCCTGTGATATTTTTGGGGCGGCCATGAAAGTCGGCACCAAAACCTGTCCATCGGCAAAAATCATCGAAGCGTTATTAATGCCACAATGAAAGTCGGCACCAGGAAGGTTTTGCAGTGGCCTCAGGTAGTCTCCCCTTCACAGCGCCGTCTTACCCATATTTCTCTTGTCTTTCGCCCCTTGCTAACTCTCTCACCACTTCCCTTAGATCAGTGCAGGGTTCAGCTCCATTGATGATTTTGACATTCCTCTATTGATTACCGTCGGGCGTCGACTCTTGGAAGTATTTGATGCACCGATGGTCAGTCGGGTGCTCTGTTCCCAATTTTTTAATCGCACGCGTTTTAGCGGTCACTCGTTTTTTGAGACAATAAAATGCGGATAACCTACTGAGACAGTAATTAGTTACTTACGAACAAATACCTCAAGTATTTATTTTTTTAGGTAATATGTGAAAGAATGTAAATGTTTGGGAGCGGTACGTTAGATGATATATTTAAACTGAAAAAAATATATACACGTAAGTTCGTTACAGTTTTGTCCTGCATCTGCAAATATATAAAGTAACAGATAAGAAACGCCTAGTCATACAGCCTTCTATAAAGAAACAATTAAACTGATTAATAGTAGAACTGGAACATAATAAGTTCAACAATTCAGTAACATCATTTTGTAACGAATTTTAGCTTTTACGAACCGGAATCTATTAAATACATTTGTCTAAAATATAATAAGAGTTGTCATGATTTATTCATATTATCTTGTAAGATATGTTGTGGTCAAAGTTTAATCAACGACTATAACATGAAAATCACAAGTATGGAGAGTAAAAAATGTATACCTAACTATATACGTTAATAAAACCATTAATTTAAGGATGATTCCTAAATTGTGTAGATAGTCAATAAAATATATTCTAGATTAATATTGTGTACACAGCCTGTAATTTTATGCAAATAAGCCCTGTCCGTGAGTTGGTAATGACATTGGGGGTTTCAAGTTATCACAGGGGGTAATGTTCAGAGAGTGAATAGTGATGACGGGGTATGTGCGTGAGGGGAGGTAAAAGTGGAAGGAGGAACCGGCGTGGCAGGTGCGGACTTTCATGGTGTCATGGCGGCCGCTCCCGGGACGGGTGCCGACTTTCATTGTTTTTTTATAGCGACTAAGAACTGGTGCCGACTTCCGTGGTCCCGATTTTTGGTCATTTTAATCCAGGGATTGACCACATGGAGTTTCGGAAGAGAGTTTCCGAACACCCTGTATATGTGAATGACAAAAGACCAGTTACGTGGCAGCGGAGCGGAGTCTCAATCCATGGATCACGTAGTCGCAGAGTGTCCACTGAGCGCTGTCCCAGGAGGGTTGATCGGTCTGCATAGCACACGTGAAGCTGGGTTGCAATGACTCATCGCCCTGGATTTAGCTTTATAAAGATTTGTCATAAATTTCATCTTAGAGTTTAGTTTTCCATAAGTTGACTCATGTGCTCTGCACCGCAAATTTGGTTACACTTGGTAGATGGCTGACCATACGATTTACAGGGTGTCACTAAAAACATGACTGGCTATGCATATAAGTATTCTAGACATGAAAATAAATTTAAAATGCTCAGTAATTTTTTTCGATTTTGCTTCGTTTAGACACCATCCGAAATTTTGTTTTTAACACTAAATAAACTTTATGTCCGTAAAATTAATTACATTAAGTTCACATTTGGCATGAACTATTTTTAAAATATATTTTTAACATATTTTATAAAATATTTTTTAGATGTGCTGTATTAGTTTTTTTATGCAAATTCAATGTTTTATGCAGAAAAATTGCAACAACTCCGTCATTTGTTGTTGGATCTTTACTAACTTGGTGTCACTGGTTAGATAATTCAAATTGTCATCTTTTCTGTCTCATTTAAAACTTTAATAAAACTTATCTGTTTTTAGGTATTTGATTTAAAAAATTTAAAAAGGCCGCCATTTAGAAAACAAACATGGGAATAAAATCATATTTTTCCTGCAAATAAAAATTTGTGTGATAAAAGTTCATTCCAACTATGAACCTATTGGAATGATCCGTTACGTAAAAAAATCATTTAGTGTAAAAAACTAAATGGCGAATAGCGCCTAAAAAACTTGAAATCAAACAAATTTTACCGAGCATTTTCAATTTATTTTTATGTCTAAAATACAAATATGCATAGCCAGTAACGGGTTTTTGTGACCCCCTACAGGGTGTTTCATAAAAAATTCAACCCACGATTTGAAATTAAAATATGAAAAGACAACAAATATTTATTGCATCATACATTTAACACTATTGTTTATAGGATTTAAATGATATTTTGTTTCATTTTGGCGTTCAATAGACGACCATTAACATTTACACAATTTTGTGGTCTATAGTAAATACCCTTTTATTATATTTGTTACACTCGTCTCAAGTCCTTCAATTTTTCGTGCTGTTTTCATATGCCTTATTGTATACATATTCCTAGAGGAAATAATATGGAGAGTTTAAATCTGAAGATTTCTTTTAAGGGTTCGTTGCTCTTCCCATTAGTCCATCTCAAAAATTGAAGTGCATGAGTATCATTGACGACACTATTTGAGTTTTTCTTAAATTATATCCATTTTATTTCTTTGTATTACAGATAAAAAGATATTTTATGCAAGCTTGAAATTATGAACATCATCGTAACCCTGTATAAGGTAGTATAGCTGCAGATTAATATTTTTTTACAAGTTTTTGTCATCAAAATCTTAATTATACCTCTGTATATTATGATACAACAGTGTACGGAGGGAATAACACCGTAACAAATACGTTTTCAGGGGGCAGCGGCGGTGAGTCGATTGTGAGGCTTATCTCGCCACTGATAAATGTTAGGTCTGCCTTCCCTGGTCTTTTCGCTTTGCTTTAGGGATGAAACTCTGAAATTTCTCCTCCATAACACATTCTAGTTTGAAATTTCAAGCCTATGAACAACACACCTTTTCCTAAAAAAATTTCAAATCCTTGTAAACTCTGTGAAACAAGTATTTTAGCATATATAAAATTGGATTTAAGTTTTTCCTGAAGTTAATTACATTGTGATTTTAATAGTAGCAGTTAAATATTTAATGTGACCGATTTCAGTTGTAAAACAAATTATGTTTTAGAAGAAATCCAAGACTGGTCCTATGCCAAACATGGTCAATCAGGACGACGTGGGATATTAATATGTATGTATTTATGTATGTACGTACGTATGTATTATTCAATTTTTTATATCAATAATTGAGATCGTCTATGGTCGTAGTTCGAGCAAAAGGTCAGTTGATCTGGACATAATAAGTTCCAAAAATATTTTAAACTGAAACACCTATCATTCCAGATTTGCTGGCGGTTGTTATTATACAAGCTATCTAATGATTCATACAATTGCCTTTCTTCCATAATATAAACACTGGAAGCCTGTAGGGCGTAATCCCTGAGAACCGATGTGATTTATAGTGGGATTCTGCTCACCTACAGGACACTTTCTACCGGTATGCGTGGATTTCTCCTACGATGCACACAAACTAAGAAAAAAGGAAAATGGAATCATGATGTAAGGTTATTAAGTTCAAATATAATTTAAAAAATATTCAAACGCGAAAAAAGATTTAAGAATCATGTTTAAATTACGAAAAAATTAGTCATGTCCATCTTTTAAAATGTGGGATTAATAACATTGCCCTCTATTTATATTTTTGAAACTTAAATTTAATCCCGATTGAAATTTTTGCCTTAACTTTGCCCCGTCCACATTGAATAATGATGTGTGTGTGTGGATCGTGTGAGATAAAATAAGGAAGTGAACCTCTCTGTACAGGTGACTGGAAAACTTCCCGGAAGAACGCGGAATCGAATCCACGACACTTCTGTCAATAAATTATCCCCAATAATAACACTAGTAAAACAATTGACTGTAGTTAAAGTTAACATGCGAGTGAGACGTTCCTTACAAATAACGCTCCAAATAATGTTTTTATGAAAACTGTAAATTAGATTGTCTATTAGTTAAAATTATAAGAATATTATATAAAATCCTAAGGACTTTCCTCTCTAAAAATTCTTTTAAGTTTTTGTGCGTTGCCTATTTTTATAAAAATGGACTATCCCTTATTTTTTCTCATTCAAAGAATTATTTGAATCTCATAAAGAATAACGAGCACGTCGATTTGATTCAAGCCCTTATCACAGTATTGTACTGTGGGCGGTCTCCGGTTCACAGATCACGTCTCACAGTTTAGTTTCGCCGACGCCGCCGCTTCTCTCTGTCGGTTTATATTTCGTGCACATGTAACCCTGGGAAAGACAGTAACAATAATATGCTGACCTTAGTAAAAAAATTTAGAAAGTGAGTTTAAACATTTTTTATTATTTGTCAATAAAACCAAAATATTTCAAATTTTGTTAGCTTTAGCATGTGTATCCAAAGTCAAACTGAAAATCATCAGTATATTAATCCATAGATTATCCGTGATGAAACCTACTCACCAAGTGTTCTATTTCCCAGAAACGAGACAGCAGAGGAAAATGCAAAACGGCCTGAGAGGGAAGTAATTAACTTTACTTATTAGAATATTAGAGGAGCCTGAGCTATTATCCGGCCTCAAAGATAATTTAGACTAATACCGTGGATAATATTACGTTATTAGAGACATTGTTAAAGTATTACCGAGTGCTTGTCTCTATTGGCAAAGTGAACTGTGTCTGCTTTGTATCAGGGATGTGCACTTATGCGGTAATTGTTGGTAAGTTGGAAAACGAATCTCCATTAGTGGCCTAGTCACATGTTTAAGTCTCAGTTTTCGTCATAAGACTTAGTAAATTGTTTATTTAGTTTTAGAACCCATTTTTGTTTATTCGGCAATTTAAAGTTTGTTATGTGCTGATTGTAAGAAATAGGTCATAGAACAAAAAGATCAATACAGTAGGAAGTGCAGTTGCTTACTCAATTATAGTAGAACAAGCTTGGCTAGATTCCAACTTTGCTTCAACCCCATTCGCTGACATTCCTTACCATATGAGTTATCTGTTACTATCTTAATGTATTTTGCATCAGGCTCATGTGGCGTTTTCACGTCAATAACGGTTCAGTAACAACATAAGTGCTTAAAAAGGATGCACTTGAATCCCCTTTAATAAGAGCATCGTGGAGCCTAAGAACAAAGATAGGTTGTATTTTTTATTTAGAGTATTTAATTGTGTAGTTACTGAAAGTATAATACGGTCATGATCATACAAAAAGTTTATATCATGAACAGCTTTGTAGTGCACACTTACACTTGAGATATCAATAAGCTCTTATTTTTTTAACCTTAAATTAAAATTGTTTAGATATCAGAGCGCTTATATTACGTAGTTTTCTATAAATTACAAATATAACGTATTAATATTACTTTTTATGATAAGATATCAATTTTAAGACTGATTGTCATTTAATTGTAGTGTGCTCCAATTTTATTTTACGTAGATGGGGACCGTATGATTCTTATTAGAGAGACCGTTAACCTGATGCAGTATGTTAAGAAAGTCCCGCGGAATTCCTTAATAATTTTTTAACTAATTTAGTTTAAGTAATGAAAATTTATACACGTATATAAGGCATTAAAATATAATTTTTCAGACATTTTAAACCTCTCTAGGGGGCGGGCAATAGGGCCCGTGTGAGATTCTATTTAGAAGAACCTTTTAAGGCTCCGGTCTACCCCAGCCAAAACAACAACAATGCCGAATGCCGCCTCGCGGCCGTAACGCTAGGCGAGTTTGATGGCTGCAGAGGTTTACGAGGATCATGTTTTAAAATTAACCAATTAAGGTAGAGATTGGCTGTTAACTTTTTCTAAAAGGATCTAGTCGGCTATCTTTTTAGAATTTTAAAATAAAATTTCTAATTTAGCTATAACTGTCTAAAATCATCTGTTTTTCTCGATTTTTAACTGAAGTTTTCTATTGATTTTAATGAACTAATAACAAAAGTGTAATAGAGGAAAATTAGAACCGTTATTTTTCTTTAATATGACACCTTATTTATAGCTCTAGGCTTCATTTGGCAGAAGATAACACGATTCTAAAAAACCCTTGCATTTGGGTGCGCGCCAGGGGTAGACCGGAGCCTTTCTCCCCTGGCGCGCACTTAAATGCAAGGGTTTTTTAGAATCGTGTTATCTTCTGCCAAACGAAGCCTAGAGCTATAAATAAGGTGCCATTTTAAAGAAGAATAACGGTACTAATTTTCCTCTGTTACACTTTTGTAATTAGTTCATTAAAACCAATAGAGAACTTCAGTTAAAAATCGAGAAAAAAAGATGATTTTAGACAGTTATAGCTGAAATTAGAAATTTTATTTTAAAATTCTAAAAAGATAGCCGACTGGAACCTTCTTTCTGCTTTAAAAAATAGTTAACAGCCAATTTCTATCTTAAGAGGTTAGTTTTAAAACACGATCCCCGCAAACCTCTGCATTTACAAATCTCAAAAACAGGTGATTTTAGACAGTTATAACTGAAATTATAAACTTTATTAAAAAATTCTAAAAAGATAGCCGACTAGATCCTTTTTTTCTACCTTTAGAAAAAGTTAATAGCCAATCTCTATCTTAATTGGTTAATTTAAAAACAAGATCCCCGCAATCCTCTGCAGCCATCAAACTTGCCTAGCGCTACGGCCGCGAGGCGGCATTCGGCATTGTTGTTGTTTTGGCTGGGGTAGACCGGAGCCTTAAATGTAAGAATAGGTCAATATGTAAATCAAATTGAAGATCTCGATTAGTAGTAGATAAGGATCCTTTCTCCAGACCTTGAAAGAATGACCCAGTCAAAATTGCAGGCGATCGAACGTTTCATTGAATGCATATTGCCGAAAATTGAAAAGCCAATAACACTCGATATAATCATCTTCCTATAGTGTAGTAAAATTAAGCCAAAATATGGCTGGAAAATGAAATAATTTTTGGACAGCGAATTTTTGCTGAAATGTGTTCTATGCCATCCCCTGACAGTAGTGGGAAAAAGCCACTCCTGGCACAGATCAGCTGCCCCCCGAGCCACGTGCCGTGGCAGCTGGTGCCAGCTGCCATGTCACATAGCTTCCGGTGGGGGTTAGAGGGTATATATGAGATGCTGTAGTTATATGTTATGCCATATAGGTCGGGGTGGAGATGGCGATAGTGTTGGCGTTAGGGTGAAGTGAATTTGAGCATAAAATTAAAAGTTAGTTCAAAATTGAAATTCGTCGGTGTTGACGAAACTCTAACAGTTGAAGAAAAATTAAGAGTTAGTTCAAAATTGAAATTCAAACTTATAACTGGGATGTGGAAAATATGTCAAGGTCATCCAGAGTAAGTTTTAAAAAATTCTATCCAACTATCACCAGAAATAGTTTTAAGTTGAAGTAGTTGGTGATAGCGGGATAATTGATTCGTGCCGTGGGAGAGGTGTTTCTCGTTTGAAAGTTGGCGATCGAATGAGAAGCGCCGCCTAGGGAGAGGGCTTATAAAATGGCAACCTTCCCTACCCCCCACTCCTTTAGACCAATAACCGGTCGCCGACTCTATGTGGTGAAACTGAACTAGACATGGCGGCCGCCATGGATAATTCTAACCTCAAACCTTAGTTTTGCATTGGTGAGCATGCGCCACCCCCACTCCTTTACCTTTCTTTTATATTTTTAAAACCGAACAGATGTCCGGGCAGCTGCCCCTACGGGCAGATGTTCGGGCAGGTGTTGGGGGCAGAGATGTTGAAATATTGGGGTGGAGATGGCGATAGCGTTGGTGGTCGGTTGAACTGAATTTGCGAATAAAGTAACTAGGGTTGAACTAAAAGTGCACATAAATTAAAAGTTAGTTGAAAACTGAAATTTGACGGTGTTAACAAAACTCTTAATAGTTGAACAAAACTAAAAGTTAGTTTAAAACTGAAATTCAAATTTATAAATGGGATCTGGAAAGTATGTCAAGGTCATCCAGAGTAAGTTTTAAAAAAGCCTACCCAACTACCACCAGAAATAGTTCTAAGTTGAACTAGTTGGTGATAGTAGGATAGGTTGAAGTAACTTTTGAATTTTATTAGTGAACATACAATTAATGTGCAACAGCAGAGTTTAAACAAGTTGAACTTTTGTGATGAATTACAGAGTTGTAAATGCAAACACCGACGACGATGAAAAGGTAAACGCAGAGTCCCCAGATGATGTATTTGAAAAGCTTGAACAAATGTAACATTTCGAGTTGGTTCTCCCGTTCCATTTCCAATTGTTTAATTTCTAATTTCAATTTATCCTCTTCCATTCTAGTTACGAAGGGAACTTCATCCATCATATCCATCATGATTGTGTTAGTGTTTGAAATTTTAGTGATGTTGATAGTTCAGAAGTCGAAGACGGAATGAGAAGTGAAAGGGAGAAATGTTAGTTAAATAAAGAAGTGGTGGGGGGAAAGATGAATTACAAAGAAGTGGTGGGGGAAAGACGTTGCTCTTCATTATTACCATCAGTAGTGTCAGATGGTGCAGGAGTTAGATTTAGTAAACTGTCTTCGTCTAAACTTTCAACCTTATCACAAATAGGACAATCGTATGTTATTTCCAAATTCATTTTGATGGTTGTAAAATTATCTACAAGTTCTTGTAAAATATTAAAAATGTCTTGTAACTCTTCTTTAGAGTTTATTTCAAAACTAGAATTCATTCGGGCCAATGGAGAGTTGTTCATTGTTGGAGAGTCGGTGATGGAATGAGGATCGGCGCATAGGGAGGGGGCTTATATAATGGTGACCTTGAGCAGGCGTCTAGGGAGGGGGGCTGTCTAGGGAGGGGGCTTTTATATGGGGAACCTTGAGCTTATGATTGAATAAAATGTTAAGTTCTTCTTCTTCGTCTTTTAATTCAATTATTTGAACCGAAGTAGTTGTTTCATCTTCTTCACTTGATGAAGAAAACAATTCACCAGGATTTAAATATTGAACTACAATTCTGAACCATCTTATAGGATATTCGTCAATGATAGAAAGTAAGTTTTGAAACAATTCTTCCATCTCCTCCCTGTCAGTTATTATATGTTCAAACTTGATAAATTTGTTTTCCATGTTGTTAGTTAGAGTGTTGGAAGTGGAATGATTTAATATTATATAAAAATTAGAACTAGTGGTGGGGGAAATCTCAAGGTCATCCAAATGAAGTTTTAAAAAAGAGTGTAAAACTGAAATTACACATTTGATGGTTCTACAGGATCGGAATACCAATCTGATCTGTATTTACATCTTTTTATCATATGTGTACAAAAATCATCTTGATGAGAATTGGTGCGTTGACAATGAGCAAGATCTAGAGGGTGAAATTTGAAACATCTTTGAGGACAACATGTATGAAAATATCTTGATTTGTAAAATTTGAAAGTTCGCAATTCCGGTGGTGGTAGTTGTTTTGTTTTGCATTTGCAATAACAAGATCCGAAGAATTCACATTTAGCACAAGCTAACCCATCCACCATCATTGGTCCTAAATCTGTACACTGTTGTTCACAACAGTAACGAGGTTTTTACTTGTATTTTTGCTCTTCCATGTTGATGCTGTGGAGTCCAGTGAAAGAATAAGAGTGTATAGTGTTGAATAGCGAGTTTTATGTACTATGAAAAGTGGTGGGGGTAATTTCAAGGTCATCCAAATGGAGTTTTAAAAAATTATACCTTACTAATGTAAGGAATGTTGATACTTAAGAAGTTTGTTTCTCTTTGTTTTCTTCAGACTTTTTATCTTTCTCAGCTTTAGCCATAGCAACTAGTTCTTCTATTGATAGCGGATGTACTTCAGGAAATTTTAAAATTAATTTAGCTTGGTATCCTTCTTTAGCTAATACATCTATATCTTTAGTCATTTGTTCAACAGTGTTGTAATCTTTTCCATAGATTTTTCCATCAAGTTGAATCATCATTCTGTACAACATTTTCTTAAATAGGTCTTGTCGTGGTGAGAGCTGAGAAGCAAATGATTATTTATTCAAGTTTCACATCCTTTTTATTAACTCACATTCAACACGTGATTCTTTAGTTGTAGTTTTGTTTGTCAAAAGTTATTCAACATTGGTAATATTTTTGGAACTTGATGTTATGTTGACCAGTAGGCGATGAAGAAGTTGTAGGTTGTGTAGAAATAAATATTTCATCATCGCAATATTTTGTGTTAGTGAACATCCTTGTATTAGTAGCACTAACATCAACAGTTAAGTGATAACCACCGGTAAGTAAAACTCGCATTTCGTTGGTTAAATCTTCGAGTTGTTCAAAAGTTGTAATGGTGTTGGTATCGTAAGATGCACACTTGACTTTGAGAGACATATTTAGTTTTTTATATTAAGCAATAGAGTGAGCGAGATGTGTACGGTACGAAAGGTAGTCGTAGACTGATGAACTTCACAAGTAGATTTCTGCTTTTATCATCACACAAAATTGGGTCAAGGTCATTCCGTGGAATTTTTAAAAAAGCAACATATTGTAATGTACAAAGACATTACAATATGTTGCTTTTTATTTTTTTTGTTTTATATCATATTTATTGAGAAACAAATATTTACAATGTTATGTACAAACTAATCAATAGTAGGTGTTACATGAATTGTAAGTTCAGTAGAGTTATTTCCACTTGGTCCGTGCGAAACCAAATAGAGTGCGCCGGGTTGAACTACACGAAGATCTTCATTTTGAAGAAGTTGTACAAAACGTGTAGGTAGGAAGATTTGAAACTTTGGTTCGTCACCAACTGTATACGGTGCCTCGCTCAATGTGCAATTAATAGCATCACCTACTGAAGTTTCCATTTTCTTGATCGTATGAATGATGTAATGTTTTTCTTCTTTTAGTTCAGAACATTTCTTCGTAGGTAGAATTGATGATTTAGAATGAGCGTTGAACTGATCGACTAAATTTTGAAGTAAGTTCTGCGATGCCATCTTGATGTTATTGTTAATTTTCTTGTAAATAAGAATGTCCGTTGGAGATGTTGTCTCTTCGGAGGTTAGAGTAATACTCATGCTGCGTCATGGTAGCGCTCTCACTTTTATAATCGACACTACCCCCACCACTTTTTTGAAGGAAACTATTCAAGCGGTAGGCATTCTTTAAAGCGCACTGCGACCTTCGATGTTTAAAACTTTTTGATGAAATACAAAGTTCGTTGAAGTAGCATTGGAAATCTTTATCAATTATTGCATTAATCACTTCGTTGCTTGTAAATGATTGTATCCAATTTGCTTTTTCCAATCCTCTTGTGTAGATAATTTTAAACTCTTTGCAATAATGATTCATAATGTGCGGCATCATGTTATAATTAATGAAACCTTCATCCCATCTTAAGTTGTGAAAATGTTTGTTCAACCATTTGTTTGTAACTTTCGCTTTAGTTGTTAGTCTATTAAATGGTACTGGAGGTTTGAACAAATAATGATAAACTACTGATGTGTTCATGTCCAAGATTACTAATTCTTTAATAATAAAATTACCATCATTTCCTCGGAAAGCTTGAAATTCAATTATACCTCTTTTAACTTCCATTATGTGTGGTGCATTAGAAAACGAAACCCGTTTATTCATGATGAAGTCTTATTAACAACTGACTTAAAAATTGAATGAGCCGACGTTTATAACAGACAGGATTGTTCTTCTTCTTTCACTTCTTGTGCCACTTCATCGATATTAAAATTGGTGTGATAGTTGTTTAATTGTCTCCACATTTCAACTTCTTGAGGTATTCTATTAAAGATTGAAGTATCCACGGGACCGTATAAAATTGGAACAAAAGGTTGTTTGTCCAATGTATCAATTAGATAGTCTTTAATTATTGCACTTGAAAATATTAGTTGTTTCAAATATCTGGTGACGGGACTGGTAGTACAGCTTAAAGTGTAAAATTCTTCTTTAGTAAAATATAATTTAACATTGTAAGTAGTTAAATCTCTGAAGCGAACAATTTGTCCTCCACGATGTTTTACTATATCAACTTCAATATTTGATTCCAATAAACTTAATCTTGTTCTTCTTCCAAATGTGTTGTTACTTAAATAGCACTCCAAAAGATGTAAATGTTTCATGAGAGATTCCCAAGTAGTTTCACTGAAAGTAACCATTTTGTTTCCATGATTTAAAATAACAATTGGTGAATAATCCATTGATTTTAAAATTCCAACTGATATACTTTTTGTCATGCATGAAGAAATTGGGTAGATAATCCGAAGAAATACTTCTGTTAAAATATTGGTTGTAATGTTAACTTCAACCTTCTTAATTTTTACTTCTTTTTCAGCTTCTTCTTCTTCTCTCTTCTTATGTTTGTTAAACTTTAGGAACTCGTCCATTTCTCGTTCAACTTGTTTTTCTATATCTGAACTATTATCATCCATTAGAGGTGTATTTTTTTCTCCGTTAGTAGAATTCATCTTGCGAATGATGTTTCCCATACGACGGTTGAAGATAGAATGAAGTTTCCACTAATTATTTTCTCGCTTTTATATTTTTCGTAAAATCCTTGAAATTTATACAATTACATAATTGTTTGTTTTCAACTTGTCTTTCACAAATGAAATTCTAACCTCAAAAATTGAAGCAGATAATTCTAACCTCAAAAATTTGCAGTCGTTGTACAATTCTTCTTAAAGTACATTCTTCACAATTCCGGTCAGCGGTGTGTAAGTAACTATTTTATCATGTAGAATTAGACAGTATGCCGAAGTTCCATCCGCTACTGGTTCTTCAAATTCCATTTCAATTTTTATATCCACACTTGATGATTTTACCGATTCATTTTGTTTTGAACAATCGATTACAATTATTGGAGCCTTGGAATAATACTGGTCAGGTGATAATAGTGGTGTATTAGTTTTTCCATAATATGACGATTGAAATCTTGCATACATATCGTATAAAATGGAAAAACGTTTTTTGCTGAACATGACATTCAAATTGTCATAGGGAAAGAATTGAGAGTTTAGGAAAACTTTACAATTCTTTATTTTACAGTGATCAAATTGACCAGCATTTGCAGTGATAACATCTTTTCGCTTAGTTTGAAAACCGAGTATTATGTACCTTGCTCGTTCCAAGTAAGTTGATGTCTTGACGGTCCATGTTTGTCGTTCTGTCTGAGGTAGTGTAGGGTATTCATGAAATTCCCAACTTCGGAATGGCATCACAATATCACGGTCAGATTTCAACTTTCTCAATAATAGGATTCTATGTTCATCAGCCAATCTTACATGAGGTACTCTCCAAACAACTTTATCCAACTGTAGTTGCCATTCCAGTTTATCTTCCGTAGTTGCAGGGTCTGCAAGTATCAAGTCCTTATTAGTTGAAGATCTGAGTAATACTAATTCTTGTTTGACATTTATTATTACCCGTTTGTAATCTTCAGCGAATCCCAAAAGCAATCGTAAAGGTACATGAAAATCAAAGTGACCGTTGGAAGCTGGTGTTATAGTGTCTTTATCGGGGGCAACCCATCCGGCGGTGACTATTGAATTCTTCTCATGCGGTGTTAATGATGTTAATCCTTTCAATGTCGTTGTTAAACCAACCTTTTTTGTTGAATCAACCGTCACCCCTGATATTTCATATCTTATTTCATCAAAAAGATATGCCATCGGGTTATTTATAAAAGGAACTGTTGAAGCAGTTTTTCCATCCAATTTTAATACCCGTCCTTCGATGTACAAGTAACTTTCACACGGTAAAGTGTAAATATCTTGTTGTTGAATGGGGATCCTTATTTCATCGTTATTGTTTAATTTTGATGAAGTGTAAGGGTTGTGCGTGTGATATTCCTTCTCCCATAGTGTTTCGTCGAACGTTGGTCCTTGAGATATATCCAGGATATCCATCGCTGTTAAGTTTCAATCCAATCTTCTGTAGAAAACGAATGTTGTCCGATGTTAACTCTTCCAATGTTGAGGAGCTACTGAGCTCCCGACTCTTCCGTTGCGGTTTAAATGATAATCCCATGTTGACTTTTATGTTGCTGCTCTGATGTGTATCCGTATAGTAATTGTTTCTCCTCTAAAGTCAACACTATGACCGTCTTGATCCAATATGTTCAGTACGATGTCTGAAATGAAACTGGTGTTTAACGGTAGGTATATCAAGTTTTGTGGCTTCTCAACAATTTTAAAACCGGGAGCCACTGTTGGATAAAATGTATGTAAAATATGTTGATTAACTCCATCTCTATACGATCCGTGTATAATGTTGCACGTGACATCGATACTATTTACTTTCAATATTGTTACAGTTGAATCACCTGAATGAGTAGTTCGAGGAGTTAAGATTTTCTTTTTTGTATCTGTAAATCCAAGTAAACTGCCAATCGACTGTTCCAAGCTGACATCAATATAATATTTTGAAGTTATTTCTGCTTTTAAAGTATTATTGTTTCCTTTAACGGTAATATTGTCTTCTCCGAGTTGTTTCTGTAATAATTGGTTTATATCATCAATTTCATAAGCTCCAGTAGGAAATGTAATTATTTTCAATTCTGAGTATTTTCCTGCAGCATCCTTAGTTTCATAATAATGTAGTAAATTGTTCTTCCCTTCCGTAACATTGGGAATTGAGTTGTAGGTAGTCAAATCAAGTAATGTCGCTTCCCATAATCGTTCCTTGGATAGACGCAATGCTGGGAACAGCGTACTTTTCAATGTGGATGAATTTCCACTCAATGACACTGTATACGATGACATCTTAAAGCTGACTGACACTTTTCGCTAGAAACTCCAAACATAAATGCCCACATATTTCAGTATTGTTAGGTTGTTCTTTTTTGTAATTGTAAAAAATGTTTTTTGAGTTTCGAAAATAATGTTGAAGTTCTTTTGGCGGTGGTAGATTGCCAAAACTGTCAAAGTAGTAAACGGTTTGTCCAAGCTTTTTATAGCATACCCAATGAGTACCTGGACCATAGGTGGAATCCAAATTTACTATTCCAGTTTCATTTTTCCATATTTTAGTTGGTAATGCATCTTTCATAAAAACTCCTCGAAAGAATGGTATTTTCAAACATTTCACATAATCATTTAACTGATGATTTGTTAAGGCTTTATTTGGAATTATCAATTGACTCTTCTTATTTAGTACACACGGTATGGTCTTAGGTATAAACCTGCTCCGTTTTTTACCATTTGCCAAACAGAAGTCTTCTTTACATTTGCCTTATGAGTTCTACGACGTCCTTTTTTAATGTTTCCACCTCTTTTGGGAGCGCCTTTCTTTGCAGGTCTTCCTCTGCGACGTTTTCCACCACCTAACTTTGCTTTCGTCTTCATGGCTGTAGTTACTGCCCAAGCCGATGCTTTTTCTGCAATACTTGCGTCACTTGATTTTACTCTTTGCCAAGCTTTTTCCGCTAGAATTTTATCTGCTATTGATCTATTTGTTGAATCTTTATACTTTGAATATGCTATATCGTGTTCCTTGCAAGCTTGATCTAATTTATTAATTCCAGGATCTCCTCTTGCTAAACGCTTTGCCAACTTAGTTCCAGGTCCACAATATTGATAACCTCCGGGCAGATGTAATTCGTATGGTAAAGCGTCTATCGTTCGATTTACAACAGCACCAACTGGAATCCGTCTGAGCAGGGATAATGCAGCTGATGTTATACCACGTCCTCTCTTGCCGCTGTCTTGACGATGACTGAGCGATACGGTCTTCATTATGTTGTCTTATATAACTGGCGTGTTTACTCCACGAGATACTTTACACAAATGAATAACTTGTGCAAAATCTTTTATATTTAAAGACTTAGTTATTCAAATTAATTATATACTGATTTATAATTCTATTTTTAATCCAAGCTTCTCGTTCATCGGGTTGAATCATCACATGACTCGTTGTACTAGCTATATGATTGTGGGTATCAATAAGTAAATTACCCACTATTCTTATTAAACAATCTAAAGTTACAGCATCTTTCGGATGTTGAGGATCTTGTAACTGCATAATACGTTTATCATTACAAGTATATGCGGTTGAATCACTTTTTGATGTTGTTATGACTTGTCCAATAGTAGCAGCATCATTTGAATCTTCACCTGGTAAAATATTAATTATTTTCTTCATCTTTGCATCATATTTGGTCCCAAAGTGTTTATCTCAAGTTATTGTTTGTTTCAATGTAACACAATCATCTTCTTCATAACCAGGATAAATATTTTTTATTCTTCTTTCAATGTAACACAATCATCTTCTTCATAACCAGGATAAATATTTTTTATTCTTCTATTACGACCATCGTATGTACCTAATCTACCACCACTTGCAATTAATGTTTGTACCATAGGAGGTACATCTGAATCTTTTATACCAAATCTTCCATTTGTTATTGTTTTATGTCCTGCATCCCATTCATCATTTTTTCCTTGCATTAAATCAAACTTTTTATTTCCATGTATAAATTTATCTCCCCGCTTTAACACGGCATCTTCATGTTTTACAAAATTTGATGTTTCCTTTTTTAATTCTTTAGATAATTGTTCCATAGTAACAGCATCTTTTGGTTGAGAACCAAACTTTACATTTGTCAATGTTTTACCATGACAATCAATTCCATTAACATCTTGTAAAATACAGTTGTCCTTGATGTATTTTAGGTTTACAGCATCACCGTCTTCCTTTGGGTATCCAATGTCATTTATAATAAATTTATAAAAAGAAAATCCATGTTCAGTTTTTTCCGGTATTATAGAATGTAAATATTCTTTATTAACTGAATCTTTATCATTTTTGGGATTTCCCACGTTGGTTATTCTATAATTTCCAGCATCATACGTTTGTCCATCTTTTAAGTTATTACCCCATTGCAATTTTAAAGTATTTGAAAGTTCAGATGATAAGTACTCTTTAGTAATTGCATCAGAACCTTCAGTTGGTTTACCAACATTAATTATTCTATGTGATTTAACATCGTAAGTATTCTTATGTAATTTCAATGATGTTGAAGTAGCTTCTTTTACTGTCTTCAAATTTGCTCCATCAGTATCTTCTTCTGGATCTTTAACTAGTTTTAAACGTTTATTACTTATGCTATAGTCACCTTCAGGTGTTTGCGGTAATCCACTTCTTTTTCTGTCTTCTCCAACTTGCACTCCTAACGCGGAGTACCGTCCGAACTTGTCGACGCTCATGTTAGAACTGATACGTCTTACGCTTGCAACTCTTTTATATCCGCGGACAATTATACAACTATACCACGATTCCTAAGTTCATCAACTAGAGCCACCCATTCATTATTCAAACCCGTATGACCGGCTTCCATGGCTTCATGCAATAGTCTCATTCGGTCAACCAATTTATTGATGTCGTTGTAGTAAATCACATTTGTATTGTATAGATTTTTCATCAATCCTTTACCAGAGGTTGAAGTATCTCCTTTACTCTTTTTACCATGTTGTTCAAGAAGTGATAAATCCATAAGTGATAAAGATTTTCTTTTCAGTGGTTGTCTCACCAATGGAGCAGTACGTAATGTGGGCAATTTTCGTGGAGGAAACAACTTTTTTATAACAATGTTAAATTTTGTTGCACGTGAACGATTAATCATTGCATCCTTTAAGTAGTTTCTCTTATGAGCGTTAGTATTTTGTAAAATCTCTTTAAAAACACTTAAATCTTTGGATGAATATCTTAGTGGTATATTTTTAAAAATTAATTCATATAATCCTTTTGTTCCTTTATATCTATGCTCACCAATAATGATGTAATCGTCTTGAGTTATTTCAAGCTTTGAATCACCAATCTTTAATTCATTCCCATCAATTCTTGCTCCGTATATGTGTGATCTACTTAAATTCGGGTTTGATTTCATGTCATGTAGCATTTTCATTATATATTTTCTTC
Organism: Neoaliturus tenellus; assembly: GCA_030545055.2. Classification (NCBI taxonomy): domain Eukaryota; kingdom Metazoa; phylum Arthropoda; class Insecta; order Hemiptera; family Cicadellidae; genus Neoaliturus; species Neoaliturus tenellus. Next base: position 98,539,089 of record CM061531.1, read on the forward strand.
CAAGAGGTCCATGTTGTAATATATCGCTACTCAATTGAGTTAAATTTGGAATAGATTGTTCAGCTTCAGGTATTGGCTGTTCTTCTCCCTTTTCAACAATTGGTTCTTCTTCTTCTTTTGCTTCTTCTTGCTCACTAGCACTTGTGTATGAATCATCATCTTCTTATTTTTTTAATGCTTGTACTTCTTGTTTAGAAACTGGTAGTAAAACATCTCCTTCATAACGAGGTTTACCAATAGTTTCTGATATCTGTTTTAAAGGTTCCGTAATAGGTTTAAATGTAGTCTCTAGAAATTCTTCTCTTTCACTTAAACCCATCCTCAATGCACGATTCTTCATCCTAATAGAATCACTGAGTGATTTTATTTCTTTCAATAGTTTTTCTTGATTCACCATGTTTACACTGTGAAGTTCAACGTGTAACTAGATGTAGCATCGGTAGTTCAACGCATAAATACAAATTTATCCAACCCTATACGATATCTACCATTTTTAATATCTTCTTCCTTCATAATAACGAGAAAGCTATATTTCTCATTCCATGCTTTGCCACACATCTCTTTAAATTTTTCAATGGCATATCCGCATTTACATGATCATTATATATATGCTTTAAATTTGTTTCATCTTGCTTGAAGATGATCAACATATTTGCATTGTCTCTTATAAGTTGTTTTGGAATTTTACTGTATGTTTGACCAATATAAATGCTATCAATATTATGATGTCTTCCCATAGCAAAATAATTCCTTATTGTGTCATGATTTTCACAAGAAACATCGTCAAATATAAAAATAGAAAATGGTTTTGCTTCATTTGGTTGCATAATTGTTTCACTGGCATTAAACTTGTAAAAATTCACTTCAGGTACATTTGCAAGTACTTTATCCAATAATTGATATTTTGGTTGTTGCAATGATTTTGAAAAAATGTATATATTGTTAAAACGCAATCCCTTAGGATTAGTTATAAGGTTAAAAACAACATTAGTTTTTCCACAATTTGAAGGACCAGTTATTAGACATCTTATCGTATTTGGTAGTAATTCACCATGTTTTCCATGATTTAACTTATCATTGTCAACTGTCAATTCATCAATGTTATTGATATTAAATCGATCTTTTTGTTGTACAATCTCCATCTTGTATAAAGGTTAAACACACAATGAGCTATTAAACAACTATACTAAGTCTTTTGAAGGAATCCAAGAGTCTTCACTTTTATCAAACCCTAACCACCGGACTTTAACCATATCCTTTTTCCTTTGTAAAATCTTCTCGACAAGATATACATCACCAACTGTTGATTTCAACAATTCGTGTCCGTAGAATCCACCTTGAAGTAATTCACCCTTGTTATCCTTTAATAAATAGGTTTCAGGTATAGTTGGTTGCACTTTATAAATTGTAAATACTTCATTAGTCCAATTTGGTAGATATCTTTTACTAAATACACCTTTGTATTTGCTTATACGAACTTTATCGTTGACCTTGAACTTCTTTGGTTGCAATTTTTCCAATTTCGGTGTTGTATTATTTTTAATGCGTTGTAATACAATTTTGGCATTAGCACTATTTACCTGGATAGGTTTCATTCCAATGGTACGATGATATTTGTTGTTATACTCTTTTATAAGTTGTGGTAATATGTCATACCACACGTATGATCCTCGTTTTGAAAATTGTTTATACATCGCACCTTTTAATGTTCTATTGAATCTTTCAATTATTGAAGCTTTAACTCCAGAATTTGTAGAATAATGATTTATTTGATATTTCTTCATCAAAGCTCCAAAGTCTTTATTAAAATATTCTTTTCCATCATCGGTCTGTAGATGTTTAATTTTAAATTTATTTCTTTGTATTGTGGTTTCCATAGCTTTTGTAACACTTTTACCAGTCTTATCCTTCAATGGTAAAGCGTCAGCTATTTTAGTAAAACAGTCTATAATTGTTAAAATATATTTAAATCCTTTGTTTAATTTACTGTGCGGTATCATTTCAATGAGATCAGCTTGATAAAGATCATTCATTCCTTTAATGATTGTACTTCTTCTTGGAAATCTTCTTCTTGCTGGTTTATGTAGTTCATTTACAATCTTGTCCTTCACATTTTCCATCTTCAGATGTTGCTTGTACACCGCATGTAAAAATACTGATCCATAGAATAGTTTATTCTCATTTATATAGTTTAAATATAGGTCAAGGCCATTTCATATTAGTGTAAAAAAGAGGGAACATGGCATTGGGCTTGCCATGTCCCCTCTTCTTTACGGAAAGGAAAAAGGAAGAAGGTAGAGGACGAAGAATAGGTTTACTGGTCGATAGGGTTTAGAGAGTAGTGGCCGAATGGTAAAGTATTAATTTTATCTTCTAAAATATGGCGCTTGTCATCTTTGTAGCTTAATGCCCACTTTGTTTGTTTGACACTAAAAATTTCATGATTATAACTTCTAATAGTGTTAAACGTTGCAGTTGTTTCAACATTTTCAAACAAACATCTTTTATAATGTTTAAACTGTACATTCTTCTTAAGAAAAGAAGTTTTTATTCCTTTGGCCTTCTTCGTGACTTGATGTTCGTTCCTCTCATTTATGTACAGTTGAAACGAATACAGTTTGGACATTAATGCTACAATTTCCATCATTGGCACACCATTCGTTTCATCTTTAAATTTTCCCAATACTTTCTTGTTTCTGTCATAGTCGTAATTTGGATGATGCTTAGGATAATCGGAAAAGTCGAAATCATCTTTATATATAAAGGTGCGTACTGCGTAGATCTTCATACATGTCATTTGTTTTAATCCAGTAAATTAGTGCATCCGTATCCATATATGCAATACCAATGTTCTCTCTTCCATAATAGTTAACCATCTTCTTATAATGAAACTCGTACATATGTGTTTTTGAAATATCCAAGATTGACATTCCAAGATACAAAGGACGATCCATTTCAACTGACTTCTTGTTCATGGAAATAACAACTAGATTTTCATTAATAATTACAGATGAACCAAAGTTTGGTTGTTGCACCAATTTCTGTAATTTTACTGGATCAGTTACCAATTTGATATCCTTATGTTTCCTTTTGTTTTCCAAAGTCTTGCCAAATATTGCATTATTCATTAATTTGAAAAAATCTTTTTGAAAACTTGATGTAGCGTTGGCTCTTCTTCTTGTGTTGTTGTCGATGTAAGGTTTTAACCAACAAGATTGAGAAAATTGTAGTACTCGATTAATTTTTGTAATTCTCAATCCTAAGTCTAAAGCTTGTTGTATCATCCAGTAGTGTCCAACATATCGAGACTTGTCGGTTAAAGTCATCATTAATTTCGGCCATCTTCCAGTAGGGGAAATTTCAGTCTTTGGAAGAAGTGGTAAATCGTAATGATGATCATGAAGATGTTCAGGATATTCAAAATCAACATCAAAAATGTAACCAGTTTCACCATGCTTTGGTAAATCCATAATGTTTCCAATCGATTCTGGATCTATCCATTTAAAATTATCATATGGAAGGGGATTTGACATTGCCCATCCGTATAAGTTATTTGCATCGAAATAACCTAGGAATGTTGTTGGTTTTGATGCATCATAATCGGGCAGATACTTGTTATTCGCCTTAACATGTCTGGTTACACTTTGTGTCAATCCCCCTCGAACTCCTGATTCTAACATCAAAACCATATCTACATCAGTAAGAAGTTGTAATTTACAATTTGTTTCTTTCAACATGGCTTGCCATGCTAGTCCAGGTGAAGTGTATGAATGAAGAGGGTCCAATCCATATGCTGCAAAACACGTATTTCTAAATTCTTCCATTATATCACATAGTAAAGTTACATCTAATTTAACATAAAAATCTGAATATTCTTCCAATGTTCTAAATCCTAATTCGTTCCATACTCTACATGCATGATCATAGTCCTCTTGAGATATATCCATGTCGTAAAGTTTACTTTTGAATTCTTCTTTTGCTGGAAGTGATGTTTCATTGAATTTTTCTAAACTGTCTATGTAATCATATGGGAAAACACCTTTCCGAAGTACCAGATCCAGTTTGTCGCTATTTACAATCTTCTTTGTTTCGACAAAATCTTGTTTCCTTAAATTTTCAGAAAGTTTGGACAAACTCGACGGCATAAATCGGTAGGAATCCAAGAATCTTAGTTTGACGTTTCCAACTGTTTTGGAAAAACTTATGAATTTTTCTGAAGTTTCAGCCAATACATCTATTGAACCGTTGTCTCTTCCTAATTCAGGTATTATAAAATGAGCATCATACCCGCTGAGGTTATGCAGAACCACAGGAATAAATAGTGGTAAACGATAGCTCAAGTTGCATTTATTACAAGCAGCACCCCTATAATAACCTGTGAGGTGGTCATGATCTTTAACTTTATAATTCTCAATAGTAAAATCATTTTTGCACAAGAAACAGCGAGTTGCATTTTCATGTTGAATTTCTTCTTCTTCGTCCATCGGTTTCATTGGTACAATATTTGTATATAATCTTTGCATATTTCCAGCTATTGAATATAAGTGATCAAGAAATATTTTTTCCGCATTTTCACCACGATATACTAAAGGTTCTGAAGTTAATCCATATCTGTTTAAATGTTCTTCTGATAATGTTGATTTGACCATTAAACAAAAACTGTTTGGTTTGTGCATTTGATACTTGACACTTTTTTGAGCTTCATAATTTTCATCTTCAACAGGAACAAGTGTTGATTCAAAGTCTGCATATACAACTAGAGGGATACGGTATTGATGATGAACCTTTTCAAATGTAACAAATGCTTTGCTTTCCGAAGGTAAATTAATGTTTGCTTCATAATTATTGTTACATAACCTTTTGTGCTCTTGTAGCCATTCTCTTCCATGTACTCCATCTCGTTTAAAATTAAAACATCTCTTACAAATTAACTTTCTGTGTCGATCTTTAGAAAGCTGCTTGTTAACAAGAGAGTCGAATTTTTTTATGTACACATAGTGAGACACATCACCTCTTGTTAGTAATAGTAGATCCGTATGATCTGGTAGCTCTTCTTTTGCCACACGTAAAGGATACACTTTGTTTGAAATATCTAATGCAAAAACATTAATAGACGTGCCAGGATTTTTCTTCTCAAATCTTGATATATCTTTTACAGAAACAGGGTATGTTATTCCTTGAAAATTGTACCTGTGTCTTTCATTTTCATATTCTTGGTTGGGTCTATGTGCATTTCGTAATACAAATTTTGATGTTATCGCATAGCGAAAACATTCGTTATCTTCATTCTTGACATTAATACAAGATTTTGTATCTTCAATTCTTTTTGGCAGAGGAATGTAACTAGATCCCATTAGTCCATATCCATGTTTGTGAACCCTTATATCTAATCCTTCAATACTTGTAAGACTCCATCCAGATCCTCTTCCTTCGTGTTCCTGAATTTTGGTTAATATTTCTTCTATACAGTTCTCAACTATTGAATCAATGTCTGAACTTTCCATGATAGTTTGGTTTTTTGTTATGAATCCTCTTGGTGATAATTCTTCTTGTACATTTATAAACATAGCTTCTAGTAGTAAACCAAATTTAAGAAAGTTTAATCTTTTCAATTCTTCTTTTAAAGTTTTACTTATGATTGGTTTTGCTTCTCTAATAAATTCTTCTAGCTTCAAGTTTTCATTTTGAATCTTATGATGCATTACTACTTTACCAGGTAATGCAAATACTTGTAGATTCGGTAAAGTAGTTGAAGATGTTGCTGTTATTTCATCTTGTTCATCTTGTTCTTCTTGTTCTTCTTGTTGTTCTTGTTCTTGTTCTTGTTCTTGTTCTTGTTGTTCTTGTTTTTCTTCTGGGTTGTTGTGAATTAGTTCTTTATGACAGTCTAATAGAATTTCATCGTGAAACGATTCCGAACATTTATCACAACTATACATGTTGAGATGTTTACTCTTCAAAATTTCGCCAAGAAATGAAATGGGCTCTCATGTTCCTCCTTTTATAACGGTTCCCCCACCACTATTTCATCTTCTTCACTATCCAAAGAAATCAAACGTTTTGAACAAAAATATTAACCGTCTACAAACTAATTGTTCATTTGTGTTCTTTATTCCCATTGGAGTTTTAGTATATACTTCTTTATATTCGAGCTTTAACGAACTTTCCCCCACCCAACTAATTCTAGTTACTTTTAGGTAGAAATGGTTAGAGCACAGACACTTGGTTAAACTAAATTTGTGCATAAATTAACTAGAGTTGAACTAAAAATTCGCATAAATTAAAAGTTAGTTTAAAACTAAAATTCCACAGTATTAAAAAACTCTAACAGTTGAACAAAAATAAACGTTAGTTCAAAACTGAAATTCAACAGTGTTAACCAAATTCTAACAGTCGAACAAATAGGTCAAGGTAATCCAATTTAACGCGAGAACGAGGAATAGAGCACTAAGTGGCATGTTAGTCCATTACCACAAAGTGATCTATTCCTCGCTCTCTATTCTACATCTACTTTTTTGGGTTTACTTATTTATATTAAAATGTTCAAATTTTACTATGTAGAATGTCCATTCTTGCTTTTCAATTCTTCGATTGTTTTTAGCAATTGTAACAAATATTCGTTAGTTTTCACCAAAGTCTTTATTTTGCTACATCCAATTTCAATAGAAGGTATTATAAGTTCAATCTTTTCTTTCTTGCGAATTTCTCTCTTTATTATGTTGTTCCTTATTTTTGCTGAAGATTTAAACTCCATGTTGTTTCTGCTAAAGCCACAATAATAAAAGTCTCTTCAAACAACCTGCATTTATACACATTCCCCCACCATTTTATAATTCCCACTCCTTTCCCCCTTCTTTATAGAATTTGAAAGGGATAGGGTGTAGGGTGGGGGAAGGGTAATTTTGTTATTACACTAGTTGTGCAAGAAAATAGCCGCCAGTGTCCACACCTTGTTCATAGCACTCCATCATAGATTGTGCCCACTGCAACATGCGGTCTCTATCATTTGGTGTGACAAGGAAAGAATGACTATCACCATACAATATAAAAGAGTCAATTCGTACATAACATCCTGAGCCCAACCATTTATTAGCTTCAGCCATAAACTTTTCTATTGTATCAAATGGAAATTGTGGATCAATTGCTATAACTTTACGTTCTTCACTAAGTTCAACAGTATAATCATCATCGTCCTCATCATCTTCACTTTCACTGTTGTTACTTAAAGTGTCTTCAGATTGTTCAAAAACATCAGAAATTTCAGAAGAATTAAAATTTTCATTCAGATGAGGAGGCATTTTGAAGCAAGAAATATTGTAAACAGCAGAGACGAAACGACAAGAGCGGCGTGTAGAAGCAAAATGAAGGAGTGACCAACGCTTGCTCCGCTTTTATAATAGTATGCAAATGAGGGGTAAGAGCTGACCGTGACCAGACATCCACCCAAAGGAGTGGGGGGAAGTACTTTTCTTACTACTCGGATGGAAGTAGGTTAGTAGGTCACAAGACTTAGAGTATTAAAAAATAATGGGGGAGAAACACAACGCTATAACGCATTGTGTTTCTCCCCCATTATTTTTTAAGCAACAATTTGGAAAAAAACTATGTGAATTTACTTTCTACGCCCCCACCTTGTAATACCATCCACTTTGTGTCTGAGGAGATAGTCTTTAGAGTCTAACTCATAAACAGATTTCTCTTTGCGCAAGGATTCAATTACTTTAATATTATATTTTTCGCCGTTACAACTTGCCAAAATGTGTTCGTTGTCAATAACACTTTCAAAAAAATAAACACAACCTCTCTTAAGCCTATTTCCTTTCACACCAATAATTTTGGATTGGTATTCAATAGTGGGGGTTTCTGTCAGTTGTGGTTCAGAAAGGTGTTTTACGACATGTACATGGCAAAAACTTTCGTTTTTAACACATTTCCTACCACAAGCTGATCCTTTCTTAATTCCCCTAGTGAGCACTTCAGGGCAAGTAGTGGGACGGCTAAATGCCCTACGACGCTCTTCTTGTAATAATTGAAATTGCTCTGAAGGAGCAGGCTTAGGAGCAGGTTTGGGAGTAGGCTTAGTGGATTTAGTTTTATGATATGTGTGGTCTTCAGGCATAGTAAGTGGTGGGGTAGGAGGCAATGGTGATAGTGGGATGATGGGTGTACTAAGGCGATGAACAATAGTTTCAATTGAAGGGGTATTAAGACGGGGAACTGGCTTCTGCGGTGACGGCATCATAGTTGATGGTGGTGCGGAGTCGTTTGAAGGCGAAGGTGAAGGTGGTGAAAAAATACTGCGAAGTCTAGAAGTGTTGGTTGGCGGAAGAATAGCTCCAGAAGTTGAAGGTTGGGATCCAAGTTGCTTCTTGTACCAGTCAGGAGGATTTTTCAGACGAAGAGTTTTCTTAGGTGCAGTAACAGCCGTAGTAGAAGTTGAAGTAGAAGTAGAAGTTAAAGTAGAAGTTGTAGTTGGCAGAGATGACATGGTTGTGGCTCCAAGTTCGCAGCGTAACGTCTGGAATCAGAATGAAATGTTAGCCGCAGTCGGTGCGTCTTTTATAACAATATGCAAATGAGAGGGGTAGCAGCTGGCCGAGACTGATTATTGACCTGGGAGGTCAAGAGAAGGGGAAAGAGAAGGTATTTATTTAAAATAATTCGCATAACTTTTGACTAAAATAAAATAACCAAATTCTTCTTTTACCAAAATGTTTGTCTTACATAGACTTTTTCAATGATGTATCGCTTGTCCAAATCCGTCAATCCGTTATCAAGTTATAGCCATTTTAATTTTTCAGGTCATGACCGGTCGTTCACCCGGAGTAGTGGGGGAAGGAGTGGGGGTAGGAGTGGGAGAAGGGGGGGGAGGGGGGGGAATCGACTCCATTTTTTCGGGGGGGAGGGGGGGAAGGGGGGGGATCGACTTCATTTTTTCGGGGGGGAGGGGGGAGTGGGGAGGGGTGGAGGGGTGAGGGGGGGGGGTCATTGACCCTTCCAAAAGTGGGTCAAGGTCATTCAAGATTTATAATGATCCAATGTGATGGGAACAGTAATACTGTTCCCACCACCCTGTTTGCCTAACGGTTCCCACTCCCAACCCACTAGTTACGTTCTGCAAGGGAGGTCCCTGGGCCGTCCGCATCAAAGCGTAACTTCCCGTCCGCATCAAAGCGTAACCATTAATTTCAGGGAAACTGGAACAGTTAATGCAGAAACGCAACTCTAACCCCACCCAAACTAATCCCACCCATTATATTCCTAAACAAAATGCAAAAACCTAGTCCGCATTTTGCGGATGTCCCACCCCTTCTAAGTGAAGTTCAACCGAACTTCTGAATTTACATTTAATCTACCCCCTAACATCTAGCTGTAAGGCAAAACAACATTAATTAGTATTAGCAACACTTAAAACTAACAACACATCATTATTAAAAAACCAAATAATTCAACACAACCAAATACCATCATTATTCTTAAAATTAATACACCTTAATGCTAAAAAACTCTTAAAAATTAATACACCTTAATGCTAAAAACCTCTTAAAAATTAATACACCTTAATGCTAAACCAAACTTAAAACTAACATCGCAATGCGCAATTTATTTCTTAAATTAAATACAACTAAACACACACACACACACACATACCACATTGCATTAAAAAACGCAACGTAGTATAAGAAGTTCAAATATATATAGGCCTACTATATATTTGAAACCTCTTGCTGAGTCGCCAACAACCTTTCGCTATGAAAGTTTGTTGACGACTGACGCTAAAATCAGACTCGTATTGCTCCTCGGATTCTCGAGTAGTGGGGGAAGTTGTATCACTCCAGTACAGTGTTCAATCCAGTCCAGTTCGCAGCAGTGTAAAAGGAAGGCAAAGGAGTGGGGAGCGGCACATGCGCAACAACACAAAACCAAGGTTTGAGGTTAGAATTATCCATGTGCAGTAGCGCTAAAGTGAGTAATACAGGACTAGGCGCATGCGCATAGCATAGACTGATTCCGATCCGGAGAACTCGTTGCATGCGCAGCAGGTTTGAGGTTAGAAGTATCCATGGCAGCTGCCATGTTTAGTCTGGTTTCACCACATAGAGTCAGCAACCGGTGGTGACCGGTCATTGGCCTAGAAGGAGTAGGGAAAGGTAGTGACCGGCCATTGACCCAGAGGAGTGGGGGAAGGAGTGGGGGAAGGGGGGGGCTCCATTTTTTCGGGGGGGAGGGGGGGGAGGGGGGGTCATTGACCTTTCCGGTCATTGCCCCAAAACCCCCTACTACTCAGGTGAAAGTCGGTCATCAGCGGCAGCTGCCCGGAGTAATTGCTCCACTATAAAAACCAGGTAGTTGGCTCGGGCATCTGCCCAGGGAAGTGGGCCGCTGCTAGGCTATAAAACTAGACTGCTCATTTGCGCTGCGACCATTAACTTACTGGCTTTCATGTTGATTGCATCGTTATAGCTACTACATTATTTATGTTCATTTACTTCTAACCTTACCACATAGTGTTTAATTACTACATATTGTTTAGTTAATTCTAACCTATAACTCTATTTTGTTAGTACATGACATTCTGTTTCATTTATCTCTTTATAACATATTTTATTTCTCAGTCTTCTTTTGACTTCAACATATAACACACCTCCTGTAATGGTTGCTCAGAGTTTAAAATTGAAACTGTTGCGAACACAACACATATTACAAAATAATTCTAAACTTTCAGTTTCAAAGTCTAAAACTAATTTAAGTAAAGTAAGAAAGCGGTACAGTTTTAACCCATTATACTCTTCAACAACTTCACGGGTTAATGTTGATGATAGTATTATTCATGACATCTTGCGTTATATGTTACACTTCAACAATTTTGAACTTGTTACACCTATCGACTGTGTTCAACAAGTTTTTTTTATTTTACCCCCACTATTCCTTATATAAGTGCTCTCACCACAATTCCTACTTTATACTCCTCTATTCTCTACAGCTGAGCTAAGATTTGAGGTTAGAATTATCCATGGCGGCCGCCATGTCTAGTTCAGTTTCACCACATAGAGTCGGCGACCGGTTATTGGTCTAAAGGAGTGGGGGAAGGGGTGGTGGGGGGAAGGTTGGCATTTTATAAGCCCTCTCCCTAGGCGGCGCTTCTCATTTGATCGCCAACTTTCAAACGAGAAACACCTCTCCCATGGCACGAATCAATTATCCCGCTATCACCAACTACTTCAACTTAAAACTATTTCTGGTGATAGTTGGATAGAATTTTTAAAAACTTACTCTGGATGACCTTGACATATTTTCCACATCTCAGTTATAAGTTTGAATTTCAATTTTCAACTAACTCTTAATTTTTCTTCAACTGTTAGAGTTTCGTCAACACCGACGAATTTCAATTTTGAACTAACTTTTAATTTTATGCTCAAATTCACTTCACCCTAACGCCAACACTATCGCCATCTCCACCCCGACCTATATGGCATAACATATAACTACAGCATCTCATATATACCCTCTAACCCCCATCGGAAGCTATGTGACATGGCAGCTGGCACCAGCTGCCACGGCACGTGGCTCGGGGGTCAGCTGATCTGTGCCAGGAGTGGCTTTTTCCCACTACTCCTGACCTCCCTCAGAAAACTCCCCTGAAATCCCCAGTGGGCAACATGCCTAAAAATGATGGGATGGCCCACGTGGAGTCAGAAATAAATATTTCTTCGACCAATGGGTTTATGTACATCAAATGAAAGCTCTTAAGTAGTAGAATTTAATGCCGCAAACCCCATCTCAAAAGGTTGCCTGAGTCGAAAACGGCAGCCTGTCAAACTTTGAATAAAAATCTAATTTTAACCTAAACGCTTAAAAATGTAATAATTTTCGAAATACTTGACCTTTCGAGGTGCCATTTGCGGCAAACGTTTGATTTTACAATTACCTTTGAAAATGCGGATAGCTAGTCATATGCTTATCATAATACCCTTGAACCACCCTCCACATGGACATCCCAAAGAGGAAGTTTAAAAAAAATTTCTTAGACCATAGCCATCCTATACATAATTTTAAAGGTCTTAGTAAGGAGAGTACATAGCCGAAAACCAGACCTCAAAAGGTCAAATATGTCGGAAGTTATTGTATTTCAAAGTTTTGATAATATTATTTTATTGTAAATTTTGAACGCCTGCCATTTCACTCCCTACAGTTATATTGAGGTCGGGTTTACGGCATTGTATTCTACATTTGAAGACCTTTAATTTGATATATATAAACCTTCTGGAATGTATTTAAATTTAGTATGCTTAATATCAAATTTTAATGTAACTTCTTATGGGCCAACCCCTCATTTTTAAGCGTGATCCCCATATGGGATTTCTGAGGACTTTGCGGAGGAAGGTCAGGGGATGCCATAGAACACATTTAAAAATAAATTGGCTTTCCAAAAATTATTTCATTTTTCCCGATTAATTTTACTACACTACTAGGTTGGGTTTGTGGCAACTCGCAAAGACCTTAGAAATCATATAGGCCTATCATATGACGTAGGCCTATAAAGTTGTTCAATAGCATTATTTTAGAGGAAGTCCATTAAGCAAGTTGTCAAGGAAAATGCATTGGTATGCGACATTATTAAAGTACTTTGCATTATGACCAATTTGTCACAAACCGAACCTCAAAAGTTCGAGTACATAGCGAGCTATTAAATTTTTTCGTCAATAGATTTTAATGCAAAATGTGATCGCCTGCCATTTATGACTCGACCTTTCAAGGACGGGTTACAGCATTGTTCTATTAATTTAAAAAAAACCTTTGGACCAATTCTGTCATTTAAGATTTTATTCTTATTTTCTATGGGTCGTCCCCTGGTTAGGTGAAAATCCTATAAATGTCCGAATCGGAAGATTTTAATGGCTTACGTAAGTGTAAAGCTTCATTAATTAAAAAAAAAAAAAAACCAACTATCGAGCCGTTACGCGACTTTTTATAAACCCAGTTTAATTTTTTTTTTATATTTTGCAGCGTTACTGCAACGTATTTTGTTTAAACTATGAATATATAGGACCTGTTTATCGTTTAATTATAAAAATTACTGAGATTCCTCCAAAGGTAAAAATAAGGTTTTTTTCAGTTACTTGCTTAGAGCAACACATTACTCTTGAAATAACTTCATAACTTTACCTTTCAACAATTACTCGGAGCGGTGCTGAAACTGCAGAACAAGGTCGTCCACGTGTCTTCTACCGTCTCTTCCCAGAAATCGTAGATTTCGAAGCATCGGGTTGGGATTTATTAGCGTTCAATGTTGAAAACGGTTTTAATAATTTCTATTTTTAATTGTGTTACATAAGCTACCATCACTCTCTGTTGCAATTGGCTATATTTGAATACAGCCAAGGGTAAAAAAGTAAGAGTTTTTTAGAATACGGAAACTTTATTTGCTCTTTTTTTCTTTCTAGTACTAATTTGTTTCAAACTAGTACCTATAAACATTTAAATGTATTCTTTTTGCAGTATAGACCTTTTTAGTATCTGTTTATGAACATTACTTTTACGGTCCCTAATTAAACTTCCTGTCCTTGGCCACAATGGGGTTATAATACATTCGTTAAAAACCATCTTTGATCTCGATAGTCCTATTTGAGGACTCAATCGGGGCCTTGGGCGTAAAATTGTTTGGTAACACCCGGAAACAGGCCACCTTCGGGACTAGTAATGAACAATACTATTTTTTAAGTATGAGAAACCTCCTGTCTGTTCCTGTCCACGTTGTTATCGAGAAGTTTAGCATGATTCTAATAATCGAATGCAAATTTCTACCTCGTAGAGCTATACTGTACTATTCCTACGTCATTGTTGCCACGGACATTAAGTCAGGAAAAGACAGGATTTTGGGTTTGGTCAAGAAAAGTTAGGTAAATGTTGAAAAAATGCCGAAAGTCAGGAAAGTTTTCAGTGGCACAATCCGACCGTTTCGATTTTCGATTGGCCTCATAAATCGGAAGTGAAAGTAAATTTTTGTACTGTATACAATTTGTTGTGAAATGAGTTGGTCAGATGCAGCATCAGAAACCTATGATTTTTAGGGTGAATCTACAAGGTTAGTAAATTTTCGAATGCATCTTTTGATAAGTATATAAACTTATTTTAAACTTTAACGTGCCAGGCGTAGGGAGTGGCGAACCCATCGATCGCCCAGCACAAAGCAAGCTTGGCTGCAACTAGCCTATACTTAATTGGGCCCTACTTATACTAATTTCTGAAGTAGGGCCTGCTTAAGTAGTGGTTCATATTTTTCAATTCTATTAATAATCGCTGACTTTTTTCAGGCTTATCAGCTAGAATCGGCTAGAAATTACTAATTGGCTTATACGCCTTATATTCCTACATAAATTAAATTGAACTGTTTTAGAAAATTTGATCACAATCCTTTTATTTATTATTATTTATCAAGTCCGAGTTGATCAGTTTCAGCAAAAGAAACCAAAGATGATTATGTAAATTTTCAAGGTTTGTAATTTTTTAACAGCTGTTATTTTTCAGTACCTATACACAAATTTATTACAAGCTCTTAAACACAAAGGGTAGGGATGTAGCAAATTATTGTTGATTGCAATGCATGCAGTGGTGCAACAAGCCTAAATTTCCTTCGTTGAACTCATTTCTAAACTAAATAGTGGTTTAGATGCCATGTTGAAACTTTGTTACTAATCTCAGATTTGTTTTGGGTTGGTTAATAAACATTAATTAAAAGGTAAATGACTTTTGAAATTTTTTACATGGCTTAAAAGAAAACACTTTTTTACGAGAAGTGGTTTGATCCAGACTTGAATCTTGAATACTTAAAAGGGGAACAGATAAGTTTCATGGCTTGTGTACATTGTGCAAAAAGAGTTTACCCTTGGAAACATGGGACGAAAGGCTGTATCCTTGCATTGCTCCGGGGATAAAACACAAAAGCCTTGAAAATAAAAAATCATAAAACACTACTCTAGAAACTTTTTCAATAAACCATCAACCAGTACCATTGAAAACCCTTCAGATGTTAATAATTCTAAAGATGACATACAAAATGCAAACCAGTGTCCAGCTAGCCAGACCCAGATCACTTTTACAGAAGAAAATGTACAAAATCTGTTGAATCTTACTGCTACAAAAATGAGGTTACAAATGCAGAAATACGTTGGGCCATAAATGTTGTTTAAAATAAAATATCATTAAATTCCTGTGATTCAATTTCCGATTTATTTAAAGTTATGTTTCCTGACAGTGCAATTGCTTCCAAATTTCAATTGGGAGGAACAAGGTGTAATCAACCACGGGTTGGCCCCCTATTTTAACGAAGTTCTAACAGATGATGTTTTATCTCGTGAAAATGTTTGTTTTGATGGAGCATTCAACAAAGCTGTACAGAGAGGCCAAATGGACATGTTTGTCAGGTTGTTTGACGTACATAGGAACAAAGTCTGTACAAGGTATTACAATAATGTTTTTAGGACGTGCATCTGCTGAAGATCTTTTAGAATCGTTCAATCGAGGACCACATCCAGAGAAAGTATTTTACGGGTCTCTATGGATAGACCCAATGTAAATCTAAGTTTTATGAAAAAATTTAATGGACAACTTAAAGAAGTCGCCTTGAAGGTAAAAGAATAGCAAATATTGGTGTCTGCGTGTTACACGTTTTGAGTGGGATATTAACCCTTTGTTACGAGACATGTATTATTTGTTACATAACTGCCCAGCACGGCGTGGAGAGTTTACTCCAATCACTGGGAGTAAGAAGTATTCTTTAAAACATTGTACCACAAAATGGTTAGAATATGTGAAATGTTAAGAGAGGGCATTGAAAATAATTGATGATATGGCTAAATTTGTTAAAAACACGAAGACCATTAAGTCAAAACCATTTAAAAGAGTAAGTCAGAACTTACTCTTTTAAATGGAAGAAAAGTCCATAAAATGTAAGTTAACATTTTACAAGTTGATTTCATCTGATTGAGAACCATTTCTTAGATGATTTCAAAGCCCAGATCCTCTTGATCCTTGCTTATTTTTATTTCCTCATTTATTCCTCTGAGGGTGCTCTTGAACAGAATTGTGAAATCCAAAGTAATTCTTTCTGCAGGCAGTCCCACTAAACTTGCATCTATTGACATAAATAACCCCCAAAATCTCATTGAACCAAGTAAAGTCGATATAGAATTTCATGCAGCCAACCTACTTAAAAATATTAAAGCTTCCTTAAAGCCTCTTCAGATGAAATCACAAAGTTTCGGAAAGAATGCCAATCGTTATTGGTTAACCTCATGAAAAGGTTTATTGAAAGAAGCCCTTTAAGTATAAGGCAAGTGCGAGGACTTTCAGCCTTGGACCCAACTCTTATACTGGATCAACCCAGTGTTGCTATTTGTAGGATGAAATTTCTGCTGAAAGAAATGTTTAATACAAACAGAATCAGCGATGCATCTGCTGAAAGTGCTAAAAAGCAATTCACTGTTCTTGCGGCAGAAGCTAAAGGAAAATTCAAAGACCATTTTGCATTATTTGAGAAAAAGGATGGGAAGGAAGATTCTTAGGAAAAAGTACTCTATAGTTTCTAGGCATAGTTTTTGTCAAAGGATCTAGAATTTAAAGACATTTTGGAGGTGGTGAAAATGAGCCTTACACGATTATTTTCACATTGAAATGCTTCAGTTGAAGGGGGGTTTTCTATTAACAAATCAATTCTGGTTGAAAACCAACATGAAGAAACTCTCGGAGCTAAAAGAAAGGTTTATGATGCCATTATTCATCACGGTGGTAGACATAATATTCAAATCAAAAATAAAATTTTACTCTCTGTGAAATCTGCCAGAAAGAGATATGAAAATGTTCTGCAAGTTAGTAGAGAAAAGAGGTCTGAAGAATAAAAAGCAACAGCAGTTAAAAGTAAAATTACAACAGAAATATATATATATATATATATATATATATATATATATATATATATATATATATATATATATATATATATATATAAACTCCAGGAATAAAGGAAGAAGGTTAGGCTCATCTCCCAAATCGAGAATGAAAAGATTATCAGCAAAATAAAGACGCTGGAAAGACAGAAGCCCTAAAGCACATTTATAGCTAATAAGCCATCTACAGGAAAATATATTAACTGTGGCTATTTTTGAACTACATTGCATACTATTTTATATACTTGTGGAGTTTATCATTGAGTTTTTGTTGTTGTTTTGCCATTTGTTGTTGTGGCCTTTTTAATAAATATTTTACATTTTTACCTACATTTTATAAAGTACTGTTTAAGTTACTTGTGGTTAATTTGTACATAAATAATTGTGTAATTTTTACAAAGCTTGGTTTATAGTGTTAGTTTCCTATGTTGCTTTAATAAAACTTGAATTATTTAGTGCTACTTTAAATCTCATTTAGCCTTCTTATGTTTGTTATATAAGGCTACTTTTATTATTAGGCCTACTTTTATTTTGTATCCACATTAAGTTATACATAAATTACCTATTAATAATTTAGATAATGTATATTTCTATTGTGTTTGTCATTGTTATAATTTTAGTTTTTACATCATTATTGTAATGCATTGTTTTATTTAGTTTTCAATAAAAAGGTGAGCGATGCGCAACTACTATGTGTATGGAGGATATTGCATCTAAAAAAAATCAATAAAATACTCGTAAGTCTTTATTTGTAAAACCCCGTGGTTCCAAAAAGTCAGGAAAATCCCTCAAATTGGTCAGGAAAAGTCAGGAAAAAAGCCTCAAAAATTCTGTGGCAACCCTGTATGTAAAGGATATTTCAACCAGCGACTAAGCTGAAGTCTATTGAAAACAAAAATTTCAACTCTCAATGGCTATAAGAACTAGTGTCATATTTGTTCAAAAATTCCGAGCTATGTTTGCCAGACTTAGAATACTGATCTCCAAATTCTCTGTTTAACCAACAAAAATTATCTCATTAGTTACTATTGATTAATTTATAGGACCGGGGAGCCGAGCTTCGCTCTATAAATATATTTTAAAATGTTACAAAATGTTTAAAGTGGCATTGAAGTTAATAATGTGAGGGTGAGACATCAGAGCACACCAGTCTTCCCTTTTCTATAGGTCCCTTTTTCGCTCCTCAAGAATATTGGGGTGAGAGACGTATTTAAACTATAAACAAAGAATTTATACTTGCGATACACATTTTTAAGTAGCAATTTTCCTTAAATAACATTTTTAATCTCCATCTATAAAAATGAAAGTATCTATCTTTAAAAATGAAATTTTTATGTGTCTTGAATAGGTGCAACTATACTTTACTAAGCCTTCTTAAAACCAAAGTATACTTTATTTATCTAGGAGAAAGATTAAGATATGGCTATTCCTGTTATTCATAAGCTTCTAAACTTTGCCCTAGTGACCTTGCAGATGTATCGAACGTCAAAATTCAAACGTGTACACAACAGAAATATCAAACATGTAACGGACATCTTTTAAGTACGTTGAGTTTAAATTTCATTAATCTTAAATTCAATTTAATTAAACAACTGTTAAAATTTTATTCTTCACGGCATTGGATTATTTTGGTAAATATTTATACCCAGTTAAACATGTAAGCACTATACAAAAAGTAGTATATTAAATTGTAACAAAAGATGTTTAGCATTCCCAGTAGTCAAACCCCTTACAACCTTTGATTAAAAGCTCTTAACAATATCCTCCCAACCTCTATAAGGCTCAGCCCCAGACATCTTACAAATTAGCATGTTATTGTAAGCAAGATTTCAGTGATGAACACATGATAATATTCAGGAATATTAATTAATAAACGGCTGTATCTCATTTAAAATATTGAGCGAAGGTTGGTAATAAAAAACTAAAGGATATTATAGGCTTGAGGTGAGTGAGCGTAGCAAATGAGCTCACCCAAAAGGCATAAAATTTCTTTGGTTGCCATTGCAATTTGAGTACCACTGCAAAGAAGACAACTAAATATTGTTTAACCTACATTTTTTTACTCGTTGAAAGATTTTGTAAGTTTAAATTTGACTATGCCTATATATATATATATATATATATATATATATATATATATATATATATATATATATATTTATTTATTTATATATATATTTATACATACTGTATATATTGTACAGATAAGATCTTTGATGTACATATGCCAACACAATCATTTTGTAAAAAGAAGTATAAGAATTTACTATATCTATTATACATTTTGAAATGTTTTGAATGACAAATAAACTTCTTATTCTTAAAGCTCGGGTAAGTCAGCTAGTACTGTCTATAAATTTAAAACACAATTTTCCTTCATTGTTCAAACACCAATAATTTATACAGAACTGAATATGTAGGGACATCCCAACGATTTAAATACAGGGTGTTTGGAAACTCTCTTCCGAAACCCCGTGTGGTGATTCCTTAGATCAAAATAAACAAAAATTAACATAAGATTATATGTCCTAAAATGCTTCGTTGGGCCGTTAGCCGCCATTTTGTTTTTTACACTTAATAATTTTTATTTCCGTAACGGATGGTTACATTAAGTTCATATTTGGTATGAACCTTTATCACACCAATGTTAATATTCAGGGAAAAAGTTAATTTCTTCCGATGTGTATTTTCAAAATGGCGGCTATTTTAAAGTTTTAAACTCAAATATCTCAAAATCGGTAAATGTTATCAAACTATTATAAACAGCAAAAAAACTAAAAATTTAATTATCTAACAAATGATGCCAAGTTTGTAAGGATCTAACAACAAATAACGGAGTTATTGAGATCTTTCTTCCAAGATAACCTAAATTTGCATGCATTATTTATGGCCGTCGGGTCGTTAACGACCCATCCGCCATTTTGATTGTTATAATTTTTGTTAATGGTTATATTTTAAACAAATTAGTGTTATTATGTTCCTGTGATATTGCGTGTTGGTACCCCTGCATATTTTTCACCAGAATCAACTGTGTCAGCCATATAGAGTGTCATTTTGAGGTTATGTCAGTTCAGTTGATTTAGCTGCACGACACATCACAGTAAAAATGTAAGTATAAACTATAATACTCAGTACTAAATTTTTATTTTAGTGTAATTTCTTAGTCTTATAGTTGTTGATTATGTGGAAGATATTCATACTTCTGATAGTTTTTTTAGTAACCACCCCAGAGGTGTGCAACATTGACTGGGTCGTTTTTGACACAGTGGGCACATGAACTATCAAAAGTCACAAAATTACTACTTTACTAATATTTGTGTTTACCTTGCTGAACCTAGGGTATTAGAAGACATTTGTTTAGTATTTACCATAGTAATAGCTTATTTCACTCAGCTAACCATTCTTCTTATACCTAACCTATGTTGATGAGATTCTAAAACCCTATTTGTGGTTTTTTCAAGGTTTCACAAGGGCCTAAAAACCCATGAGATATTGGATGAGTTGGAGACTTTGATGGATGATCAAGTGGCGGCAGTCGACGTATTCATCCAGCCACCACTCACGGGCGCTGGAGATGAAACGGATGGTGATTCGGGGGATGAGGACTGCAACGATCCAAATCGTCTTTGTCGCCGACAATTGGAAGCACCAGCTGAAATGGCTATTCACACTCCACAAGGTGAGGAAATCATTTCTATGAATACTTCGGAGCCTGCTGCGCAACCTCATGACGCAGAAAAACCTAGCACTAGCAATGCAGATAAATAAGAGCGGGTAAAAAGAAAAATTAGTCAAAAAGAAAAACCACAGAGACCTACTAAAAAACCCAAAATGAAGAAAACGAACAAACCAAAAAGAAAGTGGGAAAAAGGTGATATAAATCTTTTGAAAGCAACTGAAGAGGAATGGGTATGCCCCCCTCACCTTACAGTTCCTACCCTCTCAGACAGTAGCGAGGCAATTGATTTTTTTATGCTGTTTTTCAATGAGGAAGTTGTTACCCATCTCGTAAGGCACACAGTTTTATTTGCGGCTGTTGACAAAAATAACCCTAATTTTCAACTCGCAACGGACCAAATGTATACATTTTTAGGAATTCTTTTGTTGAGTGGATATGTACCACTACCACGCCAAAGGATGTTTTGGGAAGAGAAAGACGACACATATAACCCTATGGTTGCTAATGCCATGCGGCGAAACAAATTTGAGGAGATCATGAGGTACTTCCACATCGTTGAGAATGAATCGATTGATAAACAAGATAGGCTGGCCAAGGTACGACCTTTGCTAGATAAGCTAAATGATTTGTTTATGACCTTTGCTCCGGTCGAAAAAAATGCAAGTATCGATGAGTCAATGATTCCATATTTCGGGCGTCATGGATGTAAGCAATTTGTTAGAAACAAACCCGTCAGATTTGGGTTCAAGGCATGGGTACTTGCAACAAAGTTGGGATATTGTATCCATGCCGATATTTACCTTGGTAAATCATGCGTCATATGATTCTTCTGTTGGGTTAGGGGGTAGTGTGGTCATGAAGCTAACCTCCAAACTCCGGGAAAACTACCCAGACACTACGTTTTCAGTATACTGTGATAACTTTTTCACATGCCCAACCCTATTAGAAAAACTTAGAGATGTTGGTTTCTTGGTTACTGGAACTGTAAGGGTTGACAGAACAGATGATGCACCTCTTCTAGAAAAAGGAGCTATTCAGAAGCAGCCGAGAGGGACACACGACTCTTGTGTTGACAGAGATAACAACATAGGCGCTGTTCGGTGGAACGACAATGCTGTAGTGACCATCATCTCAACTGAGTTCGGGGTTGCACCACTAAAAACTGCTCAACGTTATTCAAGAGCTGAACATAAGAAGATTGAAATTCAACAACCAAATGTCATCTTCAACTACAATAAGTATATATGTGGTGTGGACCAGTTAGATGCCAATGTAGCGGTGTATCGAATCGGTATTAGAGGGAAAAAATGGTACATGCCCATAGTTATGTGGTTAATTGATGTAGCTCTCAACAATGCCTTTCAATTAGCCAGGAGCTATAAGGCTAACACAGGCGACCTTCTGCAATTTCGCAGGGATGTGGCTACTAGCCTGCTGATGAATTATGGAGAGCCCAAAACTGCTCCCGGACCAAAGAGACGATTTGTGGTACCAACATCTGTTCCAGACTTTGTACGTCTTCGAGACAATGAACACATCATCTTGACGCAGCAGAGCAGAAGAAGATGTCATGTTTGTAAGAGCAAAACTACGAAGGCGTGTAAAAGGTGCGGCGTTCCGCTACATGACAAGTGTTTCCATCAGTTTCATTCATAGCTTTTAGCGTGATAAGTAATAAAATGTATTACTATTGTATCAATGGATACATCATACCTATTGTCATAATTTAATATTTAAGAAAATATGTATCCAATAAATTTTATTTTTCACACTGCTTTTTAATCACATTTATCCATCATGATATCCCATGTGCCCATTGGGTCAAAAACGACCCCGGTCAAAAAACCATGTTAAATAAATAATACAAATATTTTAATATTACCTAGGGTCTATTAGGCCTAAAGAGTAGTTAGTTTCAGTTTTTGAACGATTTTTGACAAAAAAAAGTTTTGGACATACTGTATATGGGTTAATAGAAAATCAATGTTTTTATGCAGCAAAATGGCAATTACTCCTTTATTTGTTGTCAGATCCTTACAAACTTGGTATCATTGGTTAGATAATTCAATTCTTCATTTTTTTCGTAATAATATTTGATAACATTTACTGATTTTGAGGTATTTGAGTTTAAAATTTTTAAATGGCCGAAATTTTGAAAATACACATCGGGAAAAAAATGTTTTTTCCTGAACATGGATATTGATTCCATAAAGGTCCATACCAAATAGAAACTTAATGCAACCATGAGTTACAGAAATAAAAATTATTAAGTGTATAAAACAAAATGGCGGCTAGCGGCCTAACGAAGAATTTTAGGACATATGTTCACACAATATTTTTTGTTTATTTTGATCCAAGGAATCGCCACACGGAGTTTCGGAAGAGAGTTTCAAAACACCCTGTAGATATACAATGGAGTGCTATGATAATTTTGTCGGCTGATTGGTACCATTTTACCAAGTAAAGTATATGATTTTGAAAGCTGGTTGCAACCAATCTGAATACCTCGATGGGTAACCGAGGAAATAAAGGTAAGGTTTGGGTGGTTACTAATGAAACGGTGGAAACCATGGGTAAAATGGCGCGAAAGATCAGAGGACGACAAACTAACATATGTGTACTATATCTATTTCAACCTCGTTGGGACATTCCATTTGTGGCCATCGAAGACCAAATGAAAATAAAGCCCTGGTACTACAGGCGCGTTTCTATAGGATTACTTTCTCCTTACAGTCACGGAAGCGTTCTTTCTACCTATTAAATGTCAAAATTATCATATTTGTTTCCCAAAAATCAATACAACAACAAACTTCTGCAAAATTATTTAGACCTTCTGTTTCCTTTCATCCAATCACCTTATTTCGTAAATAAAAATGACATCTTGGTGCTATCTGTTTTTCAAGGGTGGCGTTCTACTTCTCCATTAGGATGTCCCTGCTTATTTGGTTCTGTATAAATTGACGGTATTTACATTTTTTTTTTTTTTTACATATGTATAATCATATGATTTGCACCTATGCTTTCTTGCACCTGTGCTATACATTTTATTCACGATCTTACTATGTATTCCAAGGTTTTTCGTGTTTGGTGTATTAAACTGCAGTTATTTTATACCCAAGAATTGATTGCTCAATACCGGGTGTCCACTCGTGTTTTTTTTTTTTTTCGATTTTGCCCTACCACCAACACAACTAAGAACTTTTCCCGTTTTAAATACACAAACGGACTACGTGGGTGAAACACGGGACTTACATTTCAGATAAAGTTTTTTAATCAGGTGATCTCTCCAATGCTTTTCTTATGGAAAAAAATGATTTTTACTAACGATTTAATGAAATAATATTGAGTGTTTTGAACGGTTTGATGAATTAAACTGCCATTATTTTGTACCCAGGAATGGTTATTTGCCCTCCGGGACGGGTTTCCCTTTGTACTTTGCGAAATAATTTCCAGCCACATACCCGACTTACAAAATTGTTATTTTTTTATTTTCCCCATAAACACCATTGGGGTGAGGACTACGTATATTTGCCGCCATATTAGTTTTTACAAAAATATAATTAAAACCCTTTCTATTGTATTTAAAAAAAAAAAAAATTCTTTTAAACTAAAAATTTGTATATCTTTGTATATTTGAAATATTAGTCTACCGAGTGCGGCCAATCATAAACATGAAATAAGAACGAAGATGTAATCTTATTTCACATTCAAACTATCCTCATATTGAAAGGATCAAATAGTAACTTTCGTTAAAAAATCCTCACTAGAGAGCTCTTATTCATTACTCTTAAGCTGTCGTCCCTTGATTTAACTTTCTCTCACAGATGATAAATGTCCCGTCTAAGACTTCTTTAATTTAACTTTAGAATAAGAGCTGCAGCTTCTTGATGAATGGCGAAATTTAAATTAGTATTCCGTTTAAGAGACTGCACATAAAATAAATAAAACTATATCTTATTCATTATAATTTGTATAGACATCTGAACAATCAATTCACTTCCTCACTGTTTGCTTTCTTTACTTCCATTGTTTCCATTAACTTTCTTCGTATTCGTTTGAAAAGCAAGTAGGCAGTTAGCGATAGGACAATCATCCTTCACTTTAAATCAATCTTTCTGAATTTCAACGTTATACTTAACAAAACCAAAACTTGCAAAACTCTTATATCTTCACATTCATTTGTTCAGTGGTTCATTTCTTAAACAATTATTATTATTCATAGATATAGAATCAATGTTATCTATCACCCGTGATATACATACAGTAGATTCAACTAGGGTAACCTGTGCAGCGCAATGCCCCGCATTTATCACAGTACCGTGCCGGGAGATCAAACATCTTAAATGTATGTAATACTTTTCTTAGTTATTATGCATAAAAAAAACTAAAATTAGTTATTATGCATAAAAAAAACTTAACCTAAAATTTAACCTAAGTAATAACAATCAACTTACACCTGGTTAGGGTTTGACCAATAAGGAAAAAGAACGTCATAGATATATACCTGTTTACCTGAATCGTTGCATTAAGGGGTAGGTTATTAATACTACATTAATTTTACTTTTATTGAATGGATCAAACAACCGCTTTCATTAAAAAAAATTCTTAGTAAGAAAAACTGTTTTAGGAAAATAATGCTATTATTGATTTAACTGAGGTTTTGAAAATAGTCGTCAAACTAATACGTTACATTACTTTTAATAGACCAAAGCTCCTGCGAATGAATTCTTGTCAGGACAGAGCATGTAATTTAATATTCTGTTCCTAATTTTATTTCAACGGTACCTAATCTCTTAAACTCAATACGTTTGATCAGACCTAGTCTTTGCATGTATTATTATTTTTTTACTAGAAAGCGTTGCACTCAAGTGTATTGACATTGTAGTCTTTTCCCACAAAGTCACGTGACTCCGGCTGTGAGAGTACGCGGCGCCAAGTTGGGACTGTACACCAGATCCGGCCTAATTTCCCTGACCTTTCCCTTGGTAACTCCCAGCCCGCCCGCTGTCCTAGTTCCGACCTCATCTTATCACACAGACTGTCAATGTCCTTTTTCATTATTATAATTTGACTTCGAGGTTTACTTTCAAGATGGATTTTTTCCATTAAAGTAAAAAATTAACTAGTAGCAATAATTTATACTAGCTAAGTCTATATGATTATGTATTTATTAGTCTCCAAATATATTCTCTAAAAATAAAAATCACTACAACATGGTTATTCTCAATTACTCTTCAGAAAATGGTGTTCTGCATTTCTTTAGTCTTAGAGACACCAAAATAGAAGGGTACCATTCATGACATTGGGTTGAAAAATCATTATTTGTTTTCCATTTTAACAGCTGATCTTCATTTATACTATGTTTAACTACGGACACCCGTTTTATTTTTTCACAACAAATTAAATGTGTCCCATAGTAATCTGTTTGAAAAAAAAGAAAAAAAAATAATAATAATTAACACGTATCATAAAACAATACGTTAATTAAATACGCTTCGTGGTATGAAATGGATAATAATTATTTTCTAATGGTTTGGGCTTTAAAATTTCCTAATCCACTTCATATTTATGAATTAAAAGGAAAAAATATAATAACCTTAGGTTATTGTTGTAATTGTTAATTTGTTACACTTGATTTGGCCACGTAATTAATTGGATATTCTTAATTTAGAAAAAGGTGTTTTTAATAAAATGATTTTGTAGATATCCGCGAGAAAAGAGAACTTGAGCTGTAGAAAACCGGGAAAATATTGGCTGGAAACCCAACATTGTTCAATTGAAAAGCGCTTTCCCCTTGCTAAACAAGTTTTGTGGCCTCTTAAAAACTTTTACCCTGAAAAATTGATCTTGTTTAGTTGTTATCTAAACAGTTTTTAAATCTTTGGTATACACAACTTATAGTACCACTTTAATACATCATATATTTTTACCTTAAGGATATTTTTATTTTCCAGAGATTTCAAAGTATGCTATTTTGTAGGAATCATAAAATGTTGAAACTTCAATCGCAGACTGGTATTTTCAGCCATAGTCATAAATAATAATGTTCAGTATATTTTTTGTATGAAATAAAAAATACATGAAAATGAATAATTTTCAAATCAAACCGAGTAGTGGTTCAATTATAAATTAAAATGCTACATAACAATCGATCTTGTGACACATCTTATAATCTTGCCTGCAATGAAATGACATATTTACAGCAAAAATACCAATGTATCCAGTAGGCTCACTCCAAGATGGCCTACCTTGTAACTGGCCTAGGCTTTAGCCGGCCTTCCTGCAAAAGTTAGTAGCGTTTTGATGGTTCAAAACTGAACCCGGCTGCCTATGGTTATTAGGCTATTAATTAATTATCCTGACAAATGAATCAGCTACTGTTTGTCAGTAACAAAGAATCACATCATCTGATCCATCACACTCACCCTTCAGTCATACTCACTTTAAATGTACACCACAGAGTTGATTGGTGTTTCAAGAATGTATCAAATGTGATGTAACATGTTGCAAAAACAATCCCTTTTCTCGTGTTTTAACCTAAAACCGCTTTAACTCGTATTGTTTCATAGAAACGTTGTTTTCGCAAATATCTTTCAAATAAATGGATTTCTCCTGATTTTATAGTGATTATCTCAATGAACAATCAAAGTAAACTCGGAACACAAGTGAACGAATGTGTGTTGAACAAGTGAATTGAATGTTTTTGTTTACCTCCTTTCCAGTAAATCATAATACCGAATTAGTTGGGAGAAGACTTGTTGGCCAGCTAGGAAAAAGGAATTTAGGGGAGGGAAATTTACAGTGTGCGAGTTACTACCGATGTAGTTAATGTGTAATCAAGAAGTTTAGTGAAAATAATTTATTGTTTTTGCTTCTAACGAGCCGTTGTATTTGGAATTTTTATAAAAGTACAAAATAAGTGATGAACCTTAAAGTCAGCTTGTAACCAAAAACAGAAGAACAAAATCAGAGTACAGATTTAAGCATATTAAACCCATTTCAAATATTTTTTCGTATACTAAAAGGCCTTTTATGTATGGTAACGAATCGATCCTGTTTTATAGATCCATTACGAGGATATAATTCAAAATTTGTTTCACAGTTCTAGCTATTCATCAGAGTTTACAGTATTTAGAGAAAGGTTTACATCCAATCTAAAATCCAGTTAAATTTACTCACAAATTATTTTTACTGGATTTGGTAAATTTCATACTGCAGTTGGACATAAATCAATTATCAATGATTGTCTTGTTTTATTTTACTCGTATTTTAAATTTACATCTCGGTAGAAAGGAAATAGTTTAAACTTCTCATTTTGAGTTTATTGCACATTTAATGGTGATATGAAGATTTCAGACAACCATCCGAAAAACATAATAAGTTACAAGACGGTAGTTATCTTGCTATTAAATCAATATAATTTTTGTGAAATAAAAATACTCAAATACAAATTTGTCACATTAAATTTATGAAATACACTACCCATGTTCCAATTACTTTACCTGGGTTAATGGCACCATGTTACTGAAATGTCTAACTTTATGGCTTTATATTGAATAAATAACTATTACTTCCAACATTTTGTAAACATTATTCATCATATAAATATATTTTAAGGATATAAATAGATTAAAATGTCAAACTTTGTAGTTAAAACATATTTTTTTTGTCGGTAAGTACAATTTCACACGATGTTTCAAAGAAGCCAAAGTGGATTTGTTGTGAATTCTTGCAACACAAAAGAAGATGTATGCCTTTGGAAAGCATTCTATTCAACTCATACAACAATCTACACTTGTTCAATATTACACCCTTTTACTCCTTTTCAATTTAACATTTTATTATTTGACAATGTTTGGTAGTTGAAACTGTTGACATTGAAACGAAATAATGTATTTTCAAAATCGTTAAAGAACCATAAAAACTGTATAAAAACACGAAGTATTATAGGAATACAAATTTAACTTAAGGAAATTGAACCTTTGAAATATGTGTATCTTAATATAAACTGAAATCTGTTATAAATATATCTACCAAGGTGCTTGATTTTCCATCCTTTGTAAAATTGGAATTGAAAGTATAAAATTACAAATATGCACACGTGTTATTCTTATCTCATATTAATATACACCTGATGTGTTTAGGAAACACGAATTCGGCAATTATTTGAGGGTAAATTTACGTCCAATAGCGACAACGTAAAAACGTATATTCCATGCAATATCTTACTGTCTAAAATGCTTCCGCGTACTAGACTACATAAAAACCTAACAAAAAGTGCATGGTTCCAAAAAAATTAAGTTGATAAAATTAATTTAATTATTTTAATTATTTAACGAAAAAATATCAAAGTTTGTTATTAAGAGTGAATTCCAGATAAAGTGAAAAATATACCGTAGATTAATAATAATCCTCAAACACATTATTAGTCACAATTAGTTATTTATTGCTGGCGATGGTTATTGTCTCCATTATTATATGTTGTTAGTCATTATTGTTGTTGTTATTTGTCATATTGTTATATTCTGTCCCTCTCTTTATTTTGATGCAACAATTACACTTGTTTTAGATTAATTTTCAATTGTAATTTAGTCACTAAGATATATTGTATACCTGCCATCTTGTTCACTGGTTTAGAATTTCTGTAAAATGGTGTAATTCCGGGTATAAATAAACAAATAAACACTAATATTTTACCGGTTGCCAAAGATCCACAGCCAAAAGATTCCACATCATGGAAAATCTATCTGGCATCAATTGATTCTCTGACTAAAGGAATATCACCATTTGGTGACTCCTATCTTCCACTACTGGTTAAACAAACGCCAACTTACATAAATAATACTCTTCATTTTATGGACAATTTAGAGAATTACCCCAATCATTCACTGAAAATGTCCACCTTTTTACCATCTATTTCCAGACTCTATATACATAGAACATCAAAATGGAATGAAATTGTATAGAAGTTCTTGATAAAAGACGGGAGGTAAACCTAGCACGAAATTTTTAGTTCCAATGATGAATTTAATTTTAATATACAATTGCTTCCGCTTTCAAGATCATCACTACTCCAACGAAAGGGTCCAGCTATGGGAATTGGTATAGCCCTCGTATTGGGGAGTTGCAAACAGAAATAAAATGTAAAAAATGGTACATGACTTTCTCAAGTCACGAGATGATAAACCAATATGTTGGTGGAGATCCATAGATAATATATTTATGATTTGGACTGACGGCCTAGAATAACTGAATAATTCCCTGAAATCTCTAATCACTATATATAATTTACGTGGGAAATATCTACAGAATCTGTCACTTTCCAAGATGTAAATGTGTTCTTGAATAACCTAACAATACTGTAGGTCATAAAATAGGCATAAAACCAACAAATAAATTCCAGCATCTTCTATATGACAGTTGTAGCCTTTATATATTAAGAAAGCCATCCCAAAAAGCTTAATTACAAGAGCAGCTAGATTATGTAGCGAACAAGAATATGTTTAAGCATACGCAAAAAAGATGGGTCTTCTCCAACGTTCAGTATCCTAAAAACCAAAGATTAACAATGGATTTACCAATCACAAGTTGACAAACAACTTCTTCAGTGATGATCCAAAGCTGGTAACCAAATACTACCAAGTACTACACAAAATAAACAATATTACTCGATTTGCACTTAAATACCAGAAGGATCGAAACTTTTCACATCAACCCCAAGGGTAGTGTTAAGAAGACCCCCCTACTTGAGAGGTATAATATCAAAACCGAGCTAAGACGAATGCAATGATTTATTCATATATTTATTGATGGAAAATCTTTTTTACATATGTTACTAATTGTATGTGTACATCATGTTTGTTGCAGCAATTACCAATTCAAGCTTTGAAGCTGAGTTCTTAGATAAAAAATTTTGCAAAATATAGTTTTTGAAGCTTTTTAGGGCTCTGCCCCATTGGACTTCAAAATTACTTTAGGGCCACCAGGGTTGAAATTTAACATGGACGTGCCTCTTTGCTCATAGGTATTCACCAAGAAACGGTTTTGCAAATATAGTTTTTTAAGTTCTTTAGGGCTCCGCCCCACTGGGCTTCGAAATTACTTTAGGGCCACCGGGGTTGAAATTTGACAGACGATTCTCTTTACTCTTAGGTGCTTACTAAGAAACAGTTTTGCAAATATAGTTTTTTAAGATCTTTAGAGCTCCGCCCCACTGGACTTTAAAATCACTTAAGGGCCACCGGGGTTGAAATTATATGGATGATTCTTTTTGTTCATAGATGCTCACTAAGAAACGGTTTTGCACATATCGTTTTTAAGCACTTTAGGCTCCGCCCCACTGGACTTTAAAATTACTTTAGGGCCACCGGGGTTGAAATTTTAATGTACGATTCTTTTTGTTCATAGCTACTCACTAGGAAACGGTTTTGCAAATATAATTTTTAAGCTCTTTAGGGCTAAGCCCCATTGGACATTAAATTACTTTAGGGCCACCATGGTTGAAATTTTACTTGGACATGCCTCTTTACTCATAGGTACTCACCAAGAATTGTTTTGCAAATATATTTTTTAGTAGGGCTGTGCTCCACTGGACTTTAAAATTAATTTAGGGCCTCCGGGGTTGAAATTTGACATGGACGTGCCTCTTTGCTCATAGGTGCTCTTGCATTTGCAATTACGATCACTAAGATACAAGGCAAACTTTTACTATTCTGGGTTTAAATTTGCAAAATGCCTGTTTATCCTTTGGCCTTACGGTAATATTAATATACTTACTTTCTATGCCATTGACTTTTTTTGTTATATTAAAAAACTTAAAATTTAACTTATCTTTTTTTGTTATATTAAAATAGCTTTATTTATGTAAACAACTTAATGTGAGAGCAGCAACGCGCGCCGGGTAACTGCTAGTAGTTATTTAAAAGTGTGACTGACTAATGGCAATATTTCTTTGCTAAATAGTGTCGTAAACATGATGTTAAACAAAATTAGCTACTTAACCTTGTGCCCATTGAGGTTAGGGTAAACAATCAATAGCGACTGTCAGTATTGAATAAAGAATAGCGATAGTAGTCTACCTAGTACCGCATCGAATATTCTATCTAAACAATCGAATATCGATCCAGTGACTGTAAACAGTGTAAACAAATCTACTGTCAAATTTAATGACAATCTGAAAGACGATATTCCCAATTATGACGATGATTTCCTTCCCTTAAATAGTGACATTAGTAAAGGTAAAGTTGACAACCAATCCCAATGGAATACCTGTACGAGTAAAAGACGAAATAAATCTATGAAACGAGGACAAAAATCCATTATTGGAATAAGGTAAATTACGATACAGTGACTTCCAAGGTTAGAGCAATGAATAAGCTCTATTGTCCTGAATATTTGTGCCTAGATAAGGACCGTTTATAGGCCGATATTATTGATTATCTTGGAAATATGGGATTAAGGGGAAAAGGGGAGTGTGTATCTCTAAAACACTAGCACGACTTCTACACTTCTTTTAAGGTAAGGGTCCAAGAGGACTTATTTTCGACTGTTCTAAAAGACTCTTTTTGGCCAGTGGGTACTCTGATAAAAGTTTGTCGCTAAGCCTTGTACTCCTTCCAATTTTTTTGCTTCCCGTACTTTATTAGCAAGCCACCCACAACATCAACCAGCAAAGTAATCATGGGTGAAACAAAAAATACTCAGACTAAAAATTAGGCCTTTTAGCCTTTTGTTTAATTTTTCTCGACGTACATTGCCTCTCCAACATCAGAATTTTTGAAATTAATGTAGCACTCAGTGCTAAAGAATATATAGACTTTTGTGTTTATCTGAAGATCTACTTAAGCATGTCCAGATCAGTCTAGTTAATTTAAATTGTTATAGCCTAGTGACAGCCTTTTGCCGTTCAGAGATAAGGCACGGCGGAATCTCACTTTTTGCCTCCCTAAAACCTAATCTTTAAGTGTAATTGGCGTTTGTAAATATTGTAGTGAGCTGCATCATGAATATGTTTGGTGATGAGTCGATAGTTCCCATGACGACAAAATGACACCTTTGACAAGGTCCTTTCGCAAAAATTCTAAAATCGATAAGGACCACGAAGAGCCTTTAATATTTAGTTCATGTTTCGCGTTGTCAAATATAGTGATATATATTAAAACTATTGTTGTAAAATTACAAAACAAAAATAAAAACGTACCCATAAAAAAAAGACTATTTGCAAATTAAATATTTAAATCAAGTATCAAATCATAAATATCATATTTCAAACATCTTTTCTTTAATATTATGAGTAAATTAAGGAACTACAAAAATCTTTATCTTTTACAATG
The DNA here is from genome assembly GCA_030545055.2 of Neoaliturus tenellus. Lineage (NCBI taxonomy): Eukaryota > Metazoa > Arthropoda > Insecta > Hemiptera > Cicadellidae > Neoaliturus > Neoaliturus tenellus. Next base: position 98,572,046 of record CM061531.1, read on the forward strand.
TTATCGGTAACTGAGAGTTTTATTTTCAAGAAAAGACTTCAAATGTGAGCTCAAGACATTTCAAAAGTCTATGAAATATTCTCTTTGTTAAAAAAAAGTCCTCAGGACAACATTTATACCTGTTTGACAAATTTATTAAAAGCTAACGTTTAAGCACTATATGTATATAGTTTTGTAGTAGTGTGTTTTTGGGAAGGCTGGGACGTGACGTCATCACGATGACGTCAGCAGTGATGACGTCATCAATGACGTCACTAATGATGTCATATGACGTCACATGACGTCACATAAATGACGTCATGGTGACGTCATTACCGCTGACGTCATCATGATGACGTCACTGACGTTAATTAGGTCAAGGTCACGCAAGAATACAAAAAAAATTTTTTTTTTGCACTTTTGCGATTCCTCAAATTTTGCTGAGAAATTGAAATTTCTCGAGGAATCACAAAAGTGCAAAAAAATATTTTTTTTTATTCCCTAGCGATCAGACTCTAGACCTAATATATCCGTCAGGGGTCATTGACCCGTCCCAGCACCCCCACTTGAAAAAAAAAATAATTTTTTTATTTTACTTACCCACCGAGAGACTGAGAGCCGAAGAATAATTTCTTCAAACACCCGACAGTGGACAAACGACATGCGATCCGAACAGCACTGCGTCTGAAGGCATACTGACTTGGGCGCAGGCGGTTCCCCAGGTACCCAGGCTCAGTGGTGGGGATAAGGAGGTGGTGGGGGTAAAGTGGTCAGAAGGAAGAAAAATTAAAATTTTTGCAACAACTCATCCGAGCCTGTCCTTTACCGTAACTTGGATTGGAAATATTTCCTGAGAAATATTTATTTTTTATTCTTTCTCAGGTGATCTTGGAACTTGTGAAATTTCAATCAAACCAAAAGTGAAAAAAAAATTTTTTGTTATTTGACACTTTGCCGAAAAATTAAGAAATGTTTGATATTTTGGCTAAATATTTAAATTTAAACTCAATATAAGTAAATTGAGTGCAAAAAGTGAGATGTGCACACCACAAGAGTTGAACAGCAACTGAGCAAGTCTCTCCGTGTATCTGAGGTACTCGGCAGGGTGGTGGGGATAAGGAGATGGTGGGGGTAAAGTAGTCAGATGAAATGAAAAAAAAATTTTTTTTTGCAAACTATACAACTGAGTTTGTTATTCAGCAATAGGCATAAGAAAGGAAAAAAATATTTTTTATCCACATTACTCAACATGTTCAAACGTGTTCAAGGTCAACCATTTGAAGTTAAAAAAAAAAAAATTATTTTCTTTATTCTATTTACAAAAATCCTCCTTCATCCCCATATGTGCTGTCCGGACTTGTGCTTGATGTTGTCGAAGAATTTTCTTCACAGCAACATGTTCCTTGTGTATTTTGGACTACCCCTTCTGCTTCATCCATACTGTCGTCGATGGTTGGACAGTCGTATTCCAATTCCATTTTAATTACCATCCCTGGATTTTGAAGTAGCCGCATGTGCAATTTTTCATAAATTTCTTTTAGGTATTGAAGGTTGTCAACAAGTAATTCCCACTTCATTGTGTTGTGTAACCTCTAGCGTAGCTGAGTTGGAAATGAAGCAAGTCTTGCTTGCAGGATTGGTATTTTGGAATTGTGGTGGTGGGGGTAATTGATACAACCAGACAGGTTGAGACGTGTTCAAGGTCAACCATTTGGAGTTTTAAAAAAGAAAATTTTATTTACAGAGTAGTGTTGAAAACTGGCAATTTGGCTGCTTTATCTGAACACTCAATGCATCTTAGGCAGTATACAACTGCGTATACCAAGTAGAAGAAGATTGCAATCAATAAGGCCAAGATTATGAAGAGATCTAATTTTAAAATTCTCTGAATTAGCATATGGTCCTTCCTGATCCGTCTTTCTTCCATCCTTCTTTCCATCATCTCCACTAGATCCACATGCTGGCATCTCCTCCTCCCCAGGCTTTCCGCTTCATCGGCCTCATATATTGGTGGTGGAACATCCATGTTTGCAGCTCAAAAGATGAAGATGTAATGAAACACATTGGTGCTGCATCTGAGGTCTCCAAGAGGAAAAGTGGTAGGGGAAAACCTGAACATGTTAGAACATGTTCAAGGTCATCCAATTTGTGTTTTAAAAAAATTCTATCTTGCTACAATACTGTAGCAAGATAGGTTTTTTTTATTTTGTTTTTATTTTATCATTCTTTTATTACAATACAAAAATATGCATATTGAAGTACAATGAGGATACAAAATATAAATATTAGTCAGGAGAAATATTCCAAGTTTGGACTGGCTTGAGTCTTCATGGATGATCTGGAGGAGTAGGCTGAAGAAGTTGATGATGGTGACCTAGGCGGCTCGTCATCCCTGGGGACATGAGGGCATTTTGTGTTGCAAGCAAAAATTTGCATGTTCAATCGGTATCCCTGTTCGATTAGTGATTTAAATTCTTGAACAATTTCGTTTAATTCTTGCAGATTTCTTACAAATACTTCTTCATAATTTGCACATTTTACAGTCAGAGCCATCTTGATGTTTTCCGTATGATGTCCAAAGGCGGAATGAATATTAGCATGGTCGTTTTAAGGTAGTATGAAATAGTGGTGGGGGGAAGTTGTTTACACGCTGTCTGATGAGAGGTGGTTAAATTTTTGCCAAGTAAACATATTGATTGAACAAATGGCGCAAAGTTCTTTAGGTGTATGGTAACTTAAAACTGGAGCGACATGACCATATTGTAAACATCCATCATCTTGTAGGAATTGTGCCGGGTTGGATACAGCGGCCCTTCCACAACTTCGACAAAATTTTGTACCATCACCAAACTTGTACCAACCAAAAGTGTTGTAACCTCTGTTGTCTAGCTTGTACTGTTTGATAAAAATTTTAATTTGTTGAGGAGCGTTGGATCGTAAAGTATGGCTAAATAGCTGTTGATCTTCAATAATTTTTCTTACACAAAGCTCAAATAGGGTGCTCATCGTTTGACAGTTGCAATGAAACTGAACTTCTTTACAGTCTGTAGGCTGGTAACCTGAAATGGTGGGGGAAAACAGATACACACACACACACACACATACACACACACACACACACACACACACACACACACACACACACACACATTGCTGTTTGAAAAAAAGTTTATGTTTAATTTGTGCAAAGGTCAAAGGTCAAGGTCACCCCAGAGCTTTAAAAAAAGGCAACATATCAATATGTGAAAAATTTTTTTGTTTCACATATTGATATGTTGCCTTTTTTGTGTTTTTTTTTTTTTTTTTTTTTTTGGTTTTTTATCTTTATTTAAAACAGTACAAACAAGATTACATGACAAAAATATATATAGTTAAAAAATACAAACAGATACAAGAAAGAAAAAAAATATTTTTTTTTAACACTGCTGCTTGTCTGCGATGTGGATGGTAAGCTCGGTGGAGTTGCTGCCGCTGCATCCGTGGGACACCAAGTAGAGACATCCCGGTTGAATGGAGCGTAGATCTTCATTTTGTAGTAGGTGGACAAATCTCTTCGGAAGGTAAATTTGGAATTTTGCTTCATCCCCCGGAGTATATGGTGCTTCGCTGAGACTGCAACAGATTGCTTCGCCGACAGTAGTTTCCATTTTCTTCAGTGCATGTATAATATAATGTTTTTCATCCTTGAGTTCAGAACATTTTTTTACCGGCAAAATTGTAGACTTGGAGTGGGCGTTGAATTGTTCCACCAAAGACTGCAGAAACTGGTTGGATGCCATGGTTGTTCTAGAGGTCCTCGCTGTCTTCTTGCTCTGAGATGTTGTCGTCTCGGAATCTCGAGTAATACTCGTGCCAGGTCTCGGTCTGCTCCTCGCTTTTATAATCGCCGTTACCCCCACCACCATCGCCGATTTCTCCATCTTGCAGGTAAGTCGCTAATTTTAAAGCGTTTTTTAACGCACAGTGCCTGTCCCTTTCATGTTCTACACTCTGTGTGCAAATACAAATGTTTTCAGCAATAAATTTAAAATTTTTATCTATTTGCACATCTTTAACTGGAGTAGATGTAAATTGTTCTATCCATCTTTTCTTTTCAAGTCCTTTTGTGTAAATATTAGTAAATCTGTTTGAAAATTGATGCATAATATGATACAAGTCTGAATAACTGGTAAAACCGTCATACCAATCGATGTGATGAAAATATTTCCAAGTCCATCGGTTTGTTGTTGCGGCTTTGGTGGTTAGTGAAGAAAAAGAGCATGGTGGTTTAAATAAAAATGTGTAAGGAATATTTTTATCTAAATCGTAAAATACGAGTTCTTTAATTATAAACCGATCATCGTTACCACGAAAAGCTTGAAATTCAATAATACCCGGCTTGGACTTGATTTCTTCTTCCATGTCCATTTGAAAGGTCACCCGTCTATCCATCACGGTGTCAGAAGGTCAACTGTTTTCCACACCACGGTAGGCATTTATTTATGCCAGGCCGTACAGTTGAAGGCGCGTTGGTGTATATTTAACGTGGGCACCATCCCCGGTAGACCTACACCCACAAAATTTTGAATTTTTTATTGAAAACTTGTCAATTGAAGTGTAAAGTGTTGTGAAAAATTTTAAAATTTTATTTAACTTTCCATCTGGTCATTTTTGTTGTACTCATTCTCATCACTTTGATCCTTTTCATCACTGAAATGTGTTTCTTCATCCGATTTTACAAAATTATTTTTTTCTTGCACATATTGTTCCAATTGTCTCCACATTTGAACTTCATGAGGAATTCTGTTGAATATTGAAGTGTCCACAGGTCCATACAAAATTGGTGCATCCGGTTGTTTGTCCAAAGTGTCTGTTAAATAATCTTTAATAATTGAACTGGAGAATACTAGCTGTCTTAAATATCTTGTTATTGGTTCAGTTGCACATGTTAAAATAAAAAATTCTTCTCTGTTCAGTTGAATTTTTATGTCATGTTTGGTCGTATCTCTGAATCTCATTTGATGTTCACCTCTGTGTTTAATAATATCAATTTCCAAGTCTGAATCCAATAGTCCTACTTTTGTTTTCCTGCCAAACATGTTGCTATTAAAATAACATTCCAACAAATGGAGGTGTTTCATAAAAGATTCCCAAGCGTTGGCTGTAAACAAAATCATTTTTGTTCCGTGGGTTAAAATTATTGTAGGTGAATAGTCGGTTGATTTCATAACTCCAATTAAAACACTTTTATCCAAACTTGAAGAGATTGGATAAAAAATTCTTAAAAATACTTCCATCAAAATATTTGGTGAAATATTTTCTTCCACATTTCTTTTCCTCTTGGACAAATACTTTTTCTTTTTACCTTTTTCTTCTTCTTCTTGATTTGTGACGTGTTGCTGTTCATTCATGTCCAAAAATTCTGAAATTTCTTTTTCAATATCGCATTCCGTTGTACCACTTGTAGAAGCCATATTGAAGATGATGCTACCCATACGACGTCAGGCAACAAACTGATCAGGAGCGGCCTGCACGCTCCGCTTTTATACTCGCGGAATGTAACAAAACCGGTTTTTTATAATACATTTTTAACAATTCCAGTTAGAGGTGTGTATGTTACAATTTTATCATGTAGAATTAAACAGTATGCAGTTGTATTTGCAGGTATAGCTGCATTAAACTCCATTTCAATCTTTATGTCAACACTTGATGATTTTACTTATTCATTTTGTTTAGAACAATCAATTACAACTATTGTGTAACCATCTAAGTATTCTTCTGGTGATAGTAAAGGTGTATTTGTTTTACCGTAATATGAATTTTGGAATCTCGCATACATATCGTATAATATACTGTACTTTTTATTAGCGAATGACACATTTAAATTGTCATAGGGGAAAAATTGTGAATTCAAATAAACTTTAATATTTTTTAAGTTGCAATGATCAAATTTGCCTGCATGTTTTGTGATGCTGTCTCTCCTATCTGTTTGTAAACCAAATATAATATACCTGGCTCGTTCTACGTAATTAGATGTTTTAACAGTCCAAGTGTGACGATCTGTAGTTGGCAAGCTTTGATGTTCATGGAATTCCCAACTTCTAAAAGGAATTACAATATCACGATCAGCCTTTAACTTCCTTAATAGTAGCATTCTATGTTCGTCAGCTAATTTAACATGTGGAACTCTCCATACAATTTTGTCTAATGTTAATTTCCATTCTAGGTTTGCATCCGTTGTACCATCTGGAGCTTTAATAATGTCTTTATCGTTAGAAGATCTCAACAAAACTAATTCTTGTTTAACATTTAATATTATTTTTCTATAATCTTCAGCAAATCCAAGCAACAAACGTAATGGAATATGAAAATCAAAATATCCCTTTGTATTAGGAGTGATTGTGTCATGTTCAGGTAAAACCCATCCGGCCGGTTGAAGTAAATTGGTTTCATTAGGTGATATAGATGTTACCCCCTTTAAAGTTGTTGCAATACCTACTTTTTTAGTGGAATCAACTGTTACACCTGATATTTCATATCTAATTTCATCAAACAGGAAAGCCATAGGGTTATTTATAAATGGAACTGTTGTACCTACACTATTGTCCTTTTTTGTTACTTTTCCTTCGATATACAAGTAACTTTCACATGGTAGTGTGTAAATGTCTTGATGTTGTATAGGAATACGAATTTCATCGTTATTGTTCAATTTTGATGAAGTGTAAGGGTTGTGGGTGTGATATTCTTTTTCCCATAGTGTTTCGTCGAATGTCGGACCCTGCGCTATATCCAGTATATCCATAATCGGTTAATTTTAAACCAATCTTTTCTAAGAAACGAATGTTCTCGCGTGTTAACTCCTCCACAGCTGAAGAGCTACTAATGCGGTTTCCCGTAGGCTGTCCACTTTTAAATGATAAACCCATGATTTTTGTATTAAAGTGTCGATTTTAAATGTAATCTAACTGTAATTGGCTCTTCTCGGAAATCTATCAAGTTACCGTCTTGATCCAATACGTTCAACACGATGTCTGAAATGAAAGTGGTGTTCAACGGCAGATATACTAAGTTTTGTGGCTTTTCAACAATTTTAAATCCTGGAGGTACACTTGGGTAAAAAGTATGTATTATATGAGTATTCGCTCCATCTCTGTAAGCTCCCTGTATAATGTTACAAGTTATATCTATACTATTAACTTTTAGTATAGTTACAGTTTGTTTACCAGAATGTGTTTGATTTGGTTCTAAAATTGGGCTATCTTTGGGAAATCCTAACAATTCACCGATTGATTGTTCCTGAGTAAAATCTATATAATAATTGGAGTTTATTTCAGCTTTCATAGTATTGTTATTACCTTTTAATGTTATATTGTCTTTTCCCATTTTATTTTGCAAAAATTCATTAATATGATCAATTTCATAAGAACCTGTGGGTAAACTGCAAACTTCTAAGTCTGTAAACTTCCCACTGGCATCTTTTCCTTTATAATAATGCAATAAGTTATTTTTACCTTCCGTAACATTGGGAATAGAGTTGTAAGTTGTAAAATCCAACAGTGCCGCTTCCCAAAATCTTCCTTTTTGCAAGCGTAACGCTGGAAAAAGGATACTTCGTAAAGTGGACGATTTTCCTGTTAATGATACCGTATAGGATGACATGTCAATGGTGACTGATACTTTTAGCTAGGAATTCCAAACATAAATGGCCACATATTAATGTGTTATCAGGTTGTTCTCTTTTATAGTTGTAATATATGTTTTTAGCAGATTTAAAGTAATGCTCGAGTTCTTTAGGTGGTGGTAAATTGCCAAAACTATCAAAGTAATAAATATTATCACCTAATTTCTTATAACAAACCCAATGAGTGCCAGGACCTTCAGAATTGTCTAAATTTACAATACCGGTTTCGTTTTTCCACATTTTAACTGGTAAAGCATCTTTCATAAAGACACCGCGAAAAAAAGGTATTTTTAAACATGAAATGTATTTAAATAATTCGATATTTGTTAACGCTTTATGTGGTATTACTAATTGATTTCTTTTATTTAATATGCACGATACGGTCTTAGGTATAGTCCTGCCCCGTTTTTTACCATTGACCATACTGTTGGTTTTTTGCTACCCTTTCTGGTGGAACGTCGTTTTCTTCTAATATTCCCCCCATGTTTTGTCTTTGCCGATCTCCTTTTTACTTTTCTCCTCCTTTTTCCACCTCCTACCGCTGTTTTAGCCTTCATACCTGCTGTTACCGCTAAAGCCGCTGCTTTTTCTGCAATACTAGCGTCACTAGACTTTACTCGTTGCCAAGCTATATCCGCGAGCTTTTTATCAGCTATTGATCTATTTTTTGTATCGCTAAATGTGGAATATGCTATATCGTGTTCTTTACAAGCCTGATCTAACTTATTTATGCCTGGATCGCCTCTTTCCAGTCGTTTTTTCAATTTAGTTCCTGGTCCGCAATACTGATAGCCTCCCGGTATGTGAAATTCGTATGGTAAAGCGTCTATTGCTCTATTTACGACAGATCCTACTGGAATTCGATTTAAAGCTTTACTTAACAGAGAAACTGCTGTGGACGTGATACCGCCTCCTTTCCGTATAGTGTCTCGATATGGACTGGTGTAATGAAATGCCATGATTGTCTTTTATATTCGAAAAGCGTAACCTATGTGTTACCTCTATGACAGGTTGCACATAAATGAAGTCATTTATTGAGTTATTTAATTAAATATCAATATCACCCCAATCTGATGATCTAAACTTTTGCGTTTTAGGGTTAATAAAGTATTTATTATAAATTTCTCGTTTAATATACTCACCTCTCATGGATTCATCATAAGTATTATGCCCCGATTTTCCTTGAAGAATATCTGGTGTAAAATGATTGTGTAAATCAAATATCGCATTACCTAAAACTTTTACAAGAAAATTAACAGTGACAGCATTATCTACATGTTCAGGGTCTTTAAGGTTTGTTATACGTTTATTATTACAATTATACACTTTACTATCATTTATTGATGTTGTAATGGTCTGTCCTACAGTTGCAGCATCATTTGGATCTCTTCCATTATGCAAGTTTTTTATTACTTTATTATTACATGTAAAAAATCTTAAAGAATGATCTGGATCTAGATGTACGGTTTGTGATAAAGCAGCTGCATCTCGAGCATTATAACCCAAACTCATATTTGATAACGGTTTACCCATGCAATCCCAAGCATTATTTTTGTATGTTAATAAATTAAATTTTTCATTACCTTGAACAAATTCATCCCCTTGCTTTGATACTACTTGATCTTGTTTTACAAAAGAGGTTGTTTCTTGTTTTAAGGTTTCCATCATTTGACCCACTGTTGCACCATCTGATGGTGCCGAACCATCTTTAACATTTGCTAAACAATTACCAAAACAATCTATAACCCCTACATCACGTATGATACAATGATCTTTAATATATTTTAGATTTACAGCATCGTTTTCAGTTTTCGGATAACCTATATCATTAATAACAAATTTATAAAAAGAAAATCCATCTTTTGTCTTTTCAGGTATCAAGGAATGTAAATAGCGTCTATTCACGCTGTCTTTTGCATCTTTAGGGTCATCTACGTTGGATATACGTTTATTGTTAGCACTATACGTTTTTCCATTGAATTTTAACGTATTTTTTAATTCAGATGACAAATAACCTTTGTTTATTGCATCACCGTTTTCATTTGGTTTACCAACGTTGATAATTCTATGATTTTCTGCATCATATGTGTTATTGTGTAGTTTTAATGTTGGTGATATCTTTTCCTTTACTATTTTTAAATTTACTGCATCGTTTTCGTCCGTGGGATCTTTTATGTTTTTTAACCTTTTATTACTAATATCATAATCTCCTTCAGGTGTTTGTGGTAAACCAGCACCTCTTTTTAAGTTATTCGCGTAATATAATCCATCCGAGGAATACCGTCCGAACTTGTCGACACTCATGGTGCAACTGAATAGCATTTTAGGGAGTAACGCATTTTTATGAGATTACCCCGCGGTTTCTAAGTTCATCCACTAAAGCCACCCATTTGTTTTCCAATCCAGTATGACCCGCTTCTTTGGCTTCATGTATTAGTTTCATTCTATCCACTAATTTATTGATATTATTGTAATAAATTACGTTTGTATTGTATAGTTTCTTCATCAATCCTTTACCGGTGACTGATTTGCTTCTTTTCCTCGGTTCTGGGGAACTTATGTCTAAAGTGGATGCTACAAATCTTCTCTTCACAGGTTTTCTTCTTATAATTGGTATTAATTTGGAAACAAATTCTCTATATTTTACAGATCTATTTCTATATATGGGTGCTTCAGGTAAATAATTTCTTCTATATGCATTAGTTTGTTCCAAAATTTTGCTATACACTTCCAAATCATCATTTTTTACCAATGCTTTTAAAGGTTTATTTTGAAATAATAATTCAAATAGTCCCCTTGTTCCTTTATATATTTGATCACCTACGCGAATATTATCATGTTCATCAACATCTAATTTGCTATTACCAATCATTACACCTTCTTTGGACATTCTTGCTCCATAACTGTGGTATCTTTTAGTAGAATCAGTTCCAATTAACAGTTTTAACAAGTATTTTCTTCCTAAAGGTCCTTTCGTATGAATATTTTCACCCAATAAGCTTATGTTTGATGGTTCTCCTTCTGTTTTTTCTTCTTCACTCGCTATAGATACCACTTCTTCTTCACTACCAACATATATATCTTCTCTTTCTGCCGTTGTATCACTAAATATGGAGGCTTCCGGGTCCTCATCGCTAATATCTTCTGATATTACACTTTCCCTTTCATATTGTGTTATCGGAGCAATAATATCACCTTGAAAAGAAGGTTTAGTCAATTTTTTGTTCAATTGTTTCAAAGGCTCTGTAATAGGTTTAAAAGTAGATTCAAGAAATTTCTCCCTTTCGCTGATACCTAACTTTAACGCTCTGTTTTTAGCCCGAATAGAATCACTAAGTGATTTAATTTCCTTTACTAACTTTTCCTCGTTAACCATGTTTGTAGCAAGACGTGCTGTACAAGAATGATTGTGTGATATAGTGGTTAGTGAATTAATATAAATTTATCGAAACCTATCCTGTATCGGCCGTTATTTAGTGGTTGTTCCTTCATAATTGTCAAAAATCCATAATTTTCAGCCCAAGCCTTACCAAATATGTCTTTAAACCGTTCATATGACATACCCGCATTGACATGATCGTAATATATGTGTTTTAAGTTAGTTTCATCCTGTTTGAATACAATTAACACATTTGCGTTGTCTCTTATCAGTTGTTTTGGTATTTTACTATAAGTCTGGCCTATGTAAATGCTATCTATATTGTTATGTCGCCCCATAGCAAAATAACTCCTGATAGTGTTTTGGTTTTCACAGGATACATCATCAAATATAAAAACTGAAAATGGTTTAGCTTCATGCGGTTGCATTACACTTTCACTTGCATCAAACTTGTAATATTTCACTTCTGGCACATTATTAAATATTTTTTCTAATAATTGGTATTTGGGTTGTTGTAATGATTTGGAAAAGACATACAAGTTATTGAAACGCAATCCTTTTGGGTTTGTAATCAAATTGAATACTACATTTGTTTTACCACAATTTGATGGACCGGTTACAAGACAACGCACCGTGTTTGGTAATAAAACACCATGTTTGCCAGTGTTTAATTCTGAATTGTCCACCGTGAGTTCATCAATATTATTAATAGGAAAACTATCCTTTTGCTGTATTATCTCCATCCTTTGTAAAGGTTCAACCTAAAATGATGCTCCATCATTATATGAGATCCTTTTTAGGTATCCAAGAATCTTCACTCTTATTAAATCCTAACCATCGCACTTTAACTTTATCTTTTTTCCGTTGTAACACCTTTTCAACGAGATATACATCACCTACTGTGGATTTTAACATTTCATGTCCATAAAACCCTCCTTCGAGCAATTGTCCTTTATTATCTTTTAAAATGTAAGTTTCCGGTACTGTAGGTTGCACTTTAAATACGGTAAAAACCTCATTTGTCCAATTTGGTAGATATCTTTTACTGAATACACCTTTGTATTTGCTTATTCGCACTTTATCACCCACGTTAAACGTTTTAGGCTTTAGTTTTTCAACTTTTGGTTTAGTATTCATTTTTATACGTTTTAATACGAGTTTTTCATTTTTACTAGTCACTTGGTTAGGTTTCATACCAATTGTTCTATGGAACTTGTTATTGTAATCTTTTATTAGTTTTGGTAACATATCAATCCATACGTGCGATCCTCTGTTTGAAAACATCTTGTACATCGCACCTTTTAAAGTTCGATTAAATCTTTCTATGATTGATGCTTTTACTTCTGAATTAGTCGAATAATGGTTTATGTCGTGTTTTTTCATTAAATTTGAAAATTCTTTATTGAAATATTCTTTACCATCATCGGTTTGTAAATGTTTTATGGTATTTTTGCCTCTATGTATCGCAGTTTCCATGGCTTTTGTTGCACTCTTGCCGGTTTTATCTTTTAGCGGTAAAGCATCTGCCATTTTTGTAAAACAATTGATAATAGTCAATATATATTTAAATCCTTTATTTTGTTTACTATAAGGAATCATTTCTATTAAGTCCGCTTGATATAAGTCGTTCATTCCTTTTATAACGGTATTTCTACGGGGAAATTTTCTTCTAGCAGGTTTATGAAGTTCATTAACAATTTTTTGTTTTAAATCCATTTTTAATCCTTCCGTTATTACGGTCAAAATAGAAATGAACTTTATGTATGTATTAAACCCTATTTAAGTCTGTTAAGGTATTCTAAATTGGTAAGAAATACTATTTAAATATATTTCCTTAACCCTCAAGGACATGGTTTGGGAAATGTCCGAGTAATGGTTTTTTATTACATTACCCCCAGGTTAAGGTATTATATAAATGAATGATATTTAAAAAATATAGTTCATTTATATGATACCCCCCTCCCTTATTTTAAGAGGGTTAAGAAAATAATTTTATAAACAATTTATTAATTATGTTTAGGTTGTTATATTACCAATAAAGTGGAAATAAAAATTTGTTTCTAATTAAAAACTGATTTTAAATGTGTCAAGGTCATTCAAATTAATGTAAAAAAATGGGGAACAAGGCGTTGGACTTGCCGTGTTCCCCATTTTTTTACGGAAGGAAAAAGAATTTAGGTCGAAGAAGGACGAAGAGGGACGAAGAATAGGTTAATTGTTGATAGGGTTAAGAGGGTAGTGGCCGAAAAAGGAATTTAGGTCAAAAAAAAAGGACGAAGAGAACGAAGAATAGGTTAATTGTTGACGGGGTTAAGGGAGTAGTGGCCAAAAGGAAGAGTGTTGATTTTGTCATCCATAATGTGTCTTTTGTCATCCTTGTTTGAGAGTGCTTTCTTAACTTCTGTAACACTGTACACTTTGTGTTTTTCACTCCTTATGGTGTTGAATTTAGCAGTCAAGGTGGTGTCGTTAAATAAACAGTTTTTATATTGTTCAAAGTTTACATTTTTCTTCAAATAACCTGTCTTTACACCTTTTGCTTTCTTAGTGGTTGATCTTTCTTCTTGTCCTTTATATACTTTAAAAGAATATAATTTGGACATTAGTGCGACGATTTCTTCCATGCTTGCTCCATTGCATTCATCTTTGAATTTACCTAAAACTTTCTTATTATTTTCATTAAAGTTCGGGTGATTTCTTGGGTAGTCGGAAAAATCAAAATCATTTTTGTGTATGAACGTCCGAAGATCTTCATACATGTCTTGTGTCTTAATCCAATAAATTAGTGCATCCGTGTCCATGTAGGCTACTCCAATATTTTCTCTTCCATAATGTTGAACCATTTTGTTGTAATGAAAGTCATACATGTGCGTTTTACTTATATCCAATATAGACATTCCTATGTACAACGGTCGATCCATTACTATCTTGGTTTTCTTCATGCTGACTGCTACCAAGTTTTCATTAATTATCATACTTGTTCCAAAATTCGGTTTCTGTACAAGTTTCTGCATCTGTCTGGGGTTTGTTACTAATTTTACAATTTTGTGTTTCCTTTTGTTTTCTAAAGTTTTTCCAAATATTGCATTGTTCATGAGCTTGTAAAAATCTTTTTCAAAAGCTGATGTTGCTGCTGCTCTCCTTGCAGTGTTTGAATCAATGTATGGTTTTAAATAACAAGATTGTGAAAATTTTAAAACTTTATGAATTTTGGTAATAATCAATCCTAATTCTAAGGCTTGCTGAACAACTAAATAATGTGCGACATAACGGTTTTTGTTGTTTAATGTCATCATTAATTTGGGCCATTTTCCCGTCGGTGATACTTCAGTTTTAGCCAACAGTGGCAAGTCGTAATGATGATCGTGTAGGTGTACTGGATACTCAAAGTCGCAGTCAAAAATGTAGCCGGTCGGTCCATCTTGTGGGATCTGCATGATGTCCCCGATGCTGTCCGGGTCTACCCATTGGAAGTCGCCATACGGAAGGGGTTTGGACATCGCCCAACCGTATAAATTATTGGCATCAAAATATCCAAGAAAAACCGAATCTTTAGTCTCATCATAATTTGGTAGAAATTTATTGTTAGCTTTCACATGTCTTGTAACAGCCTGGGTCAATCCACCTCGTACACCCGATTCAATCATTAAAACCATATCGATGTCGGTTAGCAATTCCAACTTGCACTCGGTAGATTTTAGCATGGCCTGCCAGGCCAAACCGGGAGAAGTAAAAGAATGTAGCGGGTCCAGTCCGTAAGCGGTGAAACAGGTGTTCCTAAATTCTTCCATTATGTCACACAATAATGTTACATCTAGTTTTACATAAAAGTCAGAATAATCACCCAGGGTATTCATTCCTAATTCATTCCAGACTTTCTGAGCATGATTATAATCTTCAATTGAAATTTCGGTTTCAGTTAATTTACTTTTAAACGCTTCGATTGGTGGCAAACATGTTTCATCAAATTTTTCTAGTCCAGTAATGTAATCATATGGAAACACACCTTTCCTTAGCACCAAGTCCATTTTATCTTCTGGCACAATTTTTCTGGTTTCTTTTAAATCCTGTCGTCTTAAATTTTTAGTTAGGTTGGCAAGGCTAGATGACATGAATCGAAAAGAGTCCACGAATCGAAGCTTCATCTTGCCAACAGTCTTGGAAAAACTAATGTAATTTTCTGTGCTGTTGGCCAAAACATCAATTTTCCCATCATCCCTGCCCAATTCCGGAATAATAAAATGTGAATCATAACCACTAAGGTTATGCAAAACAACTGGAATGAATTTCGGAAGTTTATAATTAATATTACAAGCATTGCAAGCAGCCCCTCTGTAATAACCAGTAAGGTGATCGTGATCATGGACTTTATGGTTGTCAAGAGTAAATTCTTTTTTACACAAGTAACAATTAGTGGCATTGATATATTGAATTTCCTCCTCTTCATCAAGAGGTAACATTGGAATAATATTACTGTACACTTCTTCAACCTTACCAGCTATATAATACAAGTTATCTACAAAATGTTTAGCAGCATCCTCACCTCTGTACAAAATTGGGGTTGAACTTAAACCAAAATTTTTCAAATGTTCTTCTGACAGTGTGGATTTAACAAGCAAACAAAAACTGTTAGGTTTATGCAGCTGATATTTCGTCCTACTGGTAATTTCCCCTTCTGGATGTTCTTGGGGTACCAGTGTGGACTCAAAGTCTGCATAAATTACAAATGGTACCCTATATTGATGGCTAATCTTTTCAAATTTTACAATAGAGCGAGTAGGTGCAGGCAAACTAATTTTGCATTCAAAATTTTCATTACAGAGTCTTTGGTGTTCTTGTAGCCATTCCGCACCTCCTCTCCTTACTTCTTTTGACACAAAACAAAAACATCGCTTACAAATCGTTATATGACCATGATGCTTAGTAACTTGACTTCTGACAAGTTGTTCAAAATTCTTTATATATACATAGTGTGAAATTTCACCTTTAGTTATTAATAACAAATCAGTATGGTTCCTAAGTTCAGTTTTACTCACCCTTAAGGGGTACACATTATTTGCATCATCCAAACCAAAAATATTTACACTAACACCAGGATTCTTCTTTTCAAATTTACAAATGTCTTTAACACTTACAGGGTAAGACAGTCCTACAAAATTATACCTATTATTTACATTTACATAGTGTCTACTTACTCTAGAAGGGCGCTGCTCTGGCAAAATATATTTACACAACATAGCATACTTAAAACACTCATTATCTTCATTCTGTACATTTATACATGCTTTCGTTTTCTCAATGGCTTTTGGTAGAGGGACGTAGCTGCTTCCTCTCATACCAAATCCGTGCTTATGCACTCTTAAATCTAAACCCTCTACAGATGTAAACATCCAACCTGACCCTCTACCCTCATGCTCCTGCATTTTTGTCAACAATTCTTCAATACATTCATCTACAATTTTATTTACATCCGAGGCAAACATCAAAGTACGGTTTTTTGTTATGAAACCTCGAAGTGTGGTTTCACCATCAGATTTACTAAATTTTGCGTCCAACACTAAACCGAATTTAATAATATTTAATCTTGCCAATTCTTTAGTTAAAGTTTCACAGATCAATGATTTTGCCTCGGTTACCAAATTTTCTAAATCTAGTTGCACATTATTTATTTTGTTATGTATTACCGTGCGTCCGGGAAAAGCAGTTGTGCGTAAGTGTCTGGTTCCTCCTTGTTCTGTTTCTATATCCAAATCCATGTCCGTGTCTAAATCTGTATCAGTGTCCGTTTCTTCTTCTTCTTCTGGTTCCGCAACAGTTCCTCTTCTAAGTCCTGACGGTCCAGCACCTCCAAATTGGATCACGCTGGGTCGTCCCTGCTGCATTTGTTGCAAATAACTCTCCCAGTTGTCGAGCCGTTGATTAAATTCATCCAAAATGTCATCAATCCAGTCCATGTCCATTTCGTTAGCCGTTTTACTCGCCGGGTCTTCCATATGTAATTCTTGATGGATTTGAAGAATCACTTCATCTGGGAAAAATTCCCCACAAATATGGCAAAGAAGCATTTTAACACTTTTTACCACTAGCGTCTTTAGATGTTAACTCCACAAAAGTTTACCAAAGAATGAGAGACGCTCTTGACCGACCTCCTTTTATAGCGGGTGGTGGGGGGTGATCTTTGGGAAAGACCCGTTCTGCGCATGCGCAGAACAAATCTGCACACGCGCAGAACAAAATGTATTATATTTATTTAAAATTTGCTATTTAGGACAAATATATAGGTCAAGGCCACCTTAAATCTGGTAAAAAAGAGGGAACACTGGATAAGAGATGGTAGTAAGATCAACTTTCTAACAAATACTTTCAATAATATGTCAACTGGTTCAAAAGTTAAATATTTTTATTATTTACTGCTCAACTTGTTCAAAATTAAAACTTTTAAATATATTTGTTTGAGCAAATGCTTTTGGCACACTTACCACACGCCAAAACTCAAAAAATGTACAGAATTAAGACTGATCTCGCGGGGAAATACTGATGTGCTACCTAACATTGGTTATCTGACTCGAATAAGAATTGGTGATATATAACATATTGAAAAAAAATTTTATGTTGTATAAATCACCAATACTATGCGATTCAGATAACCAGTGTGAGGTGGCTACATAGTATTTCCCCGAGAGATCAGCTTAAATCCTGTACTTTATATGAGTCTTAGCGTGTAGGAAGTGTGGCAAAAGCATTTGACCAAAATAAAATATATTTAAAATTTTAACCTTAAACAAACTAGGTAGTATAAAAATAAAAGATATTTCCTAACCATTGACAACCTGTTAACATATTGCAGTGTTAAAGTATTTGCTATTGAGTCAATCTTACCATCACCTCCGATCCAGCGTTCCCTCTTTCTTACCAAATGAGACTGAGGCTTGACTACCCGTATATATGACGTTTCCCCCTCCACTAATGCTTTCCCCCACCACAATAAATTCTCAAAAGTGGGTCAAGACCATCTAAAATTATTATTTTGAGCGGGGGATAGAGCATCTGCTGCTCTATCCCCCGCTCATATTTTTTTTTCTTTTTTTTTACAGTTTTATAATTTTTTTGATTTTTGTAAAATGCAAAACAAAAAAAATATTTACAAAGGTGAAAATTCATCACTGCTATCCTCGTCATCACTAGTGTCCAAAAATAATCTTCTACTACAAAATATAAGTCTTTTACACAGCAACATTCTGTCCAATATTGCTCCAACTTGAGGGGTGTTCTGATCTTTATTTCAAGAGGGTGAAGGAATAATTTTTTTCCCTCTCTGTTCTGCAAAACCTCAATCAAGTCAAAGTTAAAGTCCTACTTTAACACTTGGTTGGGAGAATTACATTAGTTTAATACTTATTTCTACCGTTACACTTGCTCCATTCTCAAAAAGATATAAATAATATAATCCTGGATACTGTTTTTTTTTTCATGTCCTGCATGTTCCTTAATAAAGTCAAAAGCCAATCTTTTTGAATATTCATTATGAAACACTTCTCTCACACAAACAAGAATTTTTTCTTCCAGAAACTTCAATTGAATTGATGATAGTTTGCTTACATCATCCTTGTCTATCAGGGGTAGCTTGTAGGTGAAGGTATTTGGCGGTAGTTTTTGCTTTCTATCAAGTAAACAACAAAATTTTTTATACAATTTCCGCTCATTGTCTGTAATACTATTAATACCAAGCAGATTATAGTACAAAGGATCATAAGGTATACGACAAGACATTTTTAGAACCAGTCGGCACGAGAGCTGGAGCTAAAATGAGAAGTGCATGCAACCCGGCCGCCTTATATCCCCACCGGGTGACCACGCCCAAGGTGCCCTAAAATATATATGTATATTTAAGGTAGCACTAAAACGGTGCTACCAATATTTTAAATAGTTAATTACAAATATTTTTTCCATCCTTAAAATTTCACAGTTTAAAACTTGTCAGAGACCAACAAACTGAAACAAATTTAATACTTTTAAATATATTTGTTTCATCACATGCTTTTTGACACACTTACTACATGGTAACACTCAAAAAATGTACAGAATTAAGACTATTTCCACGGAAAAAATACTAAAGTGTTACCTGCATATTCAATTTAGCTTAAAAATAATATAGAATTAATACCAGCATAAAAAATTTCAAAATTCAGATCTTTAAAAATTTTATATTTAAGGTAGCACTAAAACGGTGCTACCTATATTATAAATAATTACAAATATTTTTTTTCAATCCTTACAATTTCACAGTTTAAAACTTGTCAGAGACCAACAAACTGAAAAACAAAATTTTATTTTGTAACATAATTATTACTAAAATACATACATGATACCACTGTGCTAAATATTACCTTTATACTTATGCTACATCTGAAGCGGTGGAACATCCATGTCAACCCATTGGCAGCCCAAGAGAGAATGAGATGAGTCAAACATGCTTCAGCGGCACCTCAATGGTAGACTGGTGGGGGGAGCAGCAGTATGCCACTACTATTTTAACTTGTCATAGGAGTAACAATTTCATACTACTAGCTTGGCACCCCCCCCCCGGCGCAGTTTTCGTCCGGAGCAAAAAAAATTTTGGTCAAGGTCAAAATCCAAAAAAAAATTTCGGGGGGGGCGCAGTTTTCGTCCGGAGCAAAAAAAATTTTGGTCAAGGTCAAAATCAAAAAAAAAAAAATTCGGGGGGGGGGCGCAGTTTTCGTCCGGAGCAAAAAAAATTTTGGTCAAGGTCAAAATCCAAAAAAAAAAAATTCCGGGGGGGGGGCGCAGTTTTCGTCCGGAGCAAAAAATTTTTGGTCAAGGTCAAAATCCCAAAAAAAAAAAATTTCGGGGGGGGGGGCGCAGTTTTCGTCCGGAGCAAAAAATTTTTGGTCAAGGTCAAAATCCCAAAAAAAAAATTTCGGGGGGGGGCTCACTTGCCGTCCGGGGCTCGGGAGGGGGGGGGGGTCACCTACCCCTAGGACTTTAACTCTTGGATACCTGCTACCCTTACTCAAGTGTCAACATAAAATAATATTTTGTTCCACCACAGTGTGGACAGCCAACACTTAGTCGCATATCGCTCTAAGTCCTGAGGAGTCCTCAGAACTCAGGCAAAAATCCGCCTAAGTCATGGCTGACCTACATATCGTGTGGAACAAAATATTATTTTTATTCACACACAAATATGGGTCAAGGTCATCCAAAAGTTAAAAAAGAAATCCCCCCGATGCCTAAGACCGCCGGCGGTCAGAGGCATCGGGGGGATCTCAACATTTAGGGGGAGGTGATTTAATAAAAATTATTTATTTAATTTTGAGTTTCCTTAAGGGAAACATGCTACAATAATTTGGAAGAGGCCATGCTAACCATGACCGAGGATCCCGTCTTAACCCGTAGGTACTGACTTTTGCCTAGCACACCGGTCAGTGTCAGGATCCGACGCCTCGTGCTAAAGGATGCCAACCACCCATCTAGAGTGATGAGGTCCAGTAGCGCCCCTGACCGAAAGAGGCCTAAGGGTGGATCCCCAGGGGCCTACCCCCGGGCTCGTTAGGCGCCATGCTATTGTTGGTAACAAATAATTCTTGAGGTTCTGAACCTCGAAAAATTTTTATTTTACAGAGACTGTTAAGTCTCAAAAGCCTAACACTTAAGCTGCCAATTTACGGAGGAGTACCTCCAAGATGCGAATTTAGAAAAATTTCTACTTGGGGACAACCTGTGAAGATTAGTACAAAGAAATATTTTTCAACACACAACACTTAGACTAAATAAATCCAACACCAAGACCTAGCAGAAGCAGCAAGCGCAAAATAAAATATTTCTTAACACTACACATGCCATGCCTTAGACTAAAAGAATTCCCAATATAATGCGGCGCCAACATTACATTGCGAATCCTGTAGGGCAGAGCTTCAACCACTCAGCTGAAGTGTTTGAAACCAACTGCGAGGAAGCAAAGCCTCAGAGAACCGAAGCTGAGCCGGTCAGGAGTGGGGGAACCGGATCTGGTTACGTAAACAGCCAGACCTCGACACGTACTTGTTTGCGGCATTGGACAATCTCCAAGAGCCACACCTGAATACATTACTAACCGGATCTCATTATACAACACGTGTCAAGGTATGGCAACGCCTCGGGCTATGCCACCTCCTCCTCCCTCGGGGGGGGGGGGGCTCACTTCTCGTCCGGAGCCGGGGGGGGGGGGGGGTCTTGGGACTTAGAATATTTTCAGTCCAAGTCAGGTGTACTATAGAATAATATTTTAGCTTGCCGGATTCAGCACAGCCGGCAGAGACGGTTACATAATGCTTATATAACAGACTGGTTTCTTGGCAAACTGGCTAAATGTAGCTCAACAGAAGGTAAGTCAGTTTATTGCAAGCCAACAAACACGCCTCACCTCGCCGCCGCGGGACTTTTCTGTGAGTAAATTATTATTTTTCCTTCTTATTAAACTTAGCAAAACAGAACCTAGCCTGTTTTGCACAAAATTAATTTTTGTTACACTACTACACTTACGTTTTACTTAACATATTATTTTCCACTCCTTATTTAATATTTTATTCCTTACTTGTTAAGACTTAGAAACTGAAATGCTGGAAGACTGTTTCATACAAAATTAATTTTTTATTTAGCTATACAGGTCTCCTAATATTTTTCCTACACTTGTATTTTGCAGGTGTGGCTAACTATTTTTCGCTCACAATTTAATTTTATTCCACACAAGTTAATTTTGAACTTTACTACAAAACTAATCCATACCCGTCTCCTACAAAATTATTTTTCATTTGGCTCTACCTCTTTTAGTCTTACATTAAATATTTCTTGGAGTTAAATTTTACACAAGTCTCTCGGTTAATTTTTCTGCACAGTACGTGTTACTCCTTGGACAGTTCCCAGCAAACTGTTTCTACACTTGTCAACAACAGTCCGCATTACCCCCTCCACTACTCATTCCCCCACTACTTCCAGCTAAGGTACAACACTGGACTAAGTGTTTCAGTTTTATCCAAACCTTACTGTGAGACACATCTATGGCTGAAACTTTGCGAGAAAAATTATTAAGAGTAAAATTTTTGCTGGCCAAGCAAAATAATTCTGTTAAGGTGTCCAAGACTTCCACTTTAACAAAAATGAAACGTTGCTTCAAAAATAATCCAAAATTTTACTCAAGGGACAAAAATATCACTATGGATGATAAAATGTTTCAGAAACTTTTAGACGAGCTAACTTTTGCCAGTAAGGTTACGTTGGTGACTCCAATTCCCAACCAAGTTCCAACATCACCTGAGAAAGAATAAATAATAAATATTTCTCAGGAAATATTTCCAATCCGAGTTACGGAGATCCGGTAAAGGACCGGCTGGGACGAGTTGTTTGTAAAAATTAAATTTTTCTTCCTTCTGACCACTTTACCCCCACCACCTCCTTATCCCCACCACTGAGCCGGGTACCTGGGTAACCGCCTGCGCCCAAGTCAGTACGTCTTCGGACGCGGTGCTGTTCAGGTCGCGTGTCGTTTGTCGCACTGTCGGGTGTTTGAAGAAATTATTCTTCGGCTCTCAGTCTCTCGGTGGGTAAGTAAAATAAAAAAATTATTTTTTTTTCAAGTGGGGGTGCTGGGACGGGTCAATGACCCCTGACGGATATATTAGGTCTAGAGTCTGATCGCTAGGGAATAAAAAAAATATTTTTTTGCACTTTTGTGATTCCTCGAGAAATTTCAATTTCTCAGCAAAATTTGAGGAATCGCAAAAGTGCAAAAAAAATTTTTTTTTGTATTCTTGCGTGACCTTGACCTAATTAACGTCAGTGACGTCATCATGATGACGTCAGCGGTAATGACGTCACCATGACGTCATTTATGTGACGTCTTGTGACGTCATATGACATCATTAGTGACGTCATTCGTGACGTCATTGATGACGTCATCACTGCTGACGTCATCGTGATGACGTCACGTCCCAGCCTTCCCAAAAACACACTACTTTTTGTGCTTTTTAATATTTAAATTAATTATATTTTATACCTTAAAATCAATTATGTATTTACTACAAATAACAGTTTTTATTTCTCTTATTTGACTTTTATGGTCACATATAACTTTAATATGAACTTTGTCTTAGAGCATTGAAACATTCTCAAATAAGAAAGGAAATAATTTATTGAATACGATGTTTTAAATATTCCTGATGAATTTAATTATTATGTTAAACTTGTAAAAAGTCTATTAATATAAATTTCATATTCACCATATTTTTCATACATACTTCTAATATATTGTTATTTTTGTAATTATAACCTAAACAAAAGTATCAATAGAGAATATTTAAGGTAATGTATGAAATAGTTCAGTAAATATTCAAATATCTGTTTGTATACTTTTTAGAAATTCCGAGATATAATTGGAATAATTCAAATATCAAACGGCGAGTTATGTTCTTTCTACACGTATACGTGTGTCAGTCTAGTTTATTCTAACAAATAATTGTTGATTAAATTCCCGAATAGTCTTTTGAGAAAATCCAACAGTCAGTATGTAATCTAACCAATGTTAACTTCCATATTAAAAAAAGTGTTCTATCAGTACTTTATTTTAGTAATTTTAAAACTCTTCAAATGGGTCTTTCTTATTTACAGTAAATCTTAAAAGAATGTAGAAGCTGAAATAAGATAAATATGTTTTACGATGGAATAAACCCTAACAGGAGGCTCAGGCAATATAATTGCTCGGATGTAAGGATTACAAATTATCCCTAACGTTACCTTTCTTACACAAAATAAAGAGAACAATTCTCTGATTTGTATTATTCTGTATAATGTTACCAGTGCTGAACAGAATCATGCGTTTTCTTTTCATTAGCATTTCATTCAATATGCTTTCAAACGAAAGTATAACAAATATAGTTGTATCGAATTCTGTTGTAAACTAGCTAATACCACTTCATTTTAAATATATATTTTGTAACTTAATGTAACAACTTGCTCTTAGGATTATGTGGAAGCAAAATAATACCATTAATAGTTGGTAAAAGTTTGTTATATGTTATATGTTATATGTTATATGTTATATGTTATATGTTATTATAATTGTTATATGTTATTATGGTAAATGTGCATAATATCATTACATAAACAAAGGGGTTTCATGAAATGGTAATGAGGCCAATAAAAGACATTGTGATAAGTTGGATTAAAAATAAATCAAATCATTTACTAATGCATAACGGTACAATCGAAATCTTAGTTCAAAGCTTGTCCAGAAGGGATAAGACAGTCCGTAAAATGGCTGAGTCGCGTGTTGAACGATTTGAGAGAGTGAGGGAAAAATAATTTATTTCAGGAACAAAAACCTTGCTTACATATTCTTGAATTTAAAGTTCAAATTTTCGGCATTAGCCTTCATCAGGAACATCAAACACAAAGTGATGTTCCTTTGGATTTGATATTCCTGGTAATTTTGGATCAATTTCCTGATGAAGGCTAATGCCGAAAATTTGAACTTTAATTAAAGAAAATGTAAAAAAGGTTTTGTTTATAACATACCGTTTGGTGATTATTTACAAAAAAATCAGGATCATTGATAATTGACAGGCGTCATAGTTGAAAAATAAACAGGTAACAGAAACAGGTTTGTGAGCTCAACCAGGCTGGAAATGAAAATTATGCCTGAACTAAAATATTCACATCGTAAACATAGATACGTCGTGCGAAGTTATCCTCTCCTTTATTTTTCTATTTTCCCAGTTATTTAATGTTCCTAAAAGATATAATTTAACTTTAATTGAATTATAATGATTAAAAGTCAAGCGACACGTCTTGTTAATTGGATAAAAATTCTAGTTAGGCCTAAATGATATGTTACAAAGACACATAACGAAATCTATACTGTTAAAATTTTATTAAAAGTACCTGACTGTTTAATAACGATAAGTTCTTTATTAGGAAGATGAGGAATAATGATTTTACGCAAACAAGTGTCCTACCTCTAGTGTGACTGAACAACACGTAGTAGACTGCACACTAAACAAATTTTGCTTTCGGACACTAGCCTGGGATCGCCCGTCGCATTACTAGACCTTCTTTATCTTTCTTCCTTTGGGGCTCCCTTCGGACCCATTTAATTTTTCCAAGGATCTAAACAGCGGTCCTGTGTACATAGGTCTTCTTGACTCGGAAGACCTCCTGTACAAAATGCACCCCTAAATGTCACCTCCAAACATTTTCATGCAGACCGAGTCCACCAACAGCCAAGATGCCGTGTGGCCTTAAGGCCTTAAGCCTCGACAACAAAATAAGGCGTGTTCCGCGTCGTCGGGAAAAATGCATAAAGGTGAACCGGTATAGCCCATCTCAACTGAAAATAGTAATAATAACTAGACAATAATTGAGTAAAGAAGTAGTCCACTTCACTATGCCGACGTTCCACCCAAGGTTTTATCTGATTGACGAGTCTAGCAGTCCATCGTATACGACTCTCCAGCTTCCAGCTCTCCTGCCATGTCCGCTGATATTTCTGTGTCCGAAATATGCTTGTCTCTGATATATAGCCTTTCTCTCCCGTGCAAAGATATGGACAGTGTTCACCTGGTTAGCGGCTCGTACACACTGTACCCTGCAATAGAGCGAGCCTCATTTGATTTACTTCGAGAAGTACAAATAACGAGAATAATTACAATAAAACTCAACAATCTTCTACTATATATTTGTCAAATACCACTCACTCACGTATCAGAGTATCTCCAAAACTATAAGGCCTAGAGTGTTAAACTTGGCATGTACCTTCATCTTTGCTAAAAAACGCTCACTAAGAAACGGTTTTGCAAAATTCCGTCAGGGCTCCGCCCCACACGACTTCAAAATTTCGTCACAATGTTATTCTTATGGGGGATTTTTAATACAAATCAAAGCAACAACGAATCTCCAAAAGTAGAGAGCATGCAGGATTGAAATTTGGTATAGACGTTCCTTTCTACCCATTGATGCTCACTAAGAAACGGTTTTACGAAATTCCTGCAGGACTCCGCCCCACACGACTTCGAAATTTCGTTACAATGTTATTCTTATGGAGCACTTAAAATACGAATCTAGGAAACAACGAATCTCCAAAACTATAGGACCTACAGGGTTGAAATTTGGAATGGTAGTTCCTCTTTGCCTATAGGTGCTCACTAAGAAATGGTTTTGCGAAATTCCTTCAGGGCTCTGCCCCACACAACTTCAAAATTTTGTTACAATTTTATTCTTATGGAGCACTTAAAATACGAATCTAGGAAACAACGAATCTCCAAAACTATATGACCTACAGAGTTTAAATTTGGAATGGTAGTTCCTCTTTGCCTATAGGTGCTCACTAAGAAATGGTTTTGCGAAATTCCTTTAGGGCTCCGCCCCACACGACTTCAAAGATTTGATGTAATTAGCTGTTTAAGATTCAAAGCTATCAGCTGTTGGTGAAATAATACATTTTAAAGGATGACATAACCATATGACAATATTTTTATCTTTGTAAATAATTTAACTGGTGTAAAAATGTATTAGAGTTTAGGTTAGGTTAGTTAATCTACTTTGTCAAGTACCACTCACTTTAATACCTTTATTGAAATGGCGACCTAACTCAATAGGTAGTTTAAAGCCAAGTATGAATGAGAGATGAGTGTAGGATGATTGTGGCGCGATCGGTATAATCAAATCTTTATAACCATAGGATATAGGGGGTTGAAATTTGCCATGGACGTTCCTCTGTGTTAAAAAATGCTCACTAAGAAACGGTTTTGCATAATTCTTTCAGGTGTCTATCCCACAGGACTTCAAAAGTTCCATTTAATATTATTCTTATGGCCAATATTTTATACAAATCAAGGCAACAACGAATCTCGATGTTAAAATTTGGCATGGGCGTTCTTCAGATGCTTACTATGAAACGGTTTTGCGAAATTCCATCAGGGCTCCGCCACATAGGACTTCAAAATTTCTATCTAATGTTATTCATAGCTAATTTTTAGTTCGAATCTAGGAAACAATGAATTTGAAAAACTATAGGATCTATGATGATGAAATTTGGCGTGGACGTTCCTCTTTGCTCATATGTACGTGCTCACTACGAAACGGTTTTGCAAAATTCTATCAGGGCTCAGCCACACAAGATTTCATTTTTTTTTAGCGAATTTCCCTATAGGGAATACGCTATTACCGTAGTAGCCATGGTAAGACCTAAGGACGGGGCCACTTTACTTTTTCATTTTGAGGTCCCCAGAAGCCAAAAACACCATTCGTTCGTTTTCATATATATATAAATGTGTCCGTGGTACTGAAAACTTTTGAAGGGGACCTCCGATTTTGATGAAATTTCGTATAAGGTGTAAGACCAGGTCTATTTTCATGAGTTCGCGAACCAGCATTGTCGGGTTATGGGAACGGGGATTTGTGGGGTTTTTAATGGGTTTTTGGCATTTTTGGACCTAAATTTTCAAAATTCATTAACTTTAACGAAAACCATTTAAAAGAGTTTAAAAAAACAAACAATTTAGTATTTTTAATCTTTAAAATAGCTTAACTGGTTATAGAGAAAATTCAAATCAAGTTTCCCATGTTATTCTTATGGGTAAATCTTTAAAAAGTTATATATCGCTTATTTATCAACATATCTTAATAAAAATTTGTATGAACCTTCACTAGGTGGTGAGTAATTAAGATTTGATCAAAAACCCACATGGCAGCAAACCTACATGCTAAATCCCACGGTATTCTCATGGAAAATAAGTGTATAAAGGGAGCAAAAGAGATGAAGATATTGGTCGGGTTCACGTTACATCCACCGCAATCCACCGCAACCGGGATGCGGTGGATTTTTTGCGGTAAGCACGTGAACGTCAACAATCAAAATCCCGGTGGGTTCATAAGACGGCAGCAAAATGACGTCACCATGATCCACCGGGATTTATCAGGTGGCCATTGGGATTTGTCACGTGACTATCTAAATCCCGGTTGCGGTGGATGCGGTGAATGAACGTGAACCCGACCAATAAATAAGGTATCTGTTCCTAATCAGCTGATCAGCTGTCTTCTGCATATTTGTCAATTTTGAAATGTTTATGTTTTGTTATTTATAAACAAATCATTCCTTTTGCATTGAAGCTTTGGATGTCCACTTTTTTACTGTTAAAAAAGTCATTTATTGCAATATAAATATTAATATATAAATTATTCAATAAAAATAATTTACTCAGAAATATAATGCTTTTAAATATATTATATTTCCTTGTAAAGATTATTAATTATATAAGATAGCCAAAAAGTTCTTTGATGTTGAAACAATAATTCTTTGGAAATTCGCTGAGTACGCAGGTCTGCTGCGACGGGGGTATTTTAATGTTATGCTTGCCAAGTATGAATCTAGGGAACAACGAATATGAAAAGCCAGATGACTTAAGAGGTTGAAATTTTAAATGGAAGATACACTTTGCCCATAGGTGCTCACTAAGAATCGCTTTTGTAAAGCATCTTTAGGGCTTCGCCCCACAGGACTTCAAAATTACTTTTGGGGCCTACGTGGTTGAATTTTGGCATGGACGTTCCTCTTTGCTCATAGGTGCTCAAATCCCTTCAGGGCTCCACCCCACATCCCACATGTCTTCGAAATTTCAATATACAGGGTGTTTCAGAACTCCCTGACAATATTTTGGGGCATTGTTCCTGGGTTGGAAACATATCTAAATATCATATTTAAATTGTCCGGAAGTCTGTAGTTACTCACATAGCAGCCGTTTTTTTTTTTTTTTTTTTTTTTTTTTTTTTTTTTTTTAATAAATAATTTTTATTTCCATAACGGATGGTTGTATTCAGTTCATATTTGGTATGAATCTTTATTATACCAATGTACATTTCGAGGAAAAAGATTAATTTTTTCCACAGTATATTTTCAAAATGGCGGTCATTTTAAATTTTCAAATTAAAATATCTCAACATCGGTAAATTTTATAAAAATTTTACAAGACACAAAAAAGTTGACAAATTAAATTATCTAAATAATGGTACCAAGTTTATGAGGATATAACAACAAATAACGGAGATATTGTGATTTTTCTTCATAAAAACGTTGATTTTGCTGTTAAAATGGCCCTATTTGCATTAATTTCAATACAAAATCAATGCTTTTTTGAAGAAAAATCACAATAACTCCGTTATTTGTTGTCATATCCTTACAAACTTGGTACCATTGGTTAGATAATTTAATTTGTCAACTTTTTTGTTTCTTGTAAAATTTTTATAAAATTTACTAATTTTGAGATATTTTAATTATTTTAATTGAGATATTTTAAATTTAAAATGACCGCCATTTTGAAAATATACTGTGGAAAAATTAACCTTTTTCCTCGAAATATATATTGGTATAATAAAGATTCATACCAAATATGAACTGAATACAAACATCCGTTATGGAAATAAAAATTATTTAGTGAAAAAAAACAAAATGGCTTCTATGTGAGTAACTAAAGACTTCCGGACAATTTAAATATGATATTTAGATATGTTTCTAACCCAGGAACAATGCCCCAAAATATTGTCAGGGAGTTCTGAAACACCCTTATATTACAATTATTGCCAATTACAATACGAATTGAAAGTAACAACGAATCTATAAACTATAGGGCCTGCGGATTGAAATTTGGAGTGGTCTCTTTGGTCATGGGTGCTCAACAAAAAGTGGTTTACACATTTCATTCATTGCTCTGCCCAAAATAACCTCAAAATTACTATAGAGCATACAGGGTTAGTTTTTGACATAGACGGTCATCTTTGCTCATAGGTATTCACTAAGATACTAGATAATGGAGGTGAACCAATAAAAATGCTCGAAGGACCTGAGGTAAACTATTAAAAAGAACTCAAAAGAACCTTCAAAAGAGAGATGAGATTGAGGTATATTCAAAATAAGAGTAAAGAATGTTATATACAATGACATGTAGTTAAAATACAAATATTGAAAAGATATGATAGTTAAAGTAAATTATTAAACTAATGGGGTGTGATTTGCTACATGTATTACTTTATATAAATTGAACAAATACATAGTTCTGGGTTTTTTGTCTCCGAATCACTTGAATTGACTATAAAGGTTTAAGATTACCTGAGTCTGCCAACGTGATCCTTCTGTCTCCTTAAGGTGACGCGTTTCGAGTACTAAATACTCATTTTCAAACCTAACACAAGAACACTTAAAACATCACTCGAACGAGGTCGTCAAAGTTTTTAAAAACACGAACATACAAACATTTAAGATTTGACACGGCCGGCTCGCGTGCGCGCACATGTACTGCATCGTCATGACTGTAGACCAAGCCGTGGTCTTGGACATTGCCCCTCTTGGTTCCTTATCAGACAGCTGATTTCGTTTCCTTAACAATGTGTCGAACAGAGCATTAGACTGGAAGTTGAGTTTATCATTTAATAAATCGTCACCATGTTCTATTGTTGCCTTGTAAATTTCGTATTCCTCTAGCGAATTCATATAATTTCCTTTCCTTTCCCACAATAATGTAGTGGTGTCAAATTAGTTGTAAGATCAGTATAATTATGATTGGTTTCAACGATATGGGTAGCATATTTTGATTTAAGATAGGATGTAGGTTTTGGAATGTGTTCTTTAAATCTGGTTTGAAAATTACGACCAGTTTGCCCAATGTAAAATTTCTCACAGTAATTGCATGACAGTTTGTAAATTCCAGTTTTTTCACCTGTGTTTTTATTTATACTATTATTAGGTTGTTTACATAACAGTTTCTGTAGTTTGTTGGAGGTTTTAAATGATATATGTATGTCCTTTTTCTTAAATTCTTTCTCTAAGATGTGCGGTAGAATGTTTCCATACTCAAATTACTTGTATTTCAATTCAGTTGTTATCAGTCCGCCGATGAGGAAGGTTCGCGTATCGCTCGAGCTCCTCCTTATCTGATTACCGGCTCAAGCCTGCCCAGTCGACTACTTGATGCATTTTGTTAATACGTTTAATACATCTTTACGTCTTTAAACATTTTCTTTTTTACTAAGTTCATTTTACCGCTATGCCAGTGATGTGCGAAAAGTGCGCCTGTGACCTCGCGGGCTCCAAATCTGTGAAATGTGCAGACTGTTCCGTCCAAGTACATCAAGCGTGTGCCGGTGTCAAGAGAGGCAAGTCGTGGAAGTGCGAGACTTGTGCCGGGGACTCGGCATCATTTCATAGCGAGAGAGGAGCCGACGCCAGGAATTTAGTGCAACTGTTGCAGAACATGAAAATGGAAATAATCGGCGAGCTTCGTACCGAAATCAGATCACTAGCAGAAGATTGCAGGAAAAACAACGCAAGGATCGATGCCGTCGAAGCCGAGCAGACCGCGTTGAAAACGAAGTGTGAAATCCTAGAACAAACAAATAGCAAGCTGACGACGGAGGTCCGCGACTTGCAGCGACAGGCACGCGACGCCGACCAGCACTCACGCGCCGCCAACCTGGAGATACATGGCGTCCCTGTTACTGCTAACGAAAACTTGCTGATCGTATTGGAAAGTATCGCAAGCGCACTTCATGTCCCGTTCGCGCCAGGAATGATTTCCATCGTGCATAGACTTCGTTTGTACTCAAGCAAACGCACCGTTCCGCCTATCATCGCACAGTTTGTGTCTCGCTCTGTGAGAGAGAAGTGGTTGGTGGCTGCAAGAATGAATAAAGACCTAAATACTACAGACATTCATCCTTCGCTCCGCCCAGGACCGATTTATGTTAATGAACACCTGACCGTCCACAATAAAGTTTTACTCGGCCGTGCAAGAAGCCTCTTCAATAACAAAAAACTGTGTTTTGCCACCTACATCAATGGGAAGGTGTTGGTTAAACGGAAACCGGAAGATAAGGCCACCAGGGTGTTCGAGCTCTCCGATCTGAACCAGTTCGAGGGGTAACTTCAGCAGCAGCCGCCGCACCTCTTCAGCAGGTTGTAAGAAAAACAGACTTTCATTCGTTATGTAAATTTTTCAATTTCCTTTCAATGTATTTAGTTCACGAGACGCACTAAAGTTTCTAATAAACGTTGTTTTTTAATGCAGCAAACATACGGTATTTAAATAGAAAAATAGTATTTATTATTTTATTGCAATATGTAATGATTTTACAGTGTTAATAGTGTAAAATCACGAATTCTAAGAGTAGGGCCTGAAGTCATAGCGTACAAAGAACATGCTTTAATTTATTGATTATTATTGTTGAAAAATATATTTTTAGCTTCATAAAAAATATATTAAAAAATATCATGATCCTTCATAGATTTGTTTTGTTGTAGGCCTATTTTCTTTTCAGTTATATTGATACAAGAAAGGGGTTATTATTTTAGCTAAAAATAGAATTAGAATTTTGCAGACATAAAAAATTACTAGTAATTTTGCACTATGAGCTGTCAAGCCAATTAATTAACTGTAAGTAGACTACTATTGAAGTTATTATTATTCAGTTCGATTTTAGGAGATAAATATTCTATTTTTATATTTTTATTTTGTATTTCATGTTTATCATGTGGAAAATAGGCCAATAATTAAATGAAATCCTTTATTTTATTTTTACGTGTTTAGATTAAATCAAATTTTGAAAGATTTCGACATTTGTATACTTTATTTGTCGTAGTGGCAAAATGAATAATATTTAGCAATTAAAAGATCAATGATAGTAATTACATTATTCTTGTATTTCAATTTTTATTTATTGTTTCTATAACGAGTTACTTTCAAATATTTTAACACATGTTAAAAATACGAGTAATTGCATTTTTAATGTATAGTAGAGTTGAAGATGTATTGTTGTCGTCTGGGCAGGTGGCTGAGGCGTGGCCGATAATTTTTCTGAATGACGGCGATAATGATGACAGCAGCTCGGATTGCGAGGAATTAAGTTCATTTTACCAGTACTCTAATTTTTTTGGTCGAATTCCAAATAGTCTAAGAATATTCCACAACAATATACGAAGCTATTCAAAAAACTTTGATGAATTTTTAGTCTATTTAGATCATTTAAATGCTAACTTGGATATCATTGTTTTCTCGGAATGCTGGTTGGGACAGGGGGTGGGGGAGGGGTCAGCCATTCACGGATTTGACATTCGCATGACTACAACGCAACGGAACCAAAATGATGGCGTCATTGTTTACACTAACAAAAACCTTTCAGCCACTTCACGACAAATAGTACTGGGTAACGTTTACTGTATTTCTTTAGACTTCTCTTACTGCAATAAAAAATTTAACCTGTTAGCTGTTTACCGAACTTTTGATAGTGATCCTGAGCTGTTTGCTAATGCGCTCGGAGCGTATTACAATGGTTTAGATAAAAATTATATGTGCATTTTAGTGGGAGATCTTAATATTAATACTTTGATTAATGACA
Source organism: Neoaliturus tenellus (assembly GCA_030545055.2). Taxonomy (NCBI): domain Eukaryota; kingdom Metazoa; phylum Arthropoda; class Insecta; order Hemiptera; family Cicadellidae; genus Neoaliturus; species Neoaliturus tenellus. Next base: position 98,605,498 of record CM061531.1, read on the forward strand.
ATTTAACTGACTTGTATTTAAATAATTTAATGGGAGAGGGACTCATACAATGTATTGACAAACCAACAAGAGTTACGGAAAATACAAATTCTTGCATTGACCATATTTTTGTGCGTTACTGTGACATGTCCGCTGTGCACGCAGCTGTTTTGCAAACCAGTTTGACAGACCACTACTCCACCGCCCTCACTATCAGTGACGCCGCACACACACACGCTCACGCTCGCACCGCCACTACCGACATACCTCCGACATATCTCGACCGTGCCACCGTTACCGACTCACTCAACAATGTCGACTGGGGACCCGTCCTGGACTGTAATAATGCAAATTTATGTTTTGAACGTTTCTGGGAATTAATTAATAACACAATTAATGGTGCAAAAAACCGATCGTAAAAAAATCGTCCAGACATAAAAAAATAAAACCATGGATAACTGACAGTTTAGTTAAAAGTATTAGAGTAAGGGATAAACTGAGTAAACGGGTTAAGAGAGAACCATTTAACATTAATTTAATAAATCATTTCCGTGAATATAGGCAAAATTTAAGTTGTTTAATTAAGAGAGTCAAAAGAGATTTTTATAGGTCAAAAATTCAGCAGTTTAGCGGGAATCCAAAATTATTCTGGGGAGTTATTAATGAGTTAGCGGGAAGGAATTCAAAAAAAGATGCATTTCCCATTGACAAATTTGTTCGTGGGCCTTCAATCACTGCGAACATTATAAAAGAACAAGTGGCTGATCCTTTTAATAATTATTTTTCGACAGTCGGAGAAAATCTAGCGGATGCCATCGACTCAGGCGGGGACCCAGTGGTCCACGATACTGATTACAGACTCGATACTAATTTTACTTTTAGACCAGCTACTGAACAAGAAGTACTACGGCACATTACTGGACTTAAGGGAGGCTCTGCTCCCGGGTTGGATGGGGTCTCGGCCGACATCCTCAAGGAAAACTCTCTTTTTCTAGCAAAACCTCTCCTACACATAATAAACTTGAGTTTAACAAATGGATTATTCCCCCCTCATTTTAAAACAGCAAAAGTTTTTCCGCTCTATAAATCCAACGATGTAAGCGATAAAAATAATTTCCGTCCAATATCCTTGCTAAGTGTATTCTCTAAGATTTTAGAGCGAATTGTTAAGGAGCAGTTGGTGGAGTATCTTCAAGACCATTCAATACTTTCCGATGCTCAATTTGGGTTTAGGAAGGACAAGAATATCTCCGATTCCCTCTTCGAGGTTTGTAAAGATATTAATGCTTCAGTCATAGATTCAAATCGAACATTATTAATTTTTCTAGATCTCAAAAAAGCTTTTGATTCTATTGACAGAAATATTCTTTTGAAAAAATTGGAACTTATTGGTATCCGGGGAGTAGCACTCAGTTGGTTTAAAAGTTACTTGTCAGACCGATCTCAAATTGTTTCAGTTTGTGGGGTGAATAGCTGTTTAAAATCAGTTAACTATGGCGTTGTTCAAGGAAGTACTTTGGGGCCTATCCTTTTTTTGATTTACATAAATAATATTTCCAAATTAAATATTAATGGGAAACTTTTTCTATTTGCTGATGACACATTAGTATTAATCAAAGGAAAGTCTTGGGTAGATGTCAGATCCAAAGCATTGAATGATCTTTCATTAATAAAAAAGTGGTTGGATCAAAATATCTTATCTTTGAATGTCTCTAAAACTAAATTCATGCCAATTTCAATTAGCAACAACACTGATTACAATCTCGATCCTCTACGCATTCATTGTTGTGGTAATATAAACAATCCTTCTTGCACTTGTAACAGCATAGAACAAGTTTTTAGTTATAAATACCTAGGGATATTTTTTGATTCTAGAATGAAGTGGACGGAGCATATAGTCTTTCTTAAACAGAAAATTCGAAAATATATTTACGCTTTCAAACAGCTGGCAGAGATTTTAGATGAAAGAGAAGTTAAACTTGCATATTTTGCTTACGTACAGTCTCTGCTGTCGTTTGGGATTTTAAGTTGGGGGGCTTGTTATCAATCCACTTTAGAGCCATTAATCGTAACACAGAAAGCAATCTTAAAAGTTGGATTTAAAAAGGATCGGAGGTACTCCACTAACACTCTTTTCCAAGAAACCGGAATTTTACCAGATAGACACCTTTACATTAAATTTTTACTAGTTCATATATTTAAAAACTTTAATACAATGTTTTCACCTGTTTCTCATCAACATTTTACAAGGTATTCTCAAAATGTTGGTATCTCCGCATTACATACAAATAGATCAATTTCAACCACAAACTCCTTTTATGTTGCACAATTACTATTTAGAAATTTAAGTCAATTTTATAGAATAACCAATGATTTATTTAATTCAACCTCATTAAATATTTTCAAAAGCCGCACTACTATTTTTTTGAACACTATTTCAATTGAGGAGGCCGAGGCTCTTATCAAACCGAACTATCTTAGACATGCCTCATGACCTTTCCTCTCCTCTCCCCCCTGTCACACTCATTTCATTTCATTACAATAGTGAAACAAATCTTGTTAATGTCCGGGTTGTTGTCATCTAACTAATATGCTACTTTAAAATTTTTCCTTAAACTAATTAATTATGCATTCAGGTCACGCAGCTCCAGCAATTTTTTTTTTATATATAACAACAAGGTCTACGCACAGGCATCTGCCCATGTAGACCTTTTCCCTAAAACTTTTGCTCATTTAGATTATAGAACTTTTTTATTTAGTTAAGGATCTACTTGTTGTTTTGTATATCTTGGAATAAATAAACTATTTTCATTTCATTTCATTTCATTTCTGTTGATATGTAGGTTTTCCGTTCTGTGTTATCTACATTGTTGCTGTTATTTTTCTTTCTATATTGTTTCCTAATTAAATTATCAATGATGGATGGATTGTAACCGTTTGCATGAGCTATATATTTAATGGTATTTACTTCTTTATCATAGTTTTCTTGACTAAGGGGTATTGTTAGAAGGCGATGAATGAAGCTATTGTATGCAGCCATTTTGTGTTTAAAAGGATGGTGTGAAGTAGAATGGATAGTAGTATCTGTCATGGTTGGCTTTCTGTACACATCAAATTCGAATGAGTTGTTGTTTCTAATGAGCGTTACGTCTAGAAAATTTAATTTGTTGTCTTGTTCTAATTCCAAAGTGAACTGAAGTTTAGGGTGGATTTGGTTGAGATAATTGTTTAAAAGTTTCAGTTGTCTAGCATTACCATCGTAAAGGATTGAAATATCGTCAACATATCTGTGGAAAAATACGATTTTTTCTTTATATTTATTTTTATCTGACCAAAGGTGCTCATTTTCCACATGGTTGAGATATATCTCGGCTAGTATCCCGGATAGGGGTGACCCCATGGCTAGTCCTTCACTTTGGGCATAATATTAATTATTAAAACTAAAATAGTTTTGTTGTAGAACTACTTCCGTTTATGTTATCAACTGCATGATGGCCTTTTCATTTAAGTTAGAGTTCGTTTTCAAGTTGTTTTCTAATACTTTGATTGTGTCTTTGACAGGGACGTTGGTATACAAATTTACTATATCTAGTGACGCTAAGGTGTATTTCTGTTTCACATTCACTGGTTGGACTTTCTGTATAAAATCTAAGCTGTTCGATAGGCTATGGCTGTTGGGTAATTTTATATGCTCTTTAATGATTTTCTCTGTGTAAATAAATAAAGAGCACATTTATCTTTACTCAAAGGTACCAACCAACGGATTTGCATATATAGTTTTTTAACTCCTTAGGGGGTCCGCCCCTCAGGACTTAAAAACCTACGGGGCCTACGGGGTTGAAATTTGACATGGATGTTCCTCTTTGCTCATAGGTAGTCACTAAAAAATTGTTTTGGAAATATAGTTTTTGAATTCATTTAGGGCTACGCCCCACTAGACTTAAAAATTACTCTATGGCCTACGGAGTTGGAAATTGACATGGACGTTCCTCTTTACTCATGGGCATTAACTTGGAAACGATTTTGCAAATTTCCTTTAGGGCTCTACCCCACAGAACCTTTAAGTTACCATAGATCCTACGGGGTTGAAATTTGACGTGGACATTTCTCTTTACTCAAAGGTACTGAGAAACTGTTTTGGAAAAATAGTTTTTGAAGACCTTTAGGGCTCCACCCCACTGGACTTAAAAATACTCTATGACATACGGGGTTAATATTTGACATGGATGTTCCTCTTTTCTCATAGGAAGTCACCAATAAACGGTTATGGAAATATAGCTTTTGAAAGGCTTTAGGGCTCCGCCCCGCACTGGACTTAAAAATTACTCTATTGCCTATGGGGTTAATATTTACATGATCGTTCCTCTATGCTTATAGGTGGCCCACTCTCACTATTTCAATGATAACTTAATGTATATCTTAAGGAAGAAGATTTCGTAGGTCTTAAAAGAAATTAAAAATAAAATTCAACACGGGCGAAGCCGTGACGGGCAACAGCTAGTACTAACAATAATTATTATTTAACAATAAGTTTAATTTTTAAATTTAATTTATAAATTATATATTTCATTATTTAACATTGCAATACAAAACTATACCCAGTTTAAATAAATGTGGGGTTGAAAAGCAGAACTTTATCTCCCACCCTGGGACAAATTATTTGTCTACCGTTCCCCTACTCAGTTCCCTATTAATCAACTGAATTTCCCTATTTTTCTTCAAAGTCAGCTTTTATTTTGATTCCGCCATTAAAAATTAAAGTAGATAATAGCGCCGATTACGTTCCAATTAACGTTGCAGGAGGAATCAAACGTTTGAGGAAACGTAAAAAGAAGGATATTTGTGTACTAAAAAACAAAACAATTCCATTAATTGGCATGAGAAAATACACAGCTGTAATAATGTTCCCGGATTCTAATTGGGTGGATTCTTGGCAGAGGCAGGAATGTGAAAATTGGGGAATTATAATTCGCAATTCGACTGCACGTTAACACTGAACGAACTTTATTTCATGCAGTATTATTAAGTAGTTATTTCTTAATACCGCTGTAGGAGTGGCAACAAAAATAATATTCAGGTTGAAATAATAAAACGTCTTTTTCAATTCAATTCAATTCAATCTTCCAACACTACTCGATATATTTACACTTATACTGTATTTGTTTACAAGACAGTAAATATATATAAAAGATCTTATAATGGCGATCGATTTCGAACAGTCACACCGGTCATCATCAGGCCCAATCCGAGACATCTTTTATATATATTTACCGTATAAGCTTAGGGGCGTTCCTAAGAAGGGAATGCTACTTTAAACTCGCTAAATGAGAGGGTACTGGAATCAAAGCCTAAATAAACTTTAACCAAATGTATTTAAGTAAGTTCAATAACAATTTCTAACAATCAAATATAAGTTTCAGCAATAACAGTTATATTAATCTATATTTACATGACCAAAAATTGATATTTACACCAGCACGAGAGAATCAATTAAATTGAATTTCAAACAATTAATTTATAAGTTTAACAAAGTTTGGATTCTTGATTTAATATAATGAATAGCAGTTGGAGAGAGGTAGTTTGCAAAATTCTTAACATTGTTAGTTAGATGTAATCATGAAGGGTTTTGTACAACCATCCTGAAGGGATGGTACATAATAAATGAATTAATTTTGAAAATAAAGATTGAGGAAATTAACACCGCTAGACAGGCCTTATCATTACAAAATTTAGGAAGAATATCTTACTCTAATCACGCTGGGTCACTCCTTATTCACATGACACAATAAAAAAGAGGCTTAAGGCCACAGGCCATTAAAACACAACACTTCACTACACTCGCGTAAGTGGCGTCGTCCCCGAGCTTAAAGAAGACCGTCTTCTGCCGAATTTCCCGAGCTGACTTCCATCCTGTCCACAGTGCTCCCTTTTTGTCTTCATTCCCCTTCCACACTATTATTGGCCAATAGGAGAGCGTGATTTAATTTTGGAAGATAATGATTGGTGGGAATATTCTGGAACTTTCTAGAGTCCACGACCGGCAATGGAGACAATAAACTTCGATGACCCCGCTGACTTGTCATTGCGCAGTTAGATTGAATTGTTGAGTTAGGATTTTGCTATTTGGAACAAACAGGAAATATGGTGTGGGCTTATTGCGTTGTACTTTTTTGTGACTTGGTTACATCCCCCGGTTTAAGTCGGTGCAAACTGGTTTTGTGCCGTTGAAGAAATTTAGAGAGAAGTATCAGAAATGTTAAAGTTTCTTGGTGGTAATGAGGGTGGTTTAGAATTTAGCTTGATGTTTAAGATGTGAATTTTGTAGATTGATATTGCCAATAATATTGTCAGCATGGTACACCATAAAAGAAGAAGATACAGCATAATTCTCTTGTCGTCCACTATATCAGTCCAGGTTGTTTCTTGATGAATATGTTTGAATAATTTTACTTCGTCTAATGTTGTAGAGATGAAGGTGGGTACAGTAAGATTCCATTGTGGAAGTAAGTAATTTGTGATGTTATAGAATTCAGTCTTGTCTTCATTGAAGGGGTCCAATTTCAAATGATCTAAGTTGGTCCAAGGTAGCGGAACTAGGTGGTATATGGAAGGTGAAGAGAAGTCTCTAGAGTCACATGGGACTATTGTATTGATAATTGTTTTTGAAGCATCCATGAGTTTGCAATTACATGGTAATTCTATTTCTAGAGTTCCAAGATTGACTTCCGGGATGCTGTCCTGAAGCATGTTATTGTCACAGTTTAATTGCAGAGTTTTCCCAAAATTTGTAATAAGAAATTTGTTTACTCGAAGTTGTGTCACAATAGGATGTTTTGGTGCTTTGATGCAGTGAAATTGACAGTGTAGTTTAAGTTCTGATAAGTTATTTCCATTTAGAAGATATTTCGCACATGTTGAAGCAATGGATGTGTAAGAAGAGTATCTCGGTATTAGACATAGGTTTGAAGAGTGTAAATTACAATTGGGATTATCTTGTGTGTTGATTATGTAAGTTGAGTCGGATGATGATTTTATAATAATGAAGTCGTGTTCTGCTAGTTTGCATATGTTGTCTTCCCACAGCAAAGGCAAAGATTCGTATTTGTAAGCTCTATATGTTGTGTTTAATTGTGCTAGTGGTATCTTAATTTGCAGTATAATGTTTTCATTCTCGTAGTGACACTTTGATATCGGTAAGTTGTACAACTTGTGCAGTTTATCTAGAGGTAATGCAATCGTTAGGTTGTATGATTTTAGTTTCATTGATAACTGGAGTAATTCTTTTTTTAGTGTCGGTATACTGATCAAATCTTCGGGGATGTAGTTATGCTGACAGTCATGTTCGACTTTGTAGAGAGTGTGATAATGTGTCATCAAATAAATGTAAGAGATAATTTCAAGGTTATTGTGTAGAATTTTGTTGTCTATAGTGGAACTGGTGTTGTTTATTTGCAGGTTGAGGTTTGTTTCATACTTCGATAGTGAAGAATGCAGTTGTCTTAAAATGTGGTCTACGTTGCTAGTAAAATTGTTCATTTTTTGTTCAGCTGATGTAATGTCTATGTGTTCTGCTTTCACGTAGTCTAGAAGATCATTCATCTTGTCATCAACCTGTTGTTCGTTTTTTGAGAGGTCTTGTAAATTTATAACAAAACAATAAATCATGGTGGCGGTATTGCAACACCAAGATAAAGCGTTCCCAATGAAGTCGATGGCTCTTCTGCTCCTGATTTTGTCAATTGTATTTCCTAATTTATATTGGGGGTCTAGGTTTAAATCGTTAGTGTTGAAAATTTTGTTCAGTTCGTTTTGAATGTTTAATAGATATTCTTTTTCTGAGCAAAATATGTTGGGTGTTTTCAGTGAGTTATGACATGTAGAAGTAACTGCGGTGGTAGTGGGTAAAGTGAATTTAGATTTCTTGTGAAAGGGAAACTTGAAGAGAAGTTGAGTTGAAGAGTGATACGGTATCAATGTATCAATTTCCTTAAACTGCACTCCAGATATAATATGTATTGGTATATTCGCACTCGTGGTCGACATCAGTAGCGTGATCAGAAGAAGGGAAGTTGCTGACATGGTGACAGTGTCAGTTGTGTTATGGCTAGTCGGCAGTTCTGTATTGTAGACTGGTGGTGTGGTGTTGTATGCTGGTTGGGTACGTTGCTCTCTCAGTCGCAAGGTCGCCGCGATGTGTCGTCTTCGCCTGGGATATCTTGCTGAAATTGACATAAATAAATTTTGACTATGCCTGTCCGATTGGTGCTCATGCTGGTGTTTACAAGTTACCATGTGTTGTTATTGCAATAAATTTTATTATGTTTACATTTTGATATGCATTCAAAAACTGGCTCTATAATAATAATTCCTTGCTTTTTTACGATTTTTTTGTTTTTTTACCTTATAACTATTATTTTTTCCCTTGTATCTACAAGTTAATGAGTACCTGCAATAAATCATAAAACCTATACCCATAAGTGAACACTTATTATAAAATGAATGTATTTGTATATCAGCGACTTGTGTAAAGGTATATACATGTATATGTCTGATTGTATGGACCTCATAGTGTTCTTCACACGAAAAACTTATTGTCCTTGAGAATTTTTCTGGGCCATACCTCAGATATATAGGTCACAATCATGGATTGCGCAGAGTTGCTTTGTCACGTTCATAAGAGCAATGTTCATTATTGTCATTAACTTCCTTATGTTTGGCCAAACAAAGTGTTAAAGCACATTTTCTAATACAAGGTGATCAGTCTTGTATTATAGTGCGTAATCAAGTATTATGTCACAATCGTGTTGTAATTGTAATGTTAGTTCACCACAATGTTTTTGGTACACAATTATACACTGTCACGGACTCAATTCAAGTATGTTAAACCCTCTATTTAAAGAGTCCGTAAGATAATGCTAGAGCATTTTTTCTCTTTTACAACTTAATTTATTCTAAGTAAAATTCATTACATTACACTTCCTATTCTATAATTAAATTTTCATAAGTCGTTAATATGAGATTCTTAACCTATTGTGTGCGCACACTATTTACAAAATATATTACAATGGTTTCGTCAAGCTCGGTTCGACACGACCTACGCTAGCTTTGCGTAATTGTTGATTTGTTTGCAATATTTCTTAATTACTTCTTGTTTCTTTGATTACGTTTAGTTAAGAATGAAGGAATTATTATTATTATTACTTTAAATTAGTATTTTATTTAATAAGATATCAATAGAATTAATGCTTACGTGAAAAATAAGTTTCCAATGAAACTAAAAAAGACTAAGATTACCTCATACTAATTTTTTTGGAGTTAAGACCTGTAATTGAATGCATATCAGGTATTTAATGAAAGTTTAACTTATCTTATAGCTATGTACAAATGTTGTGTTTGCCTGCTTCTGCAATTCAGTCCCTCCTATAGTAAAGTTTTAATCTTTGTACATGAACTACGTCACGAATTAATTTTCCATTGGAAAGTAATTCAATTTCATACGTTACAGGGGAAACCTTTCTTGTTATAGTGTAAGGTCCTTTGTACTTATATGCAAATTTAGTTGAATTGTCCCTGAGGTTCTTAGGATACCATATTAAAACCTCGTCACCTGCCTTAAAATCAAAGTCAGTTCTATTTTGGTCATAGTAATACTTTTGTTTTGCTTGCTGTTGTTGAATTAACTTAGGTATGGTTTTACGTACATTTTCAATTATTTTTAATCTTTCCACTAATGTAGGTTCAGCATTAGGTAAAACTAACAGAGTTTCACTTGGTAATTGGGGTTCAAATCCTAAAAATAAATAACTAGGCTTATGTTTATGAGTAGAGTGGTGTGTGTTGTTGTATACAAATACTGCATACTGCAAATAGTTTGACCATTTTGAGGGATTTTCAGTTACATAATGCGATAAGATGTTTACTAGTGTTTTGTTAAATGATTCTACAAGTCCATTAACATTTGGTGTGTAAGCTGTGCTTAATATTTGACACATACCTAGCGCAACATGTAAATGGTAAACAACTTGAGCTGTAAATGTAGTTCCCCTATCTGTTTGTAGAACATTAAATACTCCATAAATACTTATCAATTTTAATAAACAATTTGTCACAGAGATAGCATCAGCATTGATCAACGGGAAAGCAAATGCCATTCTTGTTGAAACACATGTTACGCATAAAATATATTTATATCTATTACTTGGGCAAAGTGGACCAACAATGTCAGCTTGGATTCTGGTGAATGGTTGTAAGGTTGGGTATATAGGTTGTAAGTAGTCAAAGGGTTTTCTGGTTGGAGTTTCCCGTTTTTGGCAAGTATCACATGTCCTAACATAATCTTGAATATCTCTCCTCATTCGCATCCAGTAATAGCGATCTTTAATCTTATTGTATGTTTTGTCTGCATTTAAATGTCCTCCTGATATTTTATCGTCATGGTAGTCATGTAGAATTTGTGCTCTTAACTTCTGTGGTAATACTAGAGTATAATTTCTGTTGTTTCCAGGTTTGCGTTTATAAAGTGTGTCATTGAATATCCTGAAGTGAAGTGATTTTTTTATGTCTCCTTTGGAGCTGTTCTGGGGATCATTAATAGCATTTATAATTTTACGAAGATTGTCGTCCTCTCGTTGAAGTTGTGCAACATCGACATGTACTAACGTATTAATCGTTTCTCGGTCTATGTCTGTAGGTATGTTGTCATCTTGATTATCGATTGGATTCCTGCTGAGAAAATCTGGGAGTGTTAGGGTTTTTCCTGACTTGTAGTGTATCTCAATGTCGTAATCTACTATATGTAATGCTAATCTTGTCAGTCTTGAAGATGACCCTTTGAAATTCTTGTAGAATTGGAGTGCGGAATGATCCGTATAAACGTGAACCTTTCGACCTAAGCAAAATTCCCTCCATTTGTTTAATGCTGTAACTAATGCTACAAATTCTTTTTCAGAAACACTTAATGAACGTTGAGTAGGTTTTAACTTCCTACTAAAATATTGCACTGGGTGTTCCTTTCCAGTTTTGGTGTCAAAATTACAGAGAACAGCGCCTACAGCAAAATCACTAGCGTCTGTATATATGCGTGTTTCCTGGTTAACATCAAAGTGGGCCAGTACTGGGGCTGTAGTTAGGATAGTTTTTAACTGATTGAAAGCGTCTTCACATCTTTGAGTCCAATTAAATTGTTTCGTTTTATTGTATTGTTTAATTAAATCAGTTAAAGGTATTGCTATTTCAGCAAAATTCTTTATGTGCTGACGGAAAAAATTAAATGCCCCGAGAGCTGAACGTACTTGCTTTATTGTTTTTGGTCTTTCGATACGTCTTATAGCATCGACATTCCTTTTGAGAGGTCTGATGCCATGCTTTGAAATATCATGACCCAAAATTTCAATGTTTTCAGACATAAACTGTGATTTATTTGTATTTAGTTTAATGTTATATTTGTCTAGTTCGCTTAGAATTGTCCTCAAATTGTCGAGTTGGTCTTGGAATGTGCTACCAAGAATAGCTAAGTCATCAATGTAGCTTATGACTTTGGAAAACAAATGCTTAGAGAGTATTTTGTTAATAACCCTTTGAAATATTGCTGTACTGTTGCAAAGGCCTTGTGGTAGTCTGGTATATTGGTATTTTCCTGTCTGTGTGGCAACTGTAAGTATATGTCTGTCTTGTGGATCAATTTCAATTTGGAAGAATGAATTTTTTTACATCGACTTTGCTGAAATACTGCATTCCAGATAAACATGACAAAACAGTGTCAATAGACAACAATGGATATTGTTCCGGGATTATTCTACTATTAATTTGTCTCAGGTCAGATATTAGTCTACGTGTTTTATCCTTATTCGTGACCAAAAATATGGGTGATTGGAAGTCTGTAAATCCTTCGCTTTCTTCCAGGACTTTTGACTTTAATAATTTCTCAATCTCTTCTTGTAAAGCATTTCTTTCTGTGAGTGGTTGCTTGTATGGTGGAATGTGAATAGGTTTTGCATCTTCTTTCAATTTTAGTCTCACCGGTGGAACTTCAGCTTTCGTTAAATCTTCCGTTTTGTTAGTAAATAAATGTCTGAATTCATGAAGAACTTTCGCAACTTGATTGTGTTGTTCAACCGAGAGATTTGGGTTAATGGAAAGTCTGTCTCCATTAAGGTCATATACTTGAATTTTGTCAGGATTATAGTAAGTAGACTTGGTGTTAGCGTGGTTGGAGTTTTGAGGACTGTGTGTCTGAGAGAGTTCCATTCCTGCTGGAAGTAATTTCTTAATGGGTTCAATCTTACTGTTATTTGAGGTTTTTAAGTAGCCTAACAATGAATTTTGTTTAATTTTCTTCGGCGATGTTCCTGAATTATAGATTTGGATGCATTTTATGTTAGAATCAATGTCACTAGCAATATATGCATGTAATTTTCTCTTATCTTGCAAATTCAAATTCTGTTCAAATTCCAGATTATCCGAATTTATTGGCAATTCTAGTATCTTGAGGTGTTGTTTTGGTTTGACATAATATTCTTTATCTGCTCTTACCTCAGTTAAATTGTTTGATGTGGGTAAATCCATTATAACTGATAGGGTATTGGCATTTTGCATATTAATTACCCATGATTCGTCCATAGGGATCAAGTCATGTGTGTTCGTGTTCTTGTTAAATATACGAATTTGCTTATCTTTGAATGAGATCTCCATGTGGTTTTCTAATAAAAACTTGTTTCCTATAATTATGTCTAATGCAAGCTGTATAATGACTAAAAATTGCACTGTATATTGCCTGTTGCAAATTAACAAAGGCAATTGTATTCGACCTAATACTGGTAGTATTTCATTGTTTGCTGCAGCAATGGTTGGAAGTTTGTCTTTGGAAAGTGGTAACCCTCTTACTAACTTGTGGTTAATAAACGAATAATTAGTGCCAGTATCTATATAGCATTTTAAGGTGTCGCCTATTCCTTGTATTTTAACATTAACATTAATGTTGGTTGTGGTGCTTGCTCAGTAGTATTAAACAAAATGTCGTAAATTGAGGACAACACACTTTCTGATTCCCTACTGTTAGTTTTTAGTAAATTTCTTAACTGGTAGGACTTAATCTCGTCTAACCTCTGCTGTTTGTCAATAGTAAGATATAAATTCTGTGCTTCATTAACCGAGAGCAAACAGTTGTCGCTCCGTTCCTCTGAAATTAACACCAAATCCTCTTTGGACTGTTGCGGTGATGTTAAGGTTTCATTGTCTGAAGTGGGTTGATTCGTTGTTGTCGCTGAAGTACAATCAGTAATACAGCCTATATTGGGATCTGAGTTTGAAGAAGTGGCTGAGGTTGGCACTTGGTAGGCTGCGATTGTGTGTCGCTGTGACGTCACTTGCGTACGCGCTGGCAACTCGGGAGTTGACGTGGCAAACATGACCGGTGCATTCTGAGGCGTTAGGTTTCCGGCAACGTCACAAGGTCGATGCTTTTGCTTGCCTCTGCATGACGCATTTAGAGGTGGAAACTCTTCATCGTAGCTTTTGTTTGGGAATAAAACCTGATTTTGAAAATTTTTGCTGTGATAGTATAATGTCTGGCCGTTAAATGGTTCCTCATCGTCATCAATTACATGTTGTTGAAAGTCAGATAACTTAGAGATTTTAATGTAATTTCTTTTATTTGGGGTAGTTTTGCCATGAGTGAAATTGTGAAGATTATCGTTTTTATTTCTCATAAGGTAGTGAGATTTTGTGTTGTTATATTGTAAATTGTAGGAAGCTACATTCCTAGTACTTACATAGTACCTTTTTTTGTTGCAATGATTTTGGGTTTTAACACTGTAATTAGGGTGAGAACCTCTGTTAATTTCGACTCTGGGTACCCACCCATAAACTAGTTTTTTCTGTAAGAGTAATTTGCATTAGATTGTCGTTGATTATGATACTTAGTATCATCAGGTTCGCTTTGTTTGGGGAAAATTTAGATTTTAATTCTTTAGAAGGTTCCTGTCTGTTTTGGTTCCGAGCACGAGGGTTTCTCATGTTAAAATAACATTCCCTTGTCATGTGATTGTCCATTTGGCAGATGTCACAATTGTGACGTCTAGTCGTATAATTTAGGTGATTATTCTGGCGCTGGTACATGTTCCTACCTGGTGAATAGTAGTTCCTTGGAGTTGAGTTTACATTCCCATATGACTGATAGTTTCTCCTATTTAAGTATCTATTTGGTGATTTAGATTTATTGCGATATTGCACTGGGGATTGGCTCCTATCTCTGGACTGGCTCCTGTCTCTGGATTGGCTCCTGTCTCTGCGAGTTCTGGAGTCATCCCTCCGTGAAACATGACGCCTATCGTTATAACCTTTCGCCGTAGATTGACTTGAAGTCTTTATGTCTCGAACCGCTTTAGTTAAATCCGAGATTGCATTCAATAGATGGTGTGTTTTATCATCAGTTTTGGGAGATGAATGACGGAAACTTACTGCTCTAGTGTTATGAGAAAATGTTGTTGGTGTGTTGTTTTGGTCAATTGTTTGAACATAGTCGTAACCATAATGCAAATTATACTTCCTGGAGTTTTGTTGTTTTAACTGGAGTCTTGTCTGCAATTTCGATAAGTTGTCTTGAAATTCCTTAAGGTTAGAGTGTTCCATACGGACGATTTCATCGAAATAATTTGGCCTCAGTCCTTTAATTGTATAGTTAATAATTTCTTCGTCCGGCATGTTTGGCTTAAGCTGTCTACATAGATTATGGATCTCGAAAAAGAAGTTTAGAGGGGTCTCAGACTCATTTTGGATTCGGCTATCTAATGTATTCTGAATGTCAAACAAGAATCCTGATTTCCCGAACGATTTTTTGAAATTATTCTGTAAATCTTCCCATGATGTGCTTGGATTTAGGTCCATAAAATCCGAATACCATTTGTATGCAATGCCCGTCATATACGTTCCAAACAAGTCTAATTTAGTTCTGTCCGACCAACGATTGCACCTAGCAGCAAGTTCAAATTTCTTTAAAAACTCTAAAGCGTTTTCATGCGGTTGGCCACCAAAAATAGTCGGTTTCACCAAAGGTAAATTTTCTGACTTCGAATCGGCCATTGCGGTATTCAAGTTAGGTGTGATAATTTCCGGTGACTTAACTTGTATCGTCGTAGTGTTGTTGAATTTGGGTACTTCAAATTGCGTTTGTGAAGATTGCTGTGTTGTAATTGGTGATTGGGTGTTTACAGATATGAAGTCAGTCAGTGCAGTAGTGGTTAAAGTATTCTTAGGTTCCGTTTCTTTGTGAGTTGGAAAATTTGAAGCAGCCCCTAGATGCTGTATCAGTTCATTAGCATAATTGTGGCATGGCTTCTCATTACCACCGTTATCTTTTGATTCATAAACTGAATCGTAAATTGGATCAAGAAGTTCAAAATATGATTTTAGCTCTGGATACTCCCTTGCATTAACCTCTGAAACTTGGCTTTCCTCAATGGATTTCTCTAATATAGCCCTAAATATACTATCTCTTTGAGCTTTACGAGCAACCTCCTTAACAAGTGATAATTTTTGCCTTAATTCATGGACAGTTATGGACAAGGGATCAGAAGGGATTCTGACATTGTAGTCACTGGCTAATTGTAATAAACCCTCCTTTTTGAGATTATAAATGTCAACGTCAATTATTGAGTGATCCATAAATACATTAGAATTTTATTTAAGTATTAAATTATATTGTCTAAATTAATCACAATTTAACCTTTTAATATTATTATAATTTTAAATCATATTTCACCGAACTTTATTTAAACTTGTAGTTAGTTAATAAGTTTATTTAAACCTCGTAGTAATTTAATGTGATATAGTGTAGTGTATCATTATGTTCTTTTGTCTCTTTTTTTAACAAAATAAAGGTGCCTGATAAACAACAGTAACCTATACCTAAATTATGCTACCTTTGAGGGACTGAATTGTGCCTGTCTAGCTTCGAATTTAGAGCCATCTCTCTCCAAAGGCTATAATCGTCCCTAAAACGGAATTTAGCGTCCTCCACCATATAAGCTTAGGGGCGTTCCTAAGAAGGGAATGCTACTGTAAACTCGCTAAATGAGAGGGTACTGGAATCAAAGCCTAAATAAACTTTAACCAAATGTATTTAAGTAAGTTCAATAACAATTTCTAACAATCAAATATAAGTTGCAGCAATAACAGTTATATTAATCTATATTTACATGACCAAAAATTGATATTTACACCAGCACGAGAGAATCAATTAAATTGAATTTCAAACAATTAATTTATAAGTTTAACAAAGTTTGGATTCTTGATTTAATATAATGAATAGCAGTTGGAGAGAGGTAGTTTGCAAAATTCTTAACATTGTTAGTTAGATGTAATCATGAAGGGTTTTGTACAACCATCCTGAAGGGATGGTACATAATAAATGAATTAATTTTGAAAATAAAGATTGAGGAAATTAACACCGCTAGACAGGCCCTATCATTACAAAATTTAGGAAGAATATCTTACTCTAATCACGCTGGGTCACTCCTTATTCACATGACACAATAAAAAAGAGGCTTAAGGCCACAGGCCATTAAAACACAACACTTCACTACACTCGCGTAAGTGGCGTCGTCCCCGAGCTTAAAGAAGACCGTCTTCTGCCGAATTTCCCGAGCTGACTTCCATCCTGTCCACAGTGCTCCCTTTTTGTCTTCATTCCCCTTCCACACTATTATTGGCCAATAGGAGAGCGTGATTTAATTTTGGAAGATAATGATTGGTGGGAATATTCTGGAACTTTCTAGAGTCCACGACCGGCAATGGAGACAATAAACTTCGATGACCCCGCTGACTTGTCATTGCGCAGTTAGATTGAATTGTTGAGTTAGGATTTTGCTATTTGGAACAAACAGGAAATATGGTGTGGGCTTATTGCGTTGTACTTTTTTGTGACTTGGTTACAACCGTCTTGTAAACAATTACAGTATAAGTGTAAATATATCGAGTAGTGTTGGAAGACGTTTTATTATTTCAACCTGAATATCAGTACCAGCACGTATAATGCTAATCAAGAAGTTATTTACAAAAATAATATGTTGGGTTATAAATAGTTCGAAAAATACATGCAAAAGAGTGCAGCGGTAAATACTGTGACCATCGCCGGTGGTTCAACAAATTGACCAGCGTGTCGCTGCCGGCCATCAAACTTGGCGTTCATGACTAATGACATTTGATGAAAAACATAATTGTTTAAGAAAATAAAATCACCTGAATTCGAAGTTAGTATACCATAAAACGTAGCATATGAATGCATTAACAACATATGTTCATGCTAAAAGGTTCATGCTTATTGCGATATCGTTTCAATTAAACTTGTAAAAAATTGTGTATTTTATCACATTAAAATATTCAAATTTTTCGAGCGGGAGGTGAAATAATATAACAAGCCTAAAATATTTTACTAAAATCTACGGTAATGATCCTATCGATTTATCCTTTTATATTATTATAACGGATTATCAATAATCATTGAATATTAATTTGTAAAAACACAAATAGAAAGGTCTTTACCATTCCAAAATATAGGATCTTACTACTACCATCTTTATGAGGGAGTAATAAAGCGTACAGACGAGACGGTTGGCGGTCTGCCACGATCGATTTTACGTTTCAAGGTCATGTAAAGGTTGATTCCAATTCTTGACTGTAATGTGTCTCTGATGTTATTGCAACATAAAAATCTATCCATGTCTATTCCCTTTTATTACAACTTGCTGCCATTATTCTTCGACGTTAATGTACTTTCTTTCCTTTCATTTTTTTCAGTATAGACTTTAAATTCTCTTTTTAAAAACAATCAATTTGTAAGTTAACCTTTTAAGGTTGATAAAAAACTTATTGACATCAACAGTAATAATAATAATATTATTATTATTATAATTAATAATAATAATTATTATGATTAATAATAATTATTATGATTAATAATAGTTATCATAATTAATAATTATTATTATGATTAATAGTAATAATTATTATTATTATTTATTACATCAACAGTAAGGCGATAACATCCATTGAGGCTATGGGTTTCCATAAAACTAACGCGGAATATTAATTTTACAAAATAAGAAATTGAAAATTTTGGACTAATAAGAAAAATGAAATTTTGTAAAAATTCAAAAGTAATGAAATGTAGTTATTAAAACTTATTATTGCATTCTTATTTATTTTAATTTTCATGCTTATTTTATATTTACATTTATTTTTATTTACATGCTTATTTTTTATTTTTATTTATTTTTATTTACATGCTTATTATATTTACTGTATTTATGCCATTATTGTGCAGATATAGTTGTGTTATATTGTTAGCAAGTAAAAATCACATCATGCATCATCCACTATTTATTTGTTGTTTATTACTTCCATTAGCCCTGCAGTTTAGAGCATGTATTTTCATTTACACTAGCTTCTTGCTTCTTTGAGTTGCACGTTATTTATTATGGCGACTTTGTTCATATTAGCTTTTAGCATTAAATTCGTAAGCAGCATTTGATATACTTGTTTGCTCTTTCTAGTGTCAGAATATAGACAATCACATGTAACATTATGGTATTTTTTTTTTTTCAAATAAAAGAAATTGTTTTTAATGTTCATAAAAATACTTACAAACAGTTTTAAGTAATAGATTTCTTGCTTAGATAGAAAAGCAATCTTCGCACGAGAAAAACCTCACAAAACCAGTACAACCCGTAAACGGAAACAGT